>VXBL01007069.1:250834-331218 GCA_013400195.1 Aramus guarauna | reverse complement strand
AAAAAAAAAAAAAAAAATACAACTTCCGTATGCCGCTTTTGCGGAAATTGAGCATTGCTGAGTTTTATACTATATACTTTATACAGTTTCCTTAAAAGAGCCCCCTACATCCTCAGGTATTGAAGTCATAGATGGGAGAAGAAATATTAGTAAAATTTTAACATTTAAAAGCAAACTTAAAATTTCAAGTCTGATTAATGAGTGAAAATCCTTTCAAAAAAACATAGTTGATGGGGCTCCTGTTTATGCCTAAGAGGTCTATGCCAATAATGTGAGTGAAAGCATGCATGATGTTCCCTTAATATTTTGGTTCTATTTACTTTGTATATTTCAGAATACTATAGCTGTTTATCACCTCTTATTTTGAATAATCCAGTAATTTTTGCTGCCTGTAGCACATCTTTTTCTTTTATTTTAAAAAGTGTGTGTAGATTGCATTTTCCCAATTTTTCCAGATGCACATCAGGATACCGTTCATCTAAAGATAAATATTTGGTCCGGTCTTTGTCTGGGGACTTCAGAAACAGTATAATTGATTAAAACAAATGCAATCAAAATGAAGAGTTGAGAACACTGTAAATAAAATAACCATTGGTAAAACCTTTTCTGTGTTAAGATTTTGCTTGATTAGTATTTGGGAGGGTGATGTCTGTCTCTTTCCCCTCTCCCTATTCTCCCTCTCCAGAAAATTTTCTTCTGCAGCAGCTTCGTTAATGGCATCGGCTATGGAAGTACAAGGTGCTGGTAGCTAATAGCTGTTAGAGTTTAGTTGTGTAGACCTGCTTTAAGCAGGTTTGGACAGTATGTGTTCAAAATGCCAGCAACTGTTTGGAATCTTGCCTGTACAATATCCCCACTGTTGTTACATTACTTTTAACAAAAAGAGGATTTATTTTTAAGAAAAGCATCTTTTATTCAGCCTTAAACGATTAAAGTGGTTAGAAGGACATGCACAGCTTAAACTAAGGGTTGTCCATGTAACTGTTGTATGTTCATGACCCAGCTTGTGCGTCTTCTGAAGCTTCAGAAGACTTATGCCTGTGTATATGTATGGCCTGCTATTTTGTGCAGAGATGGAAAATAGCAGTTCTCAAACTTCCTTTTCTTCCCTCCCTGCGCTTCCTTAAGAATATGTTTTGCACTACAGGTTTTTTGGTCTGGAGTTGTGCTCCCAGTAGTCTGGGGAAAAATCCTGGGTTACAGGGGAAATGGAGTGCTGGATGAAGTTGAGAGGAGGTGACCAGAGATAAGGTGAAAAGGCCAGGCATTGAAAGGGATGGGTGGCATCCTGACTCTGAAGGCACTGCAGTGATGAAGGCTTGAGACTAAACATCTTGGATCAGTATCTTTGTTGTGTCAGACCAACCTGCTCTGTCCTCCAGCCAAAATCATCTCAGCAGCTCTTCCTGCCTCTAGCCCTGACCAGCAACTCACAGCATCTGTTGCACAGTATATTTCCCAGCATCTCCATTTGGGAAATGCTGACCTCTAAACCAATTGTCTCTATATGGATTATGTTTTGCAAAAAAGGATAGAAAAGTGAGGGTCCAGGATGGATAGTTACCTCTGAAAGTAGTAAACAATACCAGGCAAAGTACATTGTAGGGACTCTATACTATAATGGTTACCATTTCTACCTCAATATTTCATAGCTGCTACAGGATTTCAGAGAACATGATGCTGTTCTGAAAACCATAGTTCTCTGCAATCAGATAATCTGCCATGTTTTATAGCCCTGATGTAGCAAAAATGCAAAAATATACTTACAATATAATATATATACCACAAATGTTTTTGCCTTTAATCCTTATCCCTCTCTATTTTTAATAAGCAAAATAAACAGGCTAAGAGCATAATCACAGCGAATTTCATAACTTTCAGTGTCCAGTTACAAAAGTTTATTTTTATCAGATAAATTCCAATGAAAGCCAAGTTAAAGAGAGAAAAGAGTCTGCTAGAAAACTTGCAGGAAGAGCTATGCTTTCAATACATGAAGCTAGCTGAAGTATAGTAGTTGAGTTTTGCAATGTGAGGCATGCTTTCTGAATCCCAGCCTTGAAAGGTGAGAAGAGGTTGATATAAAACATCTCATAAAGAGATGGATGTTCTTCAAGATATAAATTTATTTAAACCATCAGACTAGTTCCAGTTCACAAGTATGATGAACTCTGGATAGTAAAGATTGTGATTTGCTAACATACATATCTTCAGTATACCTTTTACAGAATAGTGTGCCTTAATTTCCATCCTGTCAAAATGATCTGTGCTATAACCAAACCTTCTTCCATTTAAGTTTTTATCTGTCCTGAGCTCAGTCTTTATACTGAACTAATTAAAAAAAAATGGACAAGTTTTAGAAAGGATGAGTCAATTTTTTGTATTTTAAAATGCACCAGCAAGCAGATACCCTGATGCTAGTCTTTTGCATTTATTTTCTGAGGATATAATGGGCATCCTGTCACATCAGGTTTTATGCTTTTATTTTTGTTGGTTGGCTCAAAGTACAGAAAGTTTAAAAGAGATGAGTAGCCGATAAGAGTTTCCACCAGGCATCACCTTCTTTTATGATGAGGCAGGACTTTGTGGGGTAGAGAAGGTTGGTGATACTGTTTGCCCTTCATACCTCCAAATTGATTTAAAAAAATACATTTATATTCAAAGAACATAGATTAAAAGTAGAGACCTGCTTACCATGTCTCTCTTTGAAGGTCTGGGAAAGGAAGCCTATGTCATATTTTGTTGTTGTTTTTTTTTTCTGGTCATATGTGAAATGTTAGCTTCATCAGTAGGTGCACTGGTGCACTTTAAAACATGAATAGATAGATTTGAGATACTAAAGCTAATAAAATCTCCTTTTTTTGGGAGGGAAGGAGGTGATGTTCAACTATTTAGGGTAACATTCCAATGGTTGTATTTCCTGCTTGGAGGAGTAAGAAGTCTTCCTGATTTGTTAGTATATATACTGTTCAGGTTTTTAGCCAGGCTATTATGGGAACCAAGCTAGGGGAAAAAAAAAAAAGTTTCAAGTCTTAGCTTTTTAAAAGGCATGCAGCTACTGGGTGAAATGTCTGTAAATGTTTTCAGAAAAAAATGGACTGTTAGTATCTGAATCAAGCATTAAAGCTTTGAAATTTGTATTGGGTTTGGCTTGTCTATAGAAAGGTAATAGGAAGAAGTCCCATTCCCTGTTTGTAGGTATTGGATTGTATACTGGTATCAAAGAGGAAAATGGTTTACCTCATTTTTACAATTCAAGCCTGAAAGTTAAAGAGGAACAGTAGGGGGGAGGATCTAGACTCTAAAAAATCAGAGGGCTAAAAAGTTGTTTAGAAAAACCTGTCTTTGTTTTTAAAAGGGAGTTAGATACAGTGGATATTGGATAATAGCAGTAAAGAGATCTGAAATCAAATGCTTGAGAGAAACAGAAATGAGAATTCTTGTTCCTGGGTGAGAGCATTCCCACATTAATTATGTTGTTTCCATTTTAAATGCCTGATCCTTTTGCAGTTTTAGAACAAATATTCAGAATACAATAAATGAACTTATGTACTTCCAGCTGTGCCAATATACGTACCTGGTATTAGCTGGTTGTTAAGGAGGAGTAGTGATGCAAAGTGTAACTGCCTTTATGTTTAGTTGGTTGATGCAACTCATCATCTTCTGTGTATGTGTATATATCTTCCTAGGTTTTGGGGTTTTTTTGTTTTGTTTGTTTTTTGGTTTTTTTTTTGTTGTTGTTGTTTTTTTTTTCCTCCACCTTTTTCACAAGGGCAACTGACCCTCTGTGGATAGAAAGGAATACTGCACGCATACACATATGCACACGCATACACACTTACAGTCCCTCAGCAGGCACAGCTGTGTGGTTTTGGACAAGTTTAGCTGGATTTGACATTTTCCCATTACGCTAGGAGCTAAATGACGTTCCTTCACCCACCTTTGAATTTTCACACTAAAAAAATACTGTGAGTTAATGTTTAGTTTCCTGTGCTCCATTATCTGAAAGACTTCAGATGATCTCCAGGGTGGAGGCTGTCGTGGTTGATTGTGGTCTGCAGGTGTAGGGGTATTTTTTTTTTTATTGTAGGTGCAAGTTTGCAGTACAGTTTGTGGGAATCGGAGATTATGTGGGAAGCAGGCGTATATGGTAACACAAACTTCCACAACACAATTTTAATCCCAGTTATCTTCAAATGAGTAAGGTGGGTTTGACTTGACTCGACTCCTCTTTGCTGCACATTGCAGCAAATGCAGTTTGGATAAAAACAATCTCTGCCCCAAAATACAGCTCATAATAAGGAGAGAATGAACAAAGCTACTCGTGGTAGATGTTTATCTTACCACTTAATGCATGTAGGAAAGGTGCTTAGAAACTCAAGCAATAAGAGGCCAATTAAAAGCCATACAATTAATGCTAGAGTCTGTTTTTCTGCATGTGTCTTCCCCCCTCCCCCCGCCCCCCCCTCTGTTATTGACTCCCTGGATTTGCCCCGATTTTCTTGTAAGAAGAGGAAGCTTAGGGATTTGTTAACTAAATAAATCCTAAGCAAACAAAGTCTATTTTGGAGGTAGAGACTGTGGAACATTTTTTGGGTTTGTTTGGTATCGAAAGAGGGCAAAACATACCATGAAACTGAGAGTGTTTTCAGTCATTTAGAGGGGTCATGTTAAACTACTGGGTTAATTTTTGTCTAGGCCCTGAAAAGGCAATCGAGTGTCAGTTTACATACACAAAGGCATATGTTTGCACACCTAAATCATGGTGTGTTTATAATAAACTGGCTTAGCATTGGAGCCAGAGAGAATGTCTTTAACCTCTCCCCCAAACACTGCAGCTGACTGAACACAACACAAAAGATCTCAAGTAACAGACACCTGTGCTTTTGGTGCGAGAGAGATTGTTTTTAATACCTGGTTAGAAATTCATTAGTACATACCTACAGCAACCGGGTAGTATGTGGGTAGTTACCTTGCTGTTTCTGGGTGTAACCTTCATCTTGAATAACTGCTATTTTGCTCTCATGACATTCTTGTTAACTTCATCAGCCAAAAAGCCAGAAATGACCATTTTGATCAGGTGACATTGAAAGACTGATTCAGATAGCTGTAGGTTTTATTTCTGTATGGATTCTAATTTTTATATCAAAGTACTTTAAATGAACAGTTTTCAGAAATACTGCCTCTGTGGTATTTTTCTCCTTTGTTGAAGTCATGTATTGTAGAACTGTAAATGTGACCGGGAAGCGTAGCAGGGGTGAGAGCTGCGCTGCTCCCACAGAGTTCTGCTGCAGTGAGAGTGATGCAGTCAGAGAAACCAGAATAGGGCAAAGACGATAGAACCTGCTGGTAAATTTATCCTATTGGGCTTACAGAAGAAGCTGTGAGATGCTTTGTTTGAAAGTTTTACACAGAAGTAAACACACAGCAAACAGGCAACTAGGCAGATGCTATTGATACTAGCTCCTCAGAAGCTTTTTTTCCGAACAGGCATATTTACCATGTTATCTGGGTACTTCAGGTATTTTGGAACAGAATTTTGCATATATGACTCATGAAGTAGTAAGTGATTAAATATGAGAGATCACAAAACAAGACTTTTAGGACCAGTTTTTATTCTGTTTATGCCGAAGAAATCTGGCATTGGCACTCAGCATGCCATCATCAGGGTGGGTATTTTCTGACGCTTCCTAAAAAATGTTGGCTGTTGAGGTCTATGGTAATGTCTACACCTTTAACTGGGAAATGTTTGCCCAAAACCTAAATTACAGTTATTTCAATAACTTGTCAACTGATGATGAGGGTTATATTCTTTCTATGGAACGGAATGTCAAATAAAACATCTTAGTAAAGTTTGTTGTATGCTGAAGGTTTTGCTACACCTTGTATGTTGACTTTTTTCTGTAGCGATTGATAATAACAATAGCAAATTATTGATGACAATAATCCTTTGCAGAATGTACCTGTGAGAGAATTGACTGATGTCAATGTTGATTGACTTGTATTTTTCATATTGCTGAAATCCTGATTTATTAAGTAATGAAGTGAGTGGCTGTGGCTGCTTGTTATATCACTAGTTCATTTTTGGCTGAAAGTTTAGAACCAGTTATTTGATATTTGTTCAAATACTACAAATAAAAATTACTCAATAAATATTTATCTCTAAAATTGAATTACAGACAGGTGAATACTTTTATTTTCCAGGTTAAAAAATAATTTTATCTTCATGGACCTCTTTTTCCCTGAAGTCATCTGGCTATTAAGTGTCTGCTATTTCTCAATTTTAAATTTCCTTTCATTTTCCTTTCATTTTCTACTTGTATGGGATGGGTGGCTATATGATATCTTTGGACCTTGTTGGCTGAGTTGAGCCTCTGTCAAAGTGAATTACCAGAGTATTCCAATTTTCTTTTTGCTGTTTGCCTGTCTAGTTCCTGTAGGAAGGTACATGGTGACTCAGTTTTTCTTTACTGGTTTACTGAGCGCTTGCCACTCTCTTTCATAGGGCAGTAGGTTTTTACCATTGACTTTGCTTTGCTGGAAAACATGTTTCATGTTCATTGTGGTGGAATATCAGGGCCAGTGACCTGTTTCTATCTTCTATTAGTTATTTACCGTATTTAGAGTGTCTGCTTGCGTGCAGACATGAGTCTCTTGAAATAGTCACTATGGTTATTTTCAGATATTTCCTTGGAGGGCTTTTTTTAGTAAGCTCAACATAAGTGAAATTGTAATTCTTTCAGTAACATCTGCATGAAAGGAAACACTACTAATCTTTTATAATAGACCTAATAAATTCTGAAGAAAATTTCCAGGCTCAGCTACCGCCTTGCTACTGGCCCCAGGAAAACTAAGCCAGGCTAAACTTTCCCAGTGCCCAGCATTTACATATGGACCCGTGAGACAGGGTTAGGTATGTTGTACATCCATAATTGTCATTGTCAGCACTGAGTTGTTGTGGGTGCCAAGCACTCGTGGACCTCTGGAAATAAAGATGATCCAAAAGTAGTCTTGTGTTTGACTCCTAGTTTTATTTAAAGAAAAAATATTGGATGTTCTTTCTTGGGCGTCTTTATCTTGCATTTAGTAGTACTTCACAGGAAAACCATCAGGCATTCATAAATGCTCAGAAGTCTTTCTATTATATAAAAATGCAGAGTCCTGCTTTTGCTAAACTATGATAATGATTTTGCCTAAAAGCTAATGGCAGCATAGTCAGAGCAAAGGCAGAAACAAATTAATTCCTGATTTTAATAAATTTTCATTTAAGGACTTTGACTAATTTTTACTTGCTGGGGAGCAGGCAGTGGAAAATCCTAGCTGTAGCCCACCCTATCCTTAGCCTGTACCTTGCAAATACTGAGGAATTTTAAGAGTATTTTAGAAATCATTAACATTACGAGTAAAGTAAGAAGGTCAGAGATGGGGCTTTTAAACATTTTTCAAGTTTCTCCATTGCTGTACATTGGAAAGAAAATGAGAGTTCTGATAATGTTTTTGTGTTTCAGGACTTAAAATGGCAGGAGAAGATTCCTATATTATGGGAGTGTCTGATCCCCAAGTAAGTGGATTTGCGTATTTTCAATATCCCTGTATTCACTCTTAGCTCTCTGTTTTGGCTTGCTCTCATATTGTCCTGTCATTTCCTAGGCTTGACAACATGGAGATATAAAAGCATTCCAGCTATTGGCAGAAGTCAGGTTTGAGGAGATCTAGGGTGGGTTTTTTTTTTCCTCTAAGGTGTTTTTTATGTGATCTGTAAAGTGCCTTGTCAGTGGTGAAATGACTGAAATGAAAAAGAAAGCTAGGTCTGCTAAAAGAAGCACTTGAAAAAATACTCATTTTTTTACCTTGTCAGCCTGTGACACTTGCTTCAAAATTTTTTCTGTGATGGGCATTGGACTTTACCTGCAAATGAAGCTCCTTATGCCCTAAAAGGCCCCTTTGTATTATTTTTTGTGAAATTTTCATCGACATTGATGACTGAAATGTTCCTTCACTCACACAGATCAGTAGGCCTAGCTCTTCAGAAGCTCTTCCTGATCTCATTAGGTCATTTTATGATTCATTTGAATTGTGAGAATGGTGCTTGACTGAAAAGTTTGAGTGAAGAACAGATCGTTCCTATGTTTCTACTCACTTTAATTTCCAAAAAGAAAGTATTTAATCCTTTCTGCTTGCTCCGCCTTGGAAGAAGAGAGATCTATACCTGACAACAATTACAGTGAGTTAAGACTTTTCATTGTTCAAAAAAAAATTAAACTTTAACCTGGATATACTGTTTTCTTGCATTAGAACTTGTAAATATGTTTACGTAAGGAATGTGGTCTGGTGAGGTTTAATCACAGAAGTGGAAATGAAAACTCGCAGGTTCTCAGCAAGGCCTTGGGCAAGACATCTAGGGTCAGATTTTCAGAATTTACTGCCTAAGCTCTTTTATATAGCTGTTAGTGCATGGAAGCAAAATGAGTACTTAGAAACAGTGCTGAACTCCGTGTAGTGTCATGATACTAGTGAAACTTGGTTGGTACTATCAGCTTTGCTTGCACTGCTGTTGCCAGCAAAAAATAAAACAGATATAAAATGTTTATGTACTGTACCAAGGTGTTTGCAGTCTGAATATTTGCCAAGAACTTTGAAATTCTTTGCTGATAGCTTCTTTATGAAATTATCTATATACGTAGTAACGAAGAATATATTTTCTTTCAATTTAGATGTTTCCAATGGATCAGTTCATGGGAATGAATGCATTGTTTAATAATACAAATTACATCACTTCGGACTTACCACTACGAACAGGTAGGAAGCATTGCTATTTGATTATGCTTTTGTCCTGCTGTTTCTTCCAGTTTAGTTTTTTTTTGTGAAGTTCCTTTCAGAGGCTTTTTTGTTTATACTCTTGTATTTCATAATACTAGATCCTGAAGTTGTCAACTAGACTTTTTATTACACTCTTTCTTACCCTCATGAAACTTCTAACAGTGAGGCAAATCGGATTTTCTTTTGGCTTGTACAGAAATGGAAAGTTTGAGTTAGTTAAATGGTTTGAGTGGCCAAAGCGCTTTGAGTGACCTGGTTTTATAAATTATTTTGCATTTTTTTCTAAATTTGCATCTTCAATGATTTGTATGTTTGTATTGCCAGTTTGCAGAGTGCAACGTGTACTTTTTTTTCTTTTGAATGGTGTTTCATTTGTTGCCATGATTCTTAAGGTGCTTGTTTTTCACTAATAAAATGTAGAGTATATTCAACTTCCTGTATCATCTGAATCTGTTTTTCCTTCTCAGTGACTTCTCTGTTTCCTGTAAAGTGGCAGTCTGGTATTAAAAGTACCTGACAGTTTCCTGTACAATAACACTAATTTGAAAGTTCAGAGTCAAATTTTGCAGCAAACTGCTGAAGATAAGCAAATAGTATTCTGCAAAGGTCTGATAGGGAGTTCTTCCAGTATGATTCCAGAACAGGAATATCAAATAGAAGTGTGTTATATCTTAGCCAATATTAGCTGCTTGATGAATCTTGGTCTGGTTTTGCTTATTAATTTCTTTATAAATATTACTTCTTGCTTGAATTTGGAAAACTCTGTTTCTCCTGCTTAGTTTATTAGAATAGCCAATATGAAAGGAGGAAGGAAATAAAAAAATACTTAAGCATATGAGGTTTTTCCTAATATTTATCTCCAATAAAGTAGCTCCAATATAGTTGTTCATGTCTTTTAACATGACAACTTTCAGTTGGTGATCTGTTTGATTCTGTTGTATCAGGATGTAGCTGGTATCTTCTATATTGCAGATTGCTTTCTTGTGTTGAAAACCTAAATCACTTTTGTTTGCAATGTTTGATACGCTTGACAGCAGTGAAGGTGTGAAGGGTAAAATGAAACAAGCAATTAGCTTTTTACTTCATAGGTAAAATTCCACCCTACAGTAACAATAAGTGCTGATTTAAAAACAAAAATTAAGGCATGCTTAGTGATTCAGTGTTTCCTGGTTTAAACCATGCTTCTGTTTTCTTGACTGAATTGTAGGAAGGCTCAAGAAACACATATGGTACAGATAATTTTGTTTCAAGATAAAATGTTCTGATGAGCAAAGCTCTTGACAAATATGGACAAGCATGCAACAAATTAATGTTGCAATCATTTATTTGTAGTGTTTTTATTAAGGCAGATAAAATTGTTCAGTAAGAGTCATCTGTGTACGATTAAAGGGCTTGTGCATTATATACCAAAGTTTTTTTTTCACTGTTCTCACAGGCTTTTTTTGGAACAAATAACATTATTGGAATTTTGATTTCCCCATAATGATCTCTCTTACACGAACCTTTTAAGCTTACTTTTTACTCCTCATGCCAGACTCATTCCACACAAATTACTCAGATATACAAAACTGATTTTCAGATAGCTGTCCTGTCTAAATTAGAAAACAGCTGTTTTTGAAGCCATATGGGGGAGTCAAGAGTACACTGAGTTCTAGAGTCACAGAAAACTGGGCTCTTCTTGATTTGCAAAATTGCTTAGAAAAGGTGGGGTTTTTTAATGGCACTGCTTTTGTCTACTGCTGCACTGTAGGTGTCAAGTTCCCTGTGTACAAAATGGGATTTAATAAAGGATCATGGATTTCAGGCTATCGCAAACAAAAAGATAATCATAAATTTTAGAAAAAGTTGATCATTTCAAAGCCATCTGATAATGCCATAGTGATTTTGTTTCTTTAGTAGTATCACTATAATGCTTACTTCCTCTCCTGCTTGAAACTATGATGTCTCGTTACTGTGGACTAGCTCTTCAGTTATAAGGTAATATAATAGTTTATATATTATGCTTTAGTTGTTTCCAAGCAGGAACTAATGATTTCTCTCTATACAGCAAGGCCAGTTAAAAACTCATATGGGATTTTCCAAAAGTTCTTCCAGCTGAGATACTGAGATGGTGAAATAAGTATTCTAAAAAAGATTTTTCTCTAGGGCAATTGGATGATTTAAACAGAACCAAAGACACTAATGCGCATGGTGTAGTGTGGTGCCTACATCTTTCAGTCTGTGCATTCATAGTCGCACAATGTCAGACTTATGGCAGGCTGGTTTAATATATAACTGTGGATTGACGTATCATGCCAGTGAAGCTGAATCAACAAATAGCTGGGGAATTTGGGGACTTTCTGATGATAGATGTTCTGCTGTTATGTTAATATTTACAGTAATAGTAGAAAACCTTTGAGATGTTGGGACAAGGATTTTCTTGACGAGGCGTCAGTGCTCAAGTGTCTCCGCTTGCTTCTTGTTCTACCTCAAGTATGTCAGTTTTAAGTAAAAATCAGGCTTGGTTATTATGGCTCTAAAGCTATAGTAGGTAGTTACGTGTTCAAGTTCTACATTTACATCTAAATCTGGCAAGAGAAGTAGTCTCTATGTACCTTTAGTGACAAAAGGGTGTATCTGTAAGAAGTGTTGTAACAGTGCAAACTACAGGACTGAGCTGTGTTTAAAACACCACCAGCAGCAAGGGCAGTATGTCACGAAGCCAGCCTGTTCTTTGCCTCATTGGGAAGTATCCTGCCTTTGAGAAGTAGGTACTAATTCTCAGTGGTATTGGGGATGGAGGAAACATTATCTATGGCACACATTTAGGCAGTATAAAAGCAGATAACGCCTTGATGTGATGTCCACTATGTAGTGGAGGGACAAAGTGATGCCTTAAATTAAAGAGGATATGGGTAGAGCTCTGAGCAAAGCATTTTATAATTTTTAGTGTTTCTTACTTCCTCATGATTGTACAATGGTATCTACAACCACTTAACATAGCAATCTGTGTGCTAGTTAGAGATGGGTTTGGGAACTGGTTAATTGTTTTGGTTTTAGGGGCTCTAGTCAAACTAGCTGATGGCACTGAAGTGTTGTGGTTGAGTTTTGGGGTTTTTTTTACTGTAGTCAGACTAAGTCTGTGAAGTCGAAGCAGGGCCATCAGCAGCTGAACGGTATTGCCTGGAGGCTGCTAAAATTACAGGGTTTTGGTATTTTTTTTTAACCTCCTCTGCCCAACCCTCTGTGATGCTTGAGAAATGAGAAGACCATAGAGGAGAAGAAGAAGGAACTTGGAAAAAATATGAAACACAGGTTTTTTTTGTGGGAGAGATAACATTAGGAAAGATTCAACAAAGCCTGACCGTGACCAAAAATTAGATGAATATTCTTTTTCCCTTTCCCGTAGCAGTGGCCCTAATCCTCAGCAGCATGAGCAGACTTGCATACTGGTGTTCTTTGTAGATCTTCTGTGCTTGTATTTTGAAGAGTGAACTGAGGGAAGAGAGAGGTTAAGCAAAGCCCGTGTGCTGCTTGCTTTAAACATCATGCTTTGAACACTGTGAAGCTGAGATGCAAGAGAGTGTTCCTGTGCGGGTGAATCCCTGAGGGGGAGGATGTACAAATGCTACCATAGGCCTTCAGGAAGGCTAAGACACTAGTTTTAGAGTCTGAGCTTTTAGCAGTGAGGTGCCACTGCCAGGATGGACACAAGAGGGTTGGTGTTGGATTTAATAATTAAAACCTAGAGGCTGTGAGTGTTTTCATCCATGTCCACATAGCAGAAAGGCACACCATCACCAGGGTGAGATGCCTGTTCTGGGGCACCCGCTGAGAGAGAGGTGGTGAGAGGGGAACTTGACCATAGCTGATTGTAGGTTAAATTGAATGGCTTCAGGTACTAGGTAAGCTGTTAAAGGACCTCACTAGTCCTGCGGTGCTGCCAGTCTTGCAGGGATATCCCACCAACCTCACAGACCCTTTTTTTCTTGACTTAGCTGTGATGGGAAGGAGGAACCAAGAGGGAGCCTAAAATGGGTGCTCCTTTGGGAAGTGTGTGTGCAGGGTGAGGCCTGTCAAGAGGAAGAAAGAATGTAAGTGGTGGGAGTGTCAAGATGCAGGAGGGCCTCTGACTCAGGCAGGAAGGAAAATGAAGAAATGTAGCAGTTGAAGAAGACGTAGGGAAGTGGGACTGTGACTCAGGCTGGAGGGGAGGCAGTGGGATGCGAGTCAGTCTGTGGCAACTGAGGCGAGAATACAGAAAAGGAAGCACTGAAGCATAGCCAGGATGTGGCAGTCTGCACTAAACCCCCTCCAGGCTGGAGGACTGCATGTTTTACTTGTAGTTCTTAGCCCTCCTGAACTGCAGCAGTGCCGGGCAGATCATGAGGAGTGCTCATGTCAAAACTTGGCTCTTGGCAACCATGAGAGTCATCCCTGTGTAGAGGCCAGCTCCGTGACGGTAGGCCACTTCAGCCTCCCTCTAGGGCAGAAGTAGAACTTAAGCGATGCATTAAGTAGCATTCCTTCTTGTGGTTGTTTAACACTTAAAAAAGGGTTGCTCATTAAACAAGAACTTGAAGCAAGCAACTTTCCAGCCTAGAACAGAGGTGCAAAAGATCATCAGAAATCTCATCGTTATTAATTCCTCTTACAAGGTGTACATCTTAAGTTTCCTGCTGTCTGCTTAGACCAGACATGCCTACTAATAGAGATGAAATAATAAAAACTTCCCTGTGCAAAACACCAAACATGTTTTCTTTTCCCCATGAGAAAGGATGAGAGAGAGAAAGAAGGAACCACATATAGCCAATGTTAGGCTGTCTGTCCAATGTACTTCTGGAAAATATTCAGAGTTTAGTGAAAACAGCTGTATGAGACCTTTCACTAGGTAAAATCCTTTTTATAGTCAAAATAACATGCCATTTATGCTTGGAAGTTACCTTGAAAATTGCTGCTTTATTTTTAAATAGCATTGCAGATGTAATTGAGTGCCTTGCATTGGAGTGCCTTCTCTGTACTGTTACTTGGATCTGGTTCAGATGCTATACCAGAGAATTACTGAGTCATTGTAAAAAAGAGAATGTTTAGACACAAAACCTAAAGGTTACAATAAGACCTCATTAAACTTTGTTTTAAATATATCGGTATACGATTTATATAATCTGGATTAATGGTAACAGGCATCTATTTTGCTTTTGTACATTTACACTGCACCTTCTTTTGCACTTTCCTAGTATTAGTATGTAAGATATTTTGATTTTTTTTGGTATCAGTATATTTGTATGCTTTTTATAAGCTTTTTTGGAAGGGGACATAAGAACCATAGTCCTAAGTTTTCCATTTTCCTGAGTTTTCACACGTGCCGTGCAAGGTGAAACCATTTCAACATTACAAAGAATTCCCCTTGAGCTTTCCAATATGCCAATATAGTTTATATCCCTCTTTTAGGAGTTTGAATTTCCTAATACCGACAAAAAATTGGAACCTGGGGGACTGCTGCAGCCACTTAGTGGTTGGAGAAGAGTGCTTCCTTTCCGGGCTAATGTTTAAGAGAAAGCAGTAGTATTTTGTGCCAGTACTAACCTAAGGTATATGCCTCGAAAATTTCTAAGGGTAGAACAGCCAAAGAACAATTACTTGGCAGATCCTACCCTGGAGGCTTGGTTGAAAGTTGAACTATGCAGTTGTATTTTAGGTGCATTATTTCTGCCAGAACCCAGAAGATACAAGGCTTCTGGATTGTTAAAGTATAAAATTTTTAGATGAGGGGGGTTAGAGGTCTGTGAACAGAGGTCTTACATTTAAGTGCTGATATAATGCCTAAACCCAACTCGACTCATTTTGACTCCATGTTACAGACAAAAACTGAAACATAAAACCACACCAAAGCAAAATATTACTCTGTGTCTTTAAAAGTTTCTGAAGTCCAAACTGTTTTTCATGCTTTCTAATGCAAGATGATGTGTATAGGGTCTTAAGGCAATTGTTTTGCAATGACTTCAAGATTTTAATTGTAGCACTGTTTACTTTTTCACAGGAAGAGCGTTGGCTTGGGAAATAAATGATCTTTATATGTGAAATTGTTGTGACTGACATTTGGAGTATAACTATGGCATGAAGCTAATTTAGTTGCTGAGTCAGCTAACGTCAACAGCAAAATATTAATGCCATCTATTAGTATATTTATCACAACTTTCATTTTGAGAGAAGCCCATTCAGTTAAGACCTGTTCTGACTGAAGACATGAAGGTCTGTTTTGTTAAAGTGAAGTTATATTGAGGAGCTGAGAAGGATGCATGTAGTCATACTACAAACTATAAATTAATGAATCCTCTGCCAATTTTATTTATCAGTGAACATTAGACCTATTGGCAAATTAAAGTTAATGCAAGTATGTAGTTTTGTGCTGAAGCCAAGTACTGCCTAGTTGAGGTAGCTGGATGGTGCGGTTCTTGCACATGGTGCAGTTGTTTGGCATCAGATCACACCTGGATGTTGGCAGGGAATGGTACGCTTTACACGTTTGCAGGCTCTGCTGCATAGCTGTGGCTTGTCTGCTTTGGAGGTTTCACGTGTCCCAGTGAGCTTGCTTGATTCTTTAGCATTCATACCTTTAATAGAGTCTAAGTGATGATGTATAATTCTAACAGGAATATAGCTGGCAAAATATTGTGTAAGTATTCACAGTGAAGCTGTCATTTGGGTTCTGCTTTGATAACAATTGAATTTTTAGCATTGAAATCCAAATCATCTTCTCTGCGTAGCAAGAGGCAGGGAAGAAATTATACCTCTCTGAACTGTCGTTTTCAGATGCGAGAGCGGCTTGCATTGTAAAAGGTATTTCACAGCCATCCACCTAGAGAACTTTCCTTCTCGATGTAAATAGTCTAACCGATCAGAGTTGGAGCTAAGCTTTGATCAAGTGATGAATTCTTAGCTCTGGTGGCACCGAGCTCTCATTGGATTTAGGGCCTGCTCAGAGGCTGTTTAAACTGGTGAATTTTGAATGAGGTTTATGGTATCAAGTTAGCTACTGTTCAGGGAGTGGTGCAAGACTGAAAGTTATTTCAGAAAGCCTTCTTTGAAAGACATAAATAGAATTTTAGTAGAACATAATCCTATATATTGGCATCGTGCTCAAAGATGAATCTCCTTATAGAGTCTGCATCTGTAGTCAAATGGAGTGTGTTCAGAGTTTTGAGAGGCACAGTATTATATTTAAAAGTGTATCTGAAATTATTAAAAGAATGTAAATTGTTTACTCTCCTCAATTCCTTTTTTTTTTTTTTTTTTTAAAGCAGTTCTGACTGCTAGGGCATGTTGAGACAGCTTAAATTCCTCCTATATTCCCATACCTCAGAGCTTCCCATTGGCTGTCTCTAGACTTTCAAAAGCACCTATTCAGTAGGAAGCCCTGTGGTCAAAAGCTTGTGAGTACAGTCTTTAGGGCCCAAGGGGTTTAAATACAAAAGTTAACCTTAGCTCAGGAAGGCCAGGTTGCTTGGTAGTGGCAAGGGGAGGATCCTGTTCTTGCCTTAGTCTTAACTGAGTGATCAGAGTTGCTCATTTAGGCCCTCTGAGCTAAAATTAACTTTTTTGAGTTAATCCTTCCCTTCTTACTCCACTGGTTTTAGGGAATACCAGAAACAAGAGATTGCCAAGTGATTAAATTATTTATTAAAACTTAAGTTCTGAAGATGCTTAGGTGCTTTCAAAAATTTTATCTCAAGACATTCAAGGACATCAATTTTATCCCCGCAATTTATATGTCATAGTAGTAGAAATATAATTTTTATTATGACTTTTCTTTCTTTTATGTTAGCAGATGGACCATATCTTCAAATCATAGAACAGCCAAAACAGGTAAGAACACCACTACATTTTGAAAATCTTTAAGGTAGCTGTCACTATATTCAGCTCTGAATAAAATTGTGACTTAAGATGGGGAAAAAAAAAGAGCATGGAAGAGGTTGAACTCTCATAACAGATGTGGCACTTAACCATGAACAGTTTTTCCTCTCACTTTTGAGTTAAATCGTTTCCTGTTTTGTTCTGTTTTCATCTTTGTGTCTCTCTGGAAGTGTCATAAGACAAAAAAAAAAAAAACACCAAACCTGAGGGTTTTTAAAAAATGTGTTGCTAAGTATAAACTCTTCATCTGAGAAGTGACTCTTACAGTACCCCAGTATTTTGAAACTTAAATGAATAGACCAAACGCAGAAGATTTTTAGAATGTTTCATGTTTCTTTAAACACATGAAAGAAAAAAAAAATATTTCATTCTGTTCCCAAGTTACAGGAACCTTTGGCTCGTGCCTTGCCATCGTAAAGAAATTCTGTTGTCCTTTGAGATTACTTTTGTCACAGTTGACTGTTTTGAATAACCCAAGAAAAATGAAGATAAATGGTTGAATGTTACTTTTTTTGTGACTGTGTAGCAAACACTCCCTTTATGCTCCTCTGACAGTATGAAAGTCATTCCAATGCACTGCTTAGTTTTCATGCAACTGATATGCAAAGTAATTGCTGGGTGAAGATTGCCCTGAAGTATGCCAGGGTATTGTTACCCTTCAGCTGGTGTCATCAGCAATTACAAGTATTCCTCCTGAAGCTATTACAGTATATGGAGACCCCTTTCCTGCCTCTCCCAATGAGTTGATAGTATCCTACCTTATGGAGCTGTTAAGTAGACAGGGGAAGAGGGTGACTAAAAACTATCCCATCCTCTGCTTGGTCTAATGCAGAAGCATACTACGTTCCAGTCTTCCTGGTAGGAGAAACGTTTGTTTCAGCTACACACAAGACATTGTTGTGCTTGAGCATTCCTCCAGGAATAGGGACACTTCATGGTCTTGGGTGAAACAGCTGTGTACTGTGAACTCTTGGAAGAATACACTGCCTCTTCCTTGTTGTTTCAGTTCATTCCACATCATGCTGTGTCTTTGCGTGGTGGAGCCTACAGTGTGCAGTGTCTAATGAGAAATCATTGTTTCCATGCATGACTTCTCAGCAAGCAGCTGCTGTAGTGGAGTACACTGGGCAAGCTGGGCAATGGTTTATAACCAAGTGATGATGAGGGTGATCCATCAGCATGGTGCTGTGCTGTGATCATTTTTGAAGCAGAGAGACAGCTGGGGGGAGTAAGACTGTAATTGTGTAAAAATGTAGCTAGGATAGCAAGGGCAATAGATGGAGGAAGGCCACACAGATGACTACTGAGTCTGTTGGATTGAAGGCATAGAGGTGAAGAGACTGGGTTGTCTCATGCGTTGTGACTGCGGACTTGCCTTTTGGATAACCTGAGTTCAAGGTCATGATAGCTGGGTGCTTCACTTGCAATGCACTTGGTCACTCAGTTCACCATAGGAAGGGGAGTACGTGCTTAAGGATGAATTACATTGTCTGGTCAGTAGCTGAATAAAAGTCAGATCTTTACATTTGCCTGGGAAACAAATTTTTAAACTGAAAAGGCTTTAGTGAGATAGGTATTGAAACTACTGATTACAGAGTAATTTTTGAACTGTGGTGTTCACTGTCAGCTAGTACAGACTTTGAATTCAGAGTTGTGTACTGTTGGAAAGAAGCTGAATGATTCTTGACGAAGGATACAACACTAACTGGTGCTGTTTGGACAGACACTGGGAGTCCTATGTAAGATGGGGATTTTTCTATAAATTGCAGGACTGAGGAGTAGATCTGAAAGTATGCAAAGTTGGGGGCCACATGAAATAATATAGCAAAGTAGAATTAGAGTTACCAAATACATTTGCTCAAGAGTTGCATCTTTTGTAACTTATAGATTACCCTGTAAAGTAAAGGGGATGTTATTTCTTCTAGATAAAAATGGAATAAATGGACAGCTGTACTCTAGAGTGGTTGCTAATATCCTGCAGTTCCCTAAAGTATATTCAGACATCTATTTATGTAGCTGAGATGAAAACCCAGCCATTTGAAATCCCCTGAAGCTTTTGTGCTGTTTCTGGTCTCTGCTCAGAGATACACCTTTCACATGCACTTCTCTGAAGGAAGAAGCATTTCTGTTTCATCCCTGTTCTTTCCTGTATGATGCTTTGGACTTCCTTGATTATTATTGGCTTCAATTCTTTTTACCTAGCAGCAGTCATGGGAGAGAGTATCTGCTCTTGCATTCTCTGTCTTTTATTTTTTGTCTTGTTTTGAGAGTATAAATAGATCTCTGCTTGAAAATATTTTCGCTTATTGAAAGAGAAATTTGGGGTTGCTGCTGTGTGAGAGTAGAACAGTTTCTCCAGGGCTACAGTTCAGTGGTGCTTTGTTAACCAACACTCAGACAGCATTTCAGGGATGAACAGTTGTAACTTTTCTGTTTGTGGGCTATCTGGGCAAGTCTTGTTTGTGTGTGTGTGTGCGTGTATGCTCCCATTTGTATATGCTATTCTTTGTTTTGTTTCTAGACAGCTTTCAAGTTTCTTTTCCTTCATTTCCACAGAGGGGGTTTCGTTTCCGATATGTATGTGAAGGGCCTTCACATGGTGGACTTCCTGGTGCTTCTAGTGAAAAGAACAAAAAATCATACCCTCAGGTCAAAGTAAGTATATAAATCATTAATTTTGCAAACTGAATGCAAGTGTCATATGAGTATAGGACCTTACTGCATATCAACATAAATTTGTATGAAATTACTCAAGACTGACTGCATTGCAATCCCAGCTTTCAAAATGTAATTGATTTTGAAAAAGAAGTTGTCTTGAGATTTGTGCAGTTAGTTTGGCACCATATTTATCTGCCAACAACTGAACAGTAAGTGTTCTTGCACCTACCACCTCACTGCCCTTTGCCAGACTAATGGACCTCTTCCTTAAGGTGCAGTTTTAGCATAAAGCAAGGCCTGAGCTGCTCAATTAATCCACTTAGAGCATACTGCAAAGCATGAGTCTGGTCAGTTATTCCACTTCACTCTAACGTACTATTTATCAATTTTTTCTCCTTTTTCTGTTTGTGTTCATCCTTATTTAATATCACAGATACTCAGTTCTTAAGGACTTAATTCCTTTAAAGTCAACAGAAAACTTCTCATTTTAATAGGAGCAGCATTATGTTCAGGGTTTGCTGAATGTTTTTTGGGGCTTTTTTCCCCTGGAAAAAAAACAAGGATGTTAATCAAAGAAACATTTTGTGCTAACACAATATAAAGATTATGACAGTGGTGATTAATCATTCTAGGATTAGAGAACTGTCTTTGCCTATGGTTCTTGCAGCAGATTCTTTTTCCATGCACGTGAGGAAAAGATAACACTGTGTCTTTTCAGTATTTTTTTTAACTTAATAAAAGTCTTAGTCTCAGTATTGCATTACCTCTTTGAACTATTGCACTAGAGATTGTCTCATGAGGAGCAGGGTTAATGTATTTTAATTCTGGTGTTCTCTCTTACTGTCTTCTTTATGGGGAGAGAAAGGGAGGGAAGAGTGGCAAGAATTCAGCCTCTGTCTTGGTGCTACTCCTCAGCTTTTTCTGCAGTTTGCGTGTAGTTCTCCTGCAGTTCTTGAGAAAGGCTGGAGTTTGGAACAGTTGCATCTCCATAATGAATCAGTATGAGCATGACTCAATGGAAAATAATCAGCATTGGCTGAGATAGCCTAGGGTGTTAATCTTGTGAATTGAGAAGAGGCCGGGAAAGCTGATTTCATATACCCTTGCAAAACTCCTATGAAAAAACTGCTAGCCCAGGCAAAGGATCTGCTTGCTTTTTCCTTTCCTATTGTGATGGTAATGATGAACCAGTGAATGAAATTTCACTGGTATGTTCAGATATAAAATAATTTACCTTGATTGAGCCAGATCTTTGGATTTCAATCCAATCTGTATTGATAATACAAATTATCATAAAGGTGTGATGGGTTGCACAATAGCATGACAAGGAGATATGCAATGAGGAGTTATACAGGAAATGGAATTTCTCTGAGTAAACTTGAAGGCAAAATGTTCTTTGGCTTTCCATCAAACCTTCTGTTTTCATTGATCATCAGATTTTAATTTCATCTAAAGCTTCCCCACACACACACACGTGTGTCCTCCTTACCTCTCGTCCTACTGTGTGCATCTGGGATTTTCTAGTACGAATCCCCACATGGCAACACCTGCTGGGAGAGGCTGGCAAGGGAACACAACAAGTAAATTCCTCAAGGCCATTGCTTGTTAGTGCCTGTTTTTGATTCAAGTGGTGCCAGTAAAGACAGAAGTGTTTCACACCTTTTCCTGTAAGTCTTTTCTGTGTTTTGTCAAAGGGTGCTCACTTTGTCATAACTGAGGTAAGCATAACTGAAGATTGCTGGGGGTTTTTGCAATTTTTTTTTTGTTTTGTTTTGGTTTGGTTTTTTGGTTGTTTTGTTATTGGTTTGGTTTTTTTTCTCTTGTGCCAAGGCTTTCACCATAAAACCTTCATGAGTTGATCACAGTGCTATGAAAGGACACTAGCATGAGTTTTGGCTGTACTGTAAAAAGGAGGCTTTGTGACAGGTCTTTAAACCTTGGCCATGGTGTGGTCCATGCAACTCACATTGGGATCTCTCTTCTGCTTGGCCAGCTCTGCAGAGAAAGCTGATATAACTTACCAATAGCTACGACAGGATGTCCTGAAAGTAGACGGCTTCAGTGCACACAAAAAAGCATTGCAGCTTCCTTACTCCCTTTTCATAGGATTATGGATTGAAGGCCAAAAGAAAACGCATTTATCTTATCTGACCTCTTGCATAATGTAGGCTGTTCAACTTCGCCTTTTTTTTTTTCTTTCTTTCTTTTTCTTTCTTTTTCTTTCTTTCCCCCCCCCCGCACCCAGTCCCTAAGTTGTGGCTGAGCTGGAACACATCAACATGTATCTTTCATTTAAAGGATGGTGTGCTGAAAGTTTTGCTGTGTCTCTAAGCAGGATGTTTTGGTAGGTAATTACATGTTTAACCACCTCCTGTATAGTATATTAGGAGATGATGTAGGTCAGGGGTTAGTGTAGCAGTTCTGCAACTCCAGTCTTCACACTTAAGACAAATCTGCCCTGGCCAGCAAGGTGAAATTGATTTAAAACCTGTTGTTTTAACAACACAGTCATGATAGATAGAGTCTAGATAACAGTAGTGTTTTTCTATAATATCAAAATGGGCCTAATCTTTATAGCATATGGAATTATATTCCTTTGTTTAACCCTGTCTTTGCTAACAGTAATCCTAATATCATGTACAAAACATACTATGTTTTCAGAGGATTTTATATAACTTTGTATGTAGTTATGGAGAGCAGAGAAGTTTGAGATACTGAACATGTGATAATGAACATACATTTCATGAGAAGTTTCATGATTACAGTAGAAAGCAACCTGAAATTCTTCATTAAAAATTGATTTTTGTCTACTTAGTGTAAGGACACAGCGCTGGAAAATTTTACTATCTAGAACAGTTGAAATCAAAGCTCCTGAGCTGCCTGTTCATTTCTAGCTTTTTGACCAGGAGAAAGAACAATCAATAATATAAGAAGGAAGAATAAAACTGGATTGTCTAATATTATCACCAGCTTAAATATCTAAATTTTTTATTCATAATTTGCTAGGGTTTATGTATTTGAAAAACACAAAATTTCCACTGACCTTCTTACATGTTGCCCATGTGTGTCCTGATCTTGCATACTGATGTTAGTGTAGGCATATTCATGTTTTACACTGAAGTACTAGATCCATTTTTGGATGTGAAAAGAATTTTCTGAAAATAGTGGTGTGAAGGAAATGTCCTGAATTTCCATCTCCTTGGGGGCAAATCTACGTGGGTGGCTGCAAACTCAAAGTTGCCTATTCTCTGCAAGCTGGATGTAAATCAGCTCCAGCCCAGAGGCTGAGCAACCGATTGCTCAGAGGTGCGTTGAGCTAATAAGCAGCATCTCCTTGCCGATGAGTTTGGACATTGTGTAGTTCAGCTTGCGAATCAAAGCTGCATACCAGTTAGGCAGCCCTGAAGCCAGGTACCGGAATAGAAGAACTGCCCATCCAGTCATGTCCTGGGGCTATCTTAAATTATACCTCGATTTGGAGATAAGCGTTCTTATTGAAATTGGGGATTTCAGCACATACTCCAAGTTCAAGAGGGGAATTTATGGAAAATTAGTCAAGCTACTTTGTTGATGAGTATTCTTGGTGAAGAAAGGAGCAGCATATTTGGTTTCCCCCCTACCCCCTCCCAGGAATTAAATTGTAGAGTGATAGATTGCTAATTACAAGTTAAGATTTGTGCTTTTTACTATTATGGTTAATTTGACTGAATACGGGGCACCAAATCCCTTTAGTTGGGCTCCTAAACCAGAGCACCTAACGCCTTATTTTTGGCATGAGAGTGACTTCACATTCAGAGGTCTTCAGCATCCATTGGTGTAAGTTACTTTACATTGCTTATTCTTAGACCTTTAAGTATTCAGTTGCCTAAATGATTTGTACCGTATCTGAAATATTTTGTCTTTACTTAGCAAGTGCAAAAAAAAATTATGCTGCTCTGTGAAAACATACCATTTATAAAGAGTGAGTGATGCCTCATCTGTGGAACACTTTGTATGCACATATCGAGGACAGCACTAGTCACACTGAAGGTTAGGCAGGATTGGGGCTATAGTTGCTATAGCAAAGTGATTAGAAAGACAAATAGGTATTTTTGTAGTTGCTGGCTTTGTAGGTTCGACATGGTCTTTTCCATCGTTTGCTTTCTGTCGTTGACCAGTTGGTTTCACTTCTTGCTTGTAAGAGTAACTGGAAAAAACATCTTTGAAATATGAAAATATTTTTATGAAGTTTTTGTAAAGATCCAGAAACTATTAAAAAAATTGTCTGGGGTCTGGATTGCAGTTATGTGAAATAACTGAAAAAAATTTCAACTCTTGTTTTGAAATTGACTCAATTTCAAGTTCACAGGGTCCTTTTAATCTCTCAGACAAATCTCTCTCAAACAGAAACAGCAGATAAATGTGAGCCTGCAGCATTTTAACTTTATCAGATTAGATCGATTGAATGCTGCTTCAGTACAGGATGTAATCAAGTATTACAGCTATGCTCTTCCCAGGAACTCCTTATTTTCTTTTTTCTCCCCTATCTTTAATTTGAAGTTCAGTAGCTTTTTGGTTTTTTTCTTCCAGATCACAGCTCTGATGTTGAACAGTACAGCACCCACATTCTATCTTCCTTTTGTTTTGAGTATATGTTTTTGTGCTAACACTGTAATCCTTAGGTTTCTGTAGATATTCAGCATTGTAATATACCATCCACCTTGTAACTCCTTTGGCAGTGTTTTTTAAGTACTTATGTAAAAGGTGATAGTTATTTGTATGTCTTAGTACCAGAATAATATACATATAATATTCTGAAATTGTGGCATCAGTGATTCAAGGACACTGAAAAATTATTTCAGACTTAATTTATGGTACATAAGGATATTTAACCACTGAAGCTGTTTTGCTGGGCACTGAGATAACCTGGACGTCTCAAAGTCAAGCAGGAAAGTCTGTCTATAAGAAATATAGGTAAGAAACGGTTCAGGGACATTCTGTAGGCTTTGCAGGATAGGACATCAGACTGAGTGACGACAATAGTCCTTTCTTGCCTTACGACCTACATAAGGTATTACGTTTTAAGAACTCTTTTGTTTTTCCCCTGAGAGAGACTACGAAGATCATGCTGAGCTGAGTAACAGGGGGAGATTGCAATCTGGTTACCGCTGCAGTTATACGTTCTGCTTTCAGTGGCTGGAAAGTCCTTGACGTGCAGCAGTCCTACCTACAGTTTCACTGTGGTTTCTACAGCTGATGAGGGATTGTCTTGAACTTTTCTGATGTGATACTAGAACATGCGTTACTCATAATGAATATAGCGCTGTAGATGTGCTGGGAACTTTACAGCAGGAAGGGCTTGTTTAGTGAGGGATAAAATGAAAATAATTTTTAAAAAGCCTTCCTCTTGAAAAGTTACTTGTGGTGGTGACATGTAGCATCAAACACAATCATTTTTATTTTCAAATTACTTTGTGAGAGTTACATAGGGATCCCTGCATTTTTGCACTGCTGGTAAATGGTGCAAATGGTGAAGCAGTGATTATTCTGCATCTCTGTGTTGTTTCAATCCGGGAGGGATTACAATTTGGAAATGGGAGTAAGCATGAGTGCCCTATGTTTTGTATTTTAGAAACTGCCACTTGTAAAATGCACATTAATACAGTATTATACGGTTAACTAGCAGGCAGTGAGTAATGAGAGGACTTTTGCACACCTGTTCCTCCTGGAACAGTTTTTTCATAGTTGGGATTTTTTTTTTNATTTTTTTTTTTATTTTTGGTTTTTTTTTTTTTTTTTTTTTTTTTGCTTTTAGCAGTGAATAGGAAGACAGAGAGGGCACGTGTTGTGCATATGCAGTGTTTCAGATGTGATGGAATGGGTTCAAGAGAGGGGTTAACTGGAGTGAAGGAAGCTAGCAGGACTTATTAATGTGGTGAAATTGTGGCAATCCCTGGTTATCAGCATTTTATCAACAATATAACCTTAAGCATTCAGTTCATCACTGATTCATCACTTTAATATTTATCGTGATCCTTTAATACCTTGGTTGATTAGATCTATAAGCTGCTGTTATACAAAGAACTTTGCCCAAGGCAAATTAGAAAAAAATTAGTGGAGGAGGGAAAAAAACCCAACATTGATAAAAGGGTTAATTAAGTGAATTGGAAGGGAAGGTAATGTTTGCTTTTTTAAAAGTGAGGTAATTTTATATTCAGCATAATTTGAAAGTGGTGCGTAACCAATAACTGACTTAAAGCATTACTTCTGAGGAAAGAAAACAAAGTTCTAAATAATATATGTAATGCAAATAACTTACCAATACAGTAAGTTATTAGTAATTTTAGGTTTGTTTTTGAGGCATTACTTGACATCACAATTTTAAAAGCTATTAAAAATGTATGGTGATTAGAAACTATAACAGGGGGAAAAAGGTTTGTAGTCCTCCAGAGTTGGCTTTACTAAGATACACAGTTTATCATAGTTCAGTCCTGCGCAATCTTAAGTGGGGATTTAGCATATATCCTCATGTACGCTGAAGGGAAATATTTACTGGACTGAGTAATATGTGTTGATTTAGCATATTGAACTGAGAAAATACCTATAAACTTAATTAACTTTAAAATCTCTACCTGAAGAGTCATTGTAATGAAGCCATTTGTATTTCATGAGGAAATGGATATATATTTCTCCTATGTAAGTTTGATTGTACTTATCTGGCAGAAAATACTCAACTGGAATCATTAATTATTCCATTAAAAAACCCCAAACAACCCACCCCACATTTGTTTTATATTTTTTTACAGATCTGCAATTATGTTGGACCTGCAAAAGTAATCGTCCAGTTAGTTACTAATGGGAAGTATGTCCACTTACATGCTCACAGCTTGGTGGGTAAATTTTGTGAAGACGGAGTATGCACGGTTAATGCAGGACCTAAAGATATGGTTGTAGGGTAAGTCTGTCAACTCATTTGTAAAGCTGGGCTAAGTGAGAGAGAATCAAGTATAAACACTGTAATAAACAATACAAAAATACTACTAAGAGGCAGCTAAGTGGAGCACTAGTCTTGATGCTCTGATCTGTGTTTTGTTTGTGTCTTAAATAGAAAAAGAAATGGGATTTCTGTTTACCTTTGTAGAATTTGCCCTAAGCAGGCTAAATACATTTAAGCAAATAATTTTCACTTAGAATTTGTAAAGTTTCAATCTCTTGGTGTGCAGTCCAAATTTATATTGTAAGCTCATTCTTTAAAATGTAAGTAGTTTTGATCAAAGAGAAGGAACTGTAAAGTTACTGAAGAAAAGCTTTTGTTACCATTGTGATTGGTATTTTACTTTTGCTGAAGTCTGCCAATAGGAATAAAATGAAGAGAAAAGCGTTAAGAAAATAGGGTTAGTAAATTTGAAATTAATGCAAGACACGTATAAACATGAAAATACTAAATGAGTCAAACTTTTTAAGTTTAAAGCAGTAAGATTATAGTGAAATTGTAGTTGGTCGGTTCTTGTTTAATTTAAAAGAATAATTGTTTATATCAGTAAATGGAGCTGAGGCTCCTGTCTACGTTTTCAGACTTAGATCAGGTTTCATGCTGGCTGTGAGTTTTACTTCTGTGATCTCAAGAATGTCTTTGTTGGTGAGGAAGAAGTTGTTTAAAAAGCTAAGAAGGTTGCGAGAGAGATTCTTTTAAACTGTTAACTTTTGATGTCCGAGCCCAGTGCACTAACTTTACCAAGCACAACAATTTAAATAGCTTTATTTGAAATGCTCCTTTTCATCTTGAAAAGTTTGGCTCATTTCCTAACCTGTCTTGTTTTTTCATCAGATGTTTAGAAACAGCCTTCCTATCCTCAATTGACCCACATGTAAATCAAGTTATTGTCTTGTTTTCATACTTCCAGATCTAATTGATTTTTAAATGTGCCAGGAGATTTTTAGAAAAGCAGATCTTGTACTATGGAAGTTCTCATTCAAATAGGTACCTGAAGTGTCTTGTTGAATGTCCAGAGCCTTGCTTAAAGTGTTTCCTTTGGAAAATGTTGCACTGTTTTTAGCTTCTCAGTTTGCTCTCCAAATCATTTTGAATGGATGGAGCTTATTCTGAGTAGTTGCTCTGCATAACAGCCATATAGAATGACATATTCATGTCATTGCCAAGACAGAGCAAACAAAGTGTGAGAACCAGATTTTCAAATGTTTTGTAAGGTGCTTCCACAGTGTAAGTGGGAAAATCCCACTACTTATGCCATGGGAAAATCCCGTGCACCCATACAATCGTTGCCATGTAATGGCACACATTTAACATGTTTTGTAAGCTTGGCTGAATTTTTCTTGCTGGAAAATTTGCCCTCAAGAATAGTGCCTAAGTAAGCCTATAGAGTCCTTCCGTTGACTTCGGTTGTGTAACTGCCTCTGCTAACAGAGACTGCCTGCAGCAGGTTTGGCATCAAGCATTAAGAAAATACTTTCCTCGATCAAAATTCGACAGGTTTGCAAATCTTGGAATACTTCATGTCACAAAGAAGAAAGTGTTTGAAACTCTGGAAACACGCATGATAGATGCTTGCAAAAAAGGATACAACCCAGGACTCTTGGTGCATCCTGAACTTGGCTATCTGCAGGCAGAAGGATGTGGAGACAGACAGCTAACTGGTATGTGAAAATGATGGCCTGGTTTTAATAGGTTTTTTACTAAAAGCAGATTTAGCTTCTGAAAACAGATTGTTAGCCAGAAAAAGGCCTTGGGTAGGTAAACAGTCTATGGCTTTGTGCTTTAAGAAGTGGTGTGTTGTTGCTGTTTTAGTGAATCCGAAAGAAAGCGTTTTTGCTGTCAACATGCACATGAGAGTGGAGCAACTTCGTTCCTTAGCTGCCTGTACCCACCTCTGCACCTATATTTCATTGCTCTTACCCTCTATAATAAGCCGATAAATAGAGTCATTTTGCATTATTGCTGCAAGACATGATATCTTTAAGTAGATTGGGGTCCTTCTTTTGAGAATACCTGTTTTATTTGGCTGCATTTCACCCATATCCCTGTAAAACCTGTGGTCTATGTTGCTTTCAGGCACTGTATAGAGGGGTCAGCCTTCTCTTTATCGCTCTTAATAGCAGGCATACAAATGTCCTTAGTGGTGACCTTTGTCCCTTTCATGACCTTTATAAATTGAGAGTAGAAAATAGTAATTTTCTGCCTGTCTCTTAATTATATACCTTATCTTAAATAACATCTGATGCACAAACTGCAAGATTAATGCAGTATATTGTGAATAGCTGCTGCTCTCTGCTTAGAAAGAGAGAAGCTGATGGATACTAAACAAAAAGGAAAATGTTTCCTTGCATTGGTGCCTTTTGATAGTAACGTTTGGAAATGCTCTCTCTGTTTCATTATGGATCCCGTGCCCCTTGTGCTAATTCTTCTGTCTACTTGCTGGTTCCAGAACGAGAAAGAGAAATTATTCGCCAGGCAGCAGTACAGCAGACTAAAGAAATGGATCTCAGTGTGGTGCGTCTTATGTTTACAGCCTTTCTCCCTGACAGTAATGGTAGTTTCACACGGAAACTTGATCCTGTTATATCAGATGCAATCTATGACAGCAGTAAGTATATTTGGCTTTAATTATTTTTTTAATAAGGGGTGAGCTTTTGTACATACAAAAATGGTATGTAGATATCACTAAATGTAGACTCACCTAGTCCTGCTCCTTGCCTGTTATTTGATCAATAACAAGTAAGTAGCCTGTGGATAATTGGCCCCATGTCTATCCAAGTACACATGGTATCATTCTGGTTTTTAATAGATGGTGATGTAAGCTGTAAAGGAAGATTTTATTTTGCTCTTAGCATGTTTAATCCTGCCATTTTTATTATGAGGATTTTGTAAATTCTTGTTACATTCATAAGAAGTACTTGAATTTTGCAGTTTTCAGTTGCCTTGTATGACAAAGCCTTGTCCCACACGATGTGAGGGAAAAATTACTTTGCTTCAATCCTGCTGAGAATTTGACACCTTTCAGTTTTACTGGTTGTCTGCTTGTCCTTGTTTTCTAAGACTAAGACAACCAGAGTTCTCAATCCATTTCATTTAGACCTGTTGGTATTTTTTATACTTCTGTTACATCGCTCTATTTGTCTTTTTTTAAGTCAATCTTTTCACTTCATGTTTTCCGTTGTACTTTTCAATTATACTCACTCATCTTACCTGAACCCTTTCTGCTGCCTGAGTTTTCCTCCCTGTAGCTGTGGATTACCATGTTCCTGATATTTATGCTGTAATGACTCAGAAAAAGTACCAATTTTTTCCTTTGCGCAACAGTCATGTCCACATCATCACTTTAAAGAACAAAGTCTAGGTGAAAAGGTATTAAATGCAATGGTTTTAGTATCATCTGTTGCTTGCTTTTAATTGGGAAATGTAGTAGTGTAGCACAGCCATTTTGCATATATTCACTGAGTGAAAAAACATAATGTCTGCTGTTCTTATGGCACCACATGACCTGCACTTTCTGGCTGAGAAAACGCAATCTTTTCATCTGGAGGCTGAAGTGACTTACCAAGCAGTGTCTTTAAGGAATCCTGATTTTCATTAGAAACAATTACAGATTCCATTTATTTTCATTACTCTATCTCACACCTCCATAATGGTAGAGATTATTTGTTAAGCAAAGAGGAGGACAAAGTATCAACAGAGGTAGAGCATGTATCAAGCCATACATATAAAAACAATTGAAGTGAGTCTGACCATCAAAATTTTGACTCCAACTAAGGAGGTAAATAAAAGGGAAATTTTGTATGCATGTTTCTGCTGTTTTAAGTTGCTACATAGAGGTCAGTTACTAGTTTCTGAGCTCCCAAGGTGAATTCTTCGTTTTTAGTTCCCAAAGATTTTTCTTTTTTTTTTTTTTTTTTTTTTCCTAATATTCATCAGCACCGTTCAACCCTCTTCCACAGAGGCAAGGCAGCTTGTGGTAGCATAACTGTCTGACACTGCAGCTTTTACTTATCAGATGATAGTTCTGTCTTCAGGACCAATAGGTATCCATTGATGCCTCTACTAAGATTCGTGGAGGTGAGCTTTTTGATCACAGTCCAGTATGTTGGCCAAGGACTGACAATGCTTTCAAGTAAGCCAGAGTGTAAAGCAAAGCATTGCGTATTGCATTCAAAGAGTGAGATACAGGGAACAGCTCTGAAGAGTGTCATGCTGTCAGGAAAGCAGGGAAGAAAAAATTACGTTCTATTGCAATGCACTAGTCATGAAGTTAGTACTAGTGCAAAGTGCTGGATGCAGTTCACTGCTGTGCTACTCAGTAATTGTGCTGGAATGGCCAGGGCCTTATTTTATAGTTCACAGTTCAGTCAAAGCTTAAAGAATACAAGGTTATGCCTTTCAGATGAAAAACTGTTGATATATTCATGTTTAAAAAAACATAGGCAAATTTAGGTAGGTTGTATTGGAGGTTTGTCTTTCGATTGCATTTCTGTGTGTTGTGCTTGGTTGTGTTGTTTGGTGTTTTGTTGTTTTTTTTTAAATCTAAAACTGTTACAAAGGTAAGCGTGGGTTTTTTTTATTTTTCCTTTCAATAGAAGCTCCCAATGCCTCCAACTTAAAAATCGTAAGAATGGACAGGACAGCAGGGTGTGTAACAGGAGGGGAAGAGATTTACCTTCTCTGTGACAAGGTTCAGAAAGGTAAGAGTCCCGAGTATTGTAAGGCACACCAGGATGTTCATCTGGAGTACACATGAAGCCTGCTGTGCTGCTTTAGCATTCTCCCGCTCTGGTAGCGGAGCACTCGGCCTTTCCAGAAGTCAGGACAGTAGTCCAGAAAACGAATAAATCAAAATAGTCTGTTGCAAAGCAAATTCAGCTTGTTGCCTCCACAGAGACCATATGATCATCTTTGTTGTTCTCAAATTTCTGCCCTTGCCCGTGTTCTGGGGTTTTTGTGAGTGGTGGGTCCTGGGTGGTTTGACTCCATTAACACCTGCTCTGAATTATTCTAAAGTTTCTGGTTTATTATTAAGTTCCTGATTATAAAGAGTAAGTATGAGCATTCTCATATTAACCACCGATGGGAACTGAATATATTGAGCACTGGTGCTAGTAACTTCATTTTTATGTATATGCTAATAGTAGAGATTACTCAGTCTAAACAGATACTTCTCACAGTCTCATTTTGATAATCTCTGCTCGTGGCTGTGAATGTGTCAGGATTGGGCAGTGTGAATTTGGATGCTTTGGTTTTGGCTAGGAAGATAATGGTTAATGTGGTTGGTTGTAGTTCTGGGGCTAAACTAAAAAGAAAAAATGGGAGTGAGGGAAATCCTTTGAATTTTTCAGCTGTAGGTAATACCTGGGAGTCCATGGTGTAGATTGCGTGGTGGAGCAGGTGCCCCATTCTCACTTGTTTGGAATCAGTCCCTGCACATGCCGATAAAATCACATTGATGTTTTCTGTTAATACAAGCCATCCTTTTCCACCTCTTTCTTGAAAATGTTCTTCTACCGCTCAGGAAAGAGAGAGGGCTTTTGGGCCCTTGAAAAAACTATTTTCCTTCAGTAGTGTATATAGCCTCTGCTATCAGGATTGAGATGAAACGTAACTCATGTGCTCTAAATAAATAAATAAATGTCTGACTCAGTGGAAGCCCTGAGGTGGGGTTTCCCCTCAGCCGGATCGGGGTTTCCCCTGACCTCATTGCTCTCAGAAACCTCCTGCCTGAAGGAACTTGAGCATGCAGGACAGCAGGACTGGAAGTGGCGGTTCAGTCTTGAGACTAGCAGGTGGTGGATCAGAGGAAGCAGTCTGTCTGCTCCAAAAGCCTGTCCTACATCAGTCACCTGAAGAGAGACTAGGCTTTTTCTAGGTTTTTTTTCTCAGCAGGAGTGCTGGGGAAGGAATATGCTAGTGTGATATTTCCTGGCTTCTCCTAAAAATATAAATAAATAAATACAAAGAGAATTAAAGAAAATTTGTTTAGAGGAGCAGAAGCCAAATCTCCTGTTTCTGGCCCGTGCTGTGTTTGAGGGGTGAGGGATCGCTGCTGACACGCCGCTCGCTCACACCCTTGCCGTCTCTCTGAGCTGCAGCTCCGCAGTGGCACTCTGCCAGCAGCAAGCGGAACTTGAACTGTGGCACTTCAGGTTTTGCTACAGTTTTTTTGAACTGAAACCGTTGGAGGAGAGAGGGTGGTTTCTACATTTCACACTTCAAGTTCTCCCCTCCTTACATGTTTGTTCCAAATAAAGCTCCACTGGAATGTTTTATAGCCCTAGAATAGGAAGAGGTAGTGAAGGTAGTTCTCCTTTTACTGAGAGCAACTTCAGTGAAGTCATTAGAACTAGACTGGTCTAAAACTGATGTAAAATGTGGGCTATTTATGATGTTTTCATAAAGTAGATGAAGGTTATTCATGTAATATTACTATCTAGCCAAAATGTAAGCATTTTGGTTTTTATCTGAAATAAACTTAGCCAAAGGTTAAACAAATACACAAACATCCCAAAGGTTAAACAAATACACAAACACCCCAAAGAGTGTTTCTTTCACTCTTTGCAGATGATATTCAGATACGTTTCTATGAAGAAGATGAGAATGGTAGCGTATGGGAAGGCTTTGGAGACTTTTCTCCTACAGATGTACATAGACAGGTAAGTAACAGAGCATTTGTCATTTGTTAATGATTTTCTCATCTCTGTAAACTAAGATTATATTATAATTAGTAAATTAGGTGGAAGTATATGTATCCCATACTAACCTCTTCTTTTGTTGGTTACTTCCTAATAATAATACAACCTTAACCACTCTTCAAAGGCGTACATTAGGTAACTAGGCAGGTTAGGAATACTGTGCGAGGATATTGGAGATGGACCCATTGCTTTAACATGCACCAGTATAAATTGGGATAGGAGATATAAAAAGCTCTGAGAGCTCCTTTGAAGACACTGAGAAAGCTATGGAACAGATGCTCAGTGGTGGAGGGATGCACAATGCGTACACGAACATCTGTGATGTGGTGATACTTTGTGTGTCAGTTCTGTCTTTCCCAAAAGGCTTTAGGACTCTGACTGAAAAGTACAACTGAAAACTAAAATGGAAGCTTATTATTGTAGCAGCTTTTTTGCAAAGAATTTTTGCCTCCCAAGCCATGAATCAACTCCTACAAAATAATACAAATGTAAAAGCAAAGTTGTCAAAACCCATGATGTGCTTATCGTTGTTTCCTTCGCAGTTTGCTATTGTGTTCAAAACACCCAAGTATCGAGATGTCAATATCACAAAGCCAGCATCTGTATTTGTACAGCTGCGTCGGAAATCTGATCTAGAAACAAGCGAACCAAAGCCTTTTCTCTACTATCCAGAAATCAAAGGTAATTAATTAAACCTATTTTATATATTGGAAACAGAAACTGCAGGGTCCCTAGGAATGCTTCTAATAAGATAGGACTTGTTTTTGTAGTTGCTAATTTTAGAAAATAGGGTATTTGCCTCCTTGGTTTGTGCAGAGCTAATGTGAAAAGTAGTAGCTCTGCAATGGGTTTGTAGGCTTTTTGTTGGACTGGTAGGCAGTAAATCCATTAATATTTTCCTAGTAAGGCTTACTCCCTGCAAGTTTCCTATATGCACACATGCCTGTCCATACAGTAGATGGCAGTCTCTTCCTCTGAGTTTCTGCAAAATAATATCTGAGGACGTTTTACTGTCAGTGCTTTCATCTGAAACCTTAAACCAAAGACTGGTTGGTGTCTGGCAGAAAAAGTACGTATTTTGCTGTTCTCTCCTTTTTACCATCACACCTCTCGATTTCACTGGTGTTTTTGAATTTTCCAATTGCCTGTACTAGTTAAGTAAGCCCAAGACACTTCTTGAGAGCAAGGAAGGTGCTGTTTCAATCACTTGTGTTAAAATGTTAGTTGCTTAGCAGAAGTAGAATAGATGGCATCAGACCTGTTTCCTAAGTTGTTAGTGAAAAGAAGTCTAACTAGCAGATCTGTGTCCTTTAAAGACTACATTTGAAATGTTTGACGTGAATGGCAGCAGCAATCATGATTTTAAAGATCAATAATGTTAATGATACGGAAATGCCTTGAGGCTCAAGCCAGAATCCTGTTTTATTGTACTAAGACAATGCTCTTTCTGTTTACCAGTAGACTTGCCTGCAGGTTACACTATTAAGTCCTACTCTTGTGCGTTTTCAGTGCCTAACTTAGAGCTGTGTTGAAATCAATACCCTGTCAAACTCTTTAAAATACGTGTGCATCAGTGGTAATGGAGTAAGGACAGCTGAGGAGACAGAGGTGGTGATTGATGTCCAAATGAATCTACTTTGTACCTATTATAATAAAATAGCAGAAAGCATGCAATTGCAAAAACTTGCAGAGTTGCTAAAGGATTTTGTATCAGTAATGATTTCAGGAATCTCCTGCACAAGTTTTGTGGAAAGTGAAGTGTACAACTGCAGAGCAAAGTCGCCAGATTTGAAGCAAACCTCTTTTGTGTGCCTCTTAATGGAGTAAAATTAATTCAATATTTCTATGTGCATTTTTGGATCCCTTACACAATCTAATCATGAAATTACCATTTAGGGACTGTTTTATCCCCTTGTTGCAAGTGTTCACACAAACTTAGACATGTGTATGTGGATTTTTGTTTGTTTCTCTGACTAGATTGCTCTCTAGAGTTTTCTCTCCTCGTCAGTGTGAGTATGCCTGGTGCATGCATGCATACATACTTACAGATCATGTATGCCTGGAAATAATGCACTTGTACTTTTCAGTATACTGTTTCATATATTTAGCTATCTCATTTGTTGTGCTGACTGATGTGCCTGTGCATGAAATTTTTTTGTCATATGGCCGTTGAAAGCTACTAGATTGTTTAATGAAGGAAGGATATTTTGTTCTTTCCTCAAAAGTTCTACTGGATTTTTAACCCCTGTAATGTTTGTATCCCTATTTTTGTAGTTCTTGTCATGACATTGTCACTTTCCCCGGTCACTGGGATACTTTTTTTAAATCTTTGTGTTTTGCTTTCCAGGGGGACTAAGTATTACTTACACCATAAAATATTTGGGCTTTTTTTCTACTGCTGCTCAGCATGGTTTGACAGTATTATGTCCTGCCTGAAAATAAGCTATCTTTATTCTGGTGACTTTTCTGATGTTTTAAGTAAACTTCAAGCAAACTTGCTTTCACCATTTCTTCCCATCCTTACCCTTAAACAAAAGTTCAGTGGGCATTGCAGGTACTCTGCACTATTGGAAATCAAAGTGCCTTGTGATGTGCTGACCCTTTGATAAGGGTTCATTTTGAAGTAGATTTGCGTAGTAGAAGAGCCTGTGCTTATATTCCCCAAAGGGAAATTTTCTTGAACTGTGGTTTGGTGCACTTGTGCTAGGTTTGTGACTTGGCTTAGACATAGAGGAATTTTGGGACCACTGATTTGCAGGACTCTTAAGTACATGAGACACTTTTGAAGAAAACTGAGTCCCCTAAGACATCTCTGCGCGTTTCCCTCCCAGTCTGAGCACAAGGCACCTGGCGTAACTGAAGAGACCATGAGGGCCCGAGTGATGCTGTTGGTCTGGCTGGGGTCTTGACACTTGTTTGTTTCTCAGAGGAATTCTAACTGCTCCATTACATACAAAGTTGTTCTGTTCTTTGGAGCTAGAAGAGAGTTGACTCTTTTACAGCAGTCTGCATTTTCCTTTATAAACTAGTAAAATTCAGTAATGCTTTCTGTATGCACATCCTATTCTGTGTGTGGCCGCCAGTAAGGGTGACTCCTTATCCCATCTATTCCTTCCAACCCAGATAAAGAAGAAGTGCAAAGGAAACGACAGAAGCTCATGCCAAACTTCTCTGATGGCTATGGTGGAGGCAGTGGTGCAGGAGGCGGTGGCATGTATGGAGGGGGAGGTGGCAGTGCTGGCTCAGGTAAAGCAGCAGTTTTGGGCGAAGAGGGGAAGGGGTTCTGTTCTGAGAGCAGGACAGGTGTTTATTTTGATTTTTAAAATGGGATGAGGATTTCATCTCCTCCTAGGTAGATAAGACCTGACTCTCCTGTCTTTATACTAGTGTTGCTCATTTCAGTCAAGTATCTCCTTGTTTCCTAAAGTTTTCGTCAGCTCCTTTGCCTTCCTACTTGGATATAAGGCTTCTGGTGACTTTTTTTTTTTCTTCTTTATAGCTTTAAGTCACAGATAACACCTGTCTAGTTGAGGGAGTCCAAGTCAGGAATCCATTATACCTTAGCTTTGTTGCTTCCTAGGGCTTCGAGGGCACTGAAATGCATGAGACAACTCAGCTAAGTACTGTCTTGGGTGCTTAAAATTAAACAGGTTCTTAATTATTTCTGGGACCAGGAGTGGAATTTGGCAAATTAACCTGTTAGTGCAAAGAACTGTCAAGAAATTTGCTATACTATTCAGTCCATTTCCTACTGTGCTCTATCTGTTGAGGCCAGAGCGTATCTGAGATGCAGGATCGTAAGAGCATTGCTTTGCTTCTTGCAGCAGAGCTTTAAAAACCTGTAGATCAGCAAATGTCATCTGAAGCACAATATCTTTGCAACCCTTTTTTCTAGAGCAAGGGACAGAGCAGCAGTTTTCAAATTGTTGCATGCATTGCTAGCAGCACATCTATAATGTAACACTAGAATATAAATCTGTTGTAATCACAGAAATTCAAAAGCGTAGATGTCGTTTGTGACGCCTCAGTTGAGTTTTAGATGAAGCATATTAGTGCTAATACATTTGTGTGGCCTTACAGATGTTGGGATAGAGAGTGTCACTAGCCAACCATTTTGAATTTCTTTGGATTTTTGAAGGGATGAGGGAGAGTTCACCTTCAGTCTGGAAAATTTATTTTAATTGGATGGAATAAAGCAGAAGGTATTTAGGAAACAAAATTGCAGTTCTTTAGGTTCAGTGTTCTTGCAGGTGGTGTTTCTATTCCTTTAAGGCATAATTCCATTAATTCTTAATATTTTTTCCTTTCTTTAGGGTTCAGTTATCCTTCATATGGATACACTGCTTTTGGAGGGATGCATTTCCACCCTGGCACAACAAAGTCCAATGCTGGAATGAAACATGGTAACAGTAAAAATGTTGTTCTTGCAACAGTTGTATTGAGTTTGACAGTCTTTGTATTCTTCTACAGTATGAGCTGAAGTGTCGTGCAGGTCTAGCTAAGTGTGCTGGGGCAGGCTATTCCCCCCACCCCTGAATCAGTCTCTTTTCTAGAACTGTCTGGCAGCAGAAGGGTTTGTGCAGATTATACTGCTCAGCTTTGATTTCATTCTCTCCAAGCCTACCTTAAAAAGCTGTGTGCACGTTCCTTTTTACTGCTAAGCAGTAGAGCAGTGGCAGCAGACCGAGAAGCAGTCACCAAAACCCCTCCATGTGCTTCTCTGTTCAGCATATGCTTTAAGCAACAGCCCTTTCTCTTGCTTGAACGTGGTGATTACAGGTGCCCCGAGGACTAGACCAGAGAAAAGGTATCTTCCTTTGTTGCCACAGTCTGGTACTACACAGTAGCCCAGAGAGATAATGTAAAAGTCAATGGAAAAGATTAAGTTAATAACGGCATCCTTGGCTTCCTAATACAGGAAAGTAATTTCAAATCTACATGTTGAATACCCTGTAGTTATTTTCAAAGTCTCAGGGATGAATTTGCTGTCAGAAAACAAAAAGTGAATGTGAATAATTCTGCTAGATTTCCTGGGAATACTTCAGACTTGAGCTCTTGTACCACAGAGACAGAGAGGGGTATATCTGTTGTTACATGTAGGAGTTTATCTTTAAAACAGAAGCTGTCAAAAAACATCACTTTAGAGCAAGTTGTATACATTGCTATGTCTGTCCCTATGTGTTGGCATCTGAAGTATTATGATTCATGAATGTTTACTGATAACACCTATGTTAGAGTAAATTTTTGTATTGAGTTCTTTAGGGTTTGGTTATGACTAGTTGAGCTTATCACTTGCATAAAAAAACAACAGTGTTGGACACTAATGATGCTAATTTTTGTTTGAAGGACTATCAAATAGTACAGCTGAACAAGATGGGAAGAGCTCTGATAGAGAAGGTGACAAGTGGGACACAAAACATGATGTGAAAGTAGAAACTATGGAGAAGAATGAGTGCAGAACCTCTGGTGATAATGAGAAGGAGGATGCTTCTTCCTGTAAAACAGAAGTAAACGAAGCAGATTGCAGGTGGCAGGGTAAGTGAAAAAGAAAATCTGTTTAGGGTAGATCAAACTGCAGTATGGGCAAAGCTGGTGTTTAAAGCCTGGAAACTCCATAAACCTCTTCTGGTTGTTTTCAAAATACGGTAATGCCTCCTGGAGGGAACAGGAGGGATTCCATTCCCCCAAATCTAAGGTCCCTCCCTGTACATAGTTGGGTAGATCATCTTCCACCTTTGTACTGCCGCTGGGCAACTGAACTTCTGCTTGTCATGCAAGGAGAAGACATAGCGTAGCCTGCTGGGCACATTTAACACTCCTTTATAATAAACCCATATGAGGAACACTCAAAGCAATGAAGGTACATGAAATACAATTCAGCAGCTGACTTGGCTTTTGACATTTGATAGGCTTTAATGGATGAGTAAATAGATTGTAGCAGTAGTTCTTCCCTGCAATTCTACTGTTAAATTGCGTGCAAAGTAGTGTTAAAAGGTTTGAATTTAAAATGTAAATTCCCATGTGATAAATACATGGTAAAATAACACTGTTAGGTAGCAAAGTCTTATACATCAAACTGGTGAATGAAAGGGGAGGAAGGCAAAAGTAGTCAGTAGAAATTATTTAGCAGTAGAGTTGTAAAATACATGAAGGCTACAAATCACCCTTTTCTCAGTAAGACTTCCTTTTCCTGGATTGTTTAAGAGAGTTGATGGTCACCTTTTTAAAGGATTTGAGTAATCATGTTTTTCATAAAATTAAAAAAAAAAAAAACAACAGTTTGACTAGAGAGACATGGTAGGGTTACAAATTGAGCAGGAAAGAATTTTTTGTTCTTGGCTTTTACCAAGTGCAGTGTGATCCAGACCACTTTTGTTGTTCCCTCCTTGGTCAGAGAGAGGGCACGTTATCTTGTATCAGCCCTGTGCGACACTTGCTATTAACAGCACTAGAAACTGTGCCTTGGGAAACCGAAGTCATGTCGTAGATCGGTTGTAGTTGTAAAACCCTCCAAGGTGTAGCTTCTTGTGATCTGAGAAACAGACGATGCTCCTGAGAAAAGCTGAAGAATTTGCTGTTTGCATTTCTGGTTGTGATAAATCCCATGACTGATTCAGAGAGAAAAATCTTTTGCTAATATGTGAAGAAATAATAGTGTCCATTTAGCAGTTACCAAGCAGGGGCCTGAATTGTTGACCTGGATTCTGAGTAATGAACATCATAGGCAGGAAGTTGACTATTTCTTTTCTTTATCATAATGGCATGAAAAGAGGCAATTTCAAGCTCCAGGTTGTATGAAGAATAGACACAGAACAGGCTCCATGAAATTGCTATTGCAGGTTAGAACATTTGGGTATTAGACTAAAAGATGCTGTCTTGTAGAATTTTGAAGGCTATCTTTTCTGTGTGCTCGATGTGGGAAACCAGGGAGGTTCAGCATCCAGTTTTTTTGACTTTGGAAATGTCTATAATGAGAAAAGACTTAACTGCTTAACACCGTTTATCTGGGAAATCCTAAACATAACATACATTTAAAGCTATTATTTAGTGTTAAGAGGTAAATAGTAAATTTAAATATATCAGCCTGGGCGTATAGTATAGGAACCACAGTGCTGTATGGGCTAGAACAATAAGCTTTATGGATAGCTGAGTAAGTCTTTGACTTACAGAAATTATGTATTCATGCTCATCAGGGATACGCTTCTGACCCCGTCTAAATGCCTGGTTTTGTGTAGCCTGAAGTCCTGGGTGAGCTCTGCCTGTGTGCTTTAAATGAAAAGTCTGTTTTACTTGTTTGCTGTTAGTAATTTCTAACCTTGCAAGGTTTTATAGAAACATGAAACTGTTCAAAATACAGATTGGTTTCAGATGATACTGCTTCCCAGAATGATGACTGTGGTTTGAAAGTTCATCTGTTTCATTTTCGCTAGTGTCTTGCTGATATGGAACCACAAAAGTATTGACAGAGCAGCCAGAGTGACTTTTTTCCACAAATGAGTTTCTTTCCTCCCCTTTCTCCCTTTTGTCTCCCCACCGTGACAAATTCTGCTTTTTGAAATCTCAGTGGTTACACATTTTATAAATCTAAAATCAGGATACTACAAATACTAAGCATTGTAAACGCTGGAATGTTTTAAACAGGTGAGCAGACTCTGTGTGCTGCTGCTGTAAAGCAGGAGAGACTGCAGGGTTCGAGTTGGAGAGGAGGCACAAAGCCCTGCATTTATTCCATAGCTTTTACGTGAGTTTCTGTGCAATATTTGACAGGTCACTTAGGCTTCTTGTGCCTCAGTTTCCTCAAGTCTACACTACTCAGAACTGCACAGGAGGTTCTTTTAAGTGCTCTGTGGACAAGAGTCCTTAGATGTCGTTTGTATCTAAGCAAATCCAAGTTCCTGCTCCTTTTGTCTCATTACACCCAAGTGCACGTCAATGCAATTAATTCAGTGCCACTCAAACTAAAGGTGGCTTCCAGAGTTCGACTGCTCTCAGGATTCCTCCTGCCTGAATGCTCAGCATGCACCTAGTTTTTCTTCCAAGGGACTCATTCCCTCCATCCTTACCTCTCAGGAGTAATTAGCAACCTGACTCAGTGAGTCAGTAAACAGCGCTTGGTGGTCTGCACTTCGTATTTCTTTGGCAGCACAATTGCCTGTCAAAAGAAGGTGGTGTTGCAAGAACGACAACCGAACTGATGAAGAAAAAACTTTGTGTTGCAGATGGTCTGTTCCTGGAGAAGGCCATGCAGCTTGCCAAGCGTCACTGCAATGCTCTCTTTGATTATGCTGTAACTGGAGATGTGAAGATGCTGTTGGCTGTTCAGCGCCATCTCACTGTTGTCCAGGATGACAATGGAGACAAGTAAGTTGACCTGTACTTACTGGGTTGAAAGTTGCTTTTAATGGCAGAATGGTGTAGGCAGTTTGTTCTGTCCCCTGTGGGTGCCGATCACGGATTGCAGCACTGCTCTAGTCAAATAAATGTCATTCTCCTTCGTGCTGTTTGGGAGAGGTACAGCTGCCATTTAGAGGTTTTTGTTGCATTTGCAGAAAAGTTCATTCATCCAATACCTGTCAGAAAGTAATCTGGTCATTGAGGGCATGTTGAGCATGTTGTGAGTTTTTGCCTTTTGTTTTTTTACTTACAATCTTGACAGAGCATGAAGTGCTATGCCCGCATCGTGATACACAGTTGATGGGGATCCTCAGCTTTGTGCTGAAGGAAGTGCCCTGCTTTTTATTCCATGCAAGTCCTTAAGCCTTCATAGGAAGCTTTAAGTTCCAGGTGTGCTGGGAGATGTAGAAACAGTAGCTGGAGGGTCCGTGCTGGTTTTGTCCCGCCAACACCAAGTTCTTCCCAGAGGATGGATGGTGTTTTACTCTTGCTTACATCTCTACTGTTCTGCTGCCTTCCAAGAGATTGCATGGATGTTTGTGGCAGACTTGGCTGCTAATACTTGCTTATCAGTCCTTCAATAATGTGAGCTGGAGTAGAAATCCATTTTGTTCCTCTAAAGCTATGCAGATTCTGTGGGACTCAGAGAATGAAACACAGAGGAACTAATGATTAGTAATTACTTAAAGTAAATTCAGTGCAAGTGGCTCTGAACACATGCAAAGATAATCTCTTGAATAAGCAAGTGACATTATCACATCCTTGCTTTTTAGCTGGCAGGCTTTGGGCAGGCCCTCTGCAATGTTTCCTTAAATTGCAGTAGTTTGGACAGTAGAAGCCATATAAGCCTTAAGGTGTCCAGCTAGAAAATTACAAGTGACTCAGAGGTGCTATCTCACCCATGTAATCCAATCCCAGAGTTGGATTACTCTGTGAGAGGCTACTACTTTCACTCCACTTTCAGTGAAAATAGGTCTCCAATTACTGATAAAGGACTGCAAAATCCGAGATAGCTACTTGCTTTGCTTTCCGATTCGCAACCTAATGTCTGCTGTGAGGAAAGCAGCAATATGAACAAGGCAGGAGCTAGCGACAAAATCTGTTAGTGCTTTGAACGATACAGTGAGGAGTACTGTGAGTAGGACCTGCATTTAAATATCAATAACGTGCCCCTCAGATTTGGACTTGCAGGGCATTTCAACAAAGTCAAAGTATTTTTCAGAATGATGGTAAATAGTTGTTTTCTTCCTGAATCAAGAAGTACCTAGAAGTATGTGAGGCTCAAGCTTATGTTGCCTTTCTCCTCCTGGGATGGATTTTAGTCTGTGAGCATGTAATACATCTAAATTACTCTGCGGCTTTTTAACAAAGCAAAATTTTGGTGACTGTCTTCCAGTGCTTCCACAGGAGCTGTTTAAAAAAAAAGGTCAAAATTCATAAATCAATTTCCTTATTTTTCACTTTAGTCATTAAAATTATATGGTTAAAAATAGAAAATTTTTGCTTAAGCCTTTAAAGAAATGTTGCTGTCAACAATGTTGCTCATCTTTTGTCAAAGTAGCATGTAGGGAATGAAAATACCTTTAATGGGACCCTGTGTTGTGTTTGGCTTTGAGACACAATATATTAATCTGTGATGAGCGTATATTTACAGCGGGTGCTCAGTATGACTGGCTGTTACTGCATTTATCCCAGTGCCACCACTTTCCAGGAGCCTGACGGTATTACGGCACTCTACCTCCACAGCGGTTCCAAAATGCATTTTTTGATGTAGGATTGTTTAAGAAATGGAATTGACTGCCCTTTCATGGTCCAGTCAGCATGTCTTTACAGCATCGCGTGTAATGGCAGGGTAAAATTAAAATACTTGCTACAGGAAGGACAACTAAAGGCAGTAAAAGAGCAAATTTATTTCTGAAGGGAGATTTTGAAATAAAATGTCAGCATAATAGAGCATAATAAGCATCACCTACCTGAGAGCAGAGGAAGAGTTCTCTTACTGTAGTGGTGGGACTGTTTGAACAGTACAGGAGAGTTGTAGGAAGGAGAGTGCCATGGTACTACCTGTGGCAGTGTCCAGAACCAATAAAACTGGCCCTTCGAGGACGAGTTTTGTTTAGAAATCATATTTTTTTCCCCTTTTTAAAAATACCTTCTGGTTTTGAGTGCTCTCGGTCTCTGTTTCAAGATGACTCTACGCCCTGAATGGCAAGGAATTTTTTTTTAATTTTTCTGTTGAAAGTGTAGATCCGAGTACATTCAGGTGTTTCTGGAGCAGCATCACAAACACACCATGTGTCCTATGTTAATATTGTGTGCTAGCAGCAATGTGCTAAAAAGATGAGCCTAGAAGTTGTCCAGCATCTGTTACAGGAGAGCTTGGCAAGACACGTTTCAAAACAAAGGGCGTGACTTTGAAATGAAGTCTCAAGGGAACAAGACAAATGGAGCAGGTGACTTTGAAATGAAGTCTCAAGGGAACAAGACAAATGGAGCTCTGTTGGAGTGGGGTGATGGGATTCACAACCCACTTTTTTTTTCTGGTGTTGTTTTGCAAGTACAGCTGCTCTGCCTGGTGGTGAAGGACCTGGCTCTGGAGAAGAGCATGGAAAGGACATTGAAGTGTCGTGCTACGCAGAGTCACTCATGTCCCAAAACAGGTTTTTCCTTTGGCATGACGTCTCTGGTCACTGCTGCAAATCTGGTGGCTGTTAGTCACCGGGCGCAAGCCCTTAGTCATTTTTGTGTTTGAAAACGAAGAAAAGAAAAACCCACAGATCTGGGGAAACCCCCAAGGGAAAATCTGCTTTGGTGGCAGAGAGGCCTGTGGAAATTCTGAAGGAAAGTTTTGACAGTAAGAGGTGTTCATGTGCTGCATAAATCAAAACATGAAAAAAACAAAACAGCAAAGAATCTGGGGATTTTAACAAGTTCCGAAACAATTCTTTGGTGCTACAAAGTTTGTATTTATTAGACTGATGGTTAAGTTCTGTCCAAGACCAGCAAAAGCCATCCTGAGTCTGCTGTTGTGATTGAAGGGTCAAACACAGTTACCTTCTGACTAGTTTTTTAATGTTGGGATTCATTTTAGGTGCTGATATTTAGTGCCGAAATCATGGCCTCTAATAGTCAAGTGTTTCTATCAGTTAGAATTCAATCAGATCTACAGCAAAAACTTGACATTTTTATACTAAATTTGAAAATAGCGTGAGTTTTTTCATCTGGTTTTTGTTTGTTTCAGTGTCCTTCATTTAGCAATTATCCACCTTCATACTGAGCTGGTGAAAAACCTCTTGGACGTGATGCCTGACTTGAATTACAATGACAGCATTAACATGAGAAACGACCTTTATCAGGTAGGCAGTTGTGGTGTGTAAGTGTTGTCCATTGTTCAGCTAGTAAAAGAGAAATCGCACAACTTACCCTCTGTCTTATTTTAATGAGCCCAGATCAGACTGTAAGGCAAACAAGTTTAGAAACACAATGCTGTACTGTCAGGTGGTGGAGGAGCAAGAGCACGTTTTCGCTGGTTTAATTGGTAACTCCCCTTGATGTTAACGGAAATATCTCCATGGGTTAATCATAGAACAGGCCGAAAATACGAAATTCTTCAGTTCATTTCTTTGTTATTTGGCTTCTCTGTTACTAAGCTGGCAGTATGGGTTACAGTGTGCCAACTCTGGGCTCTTTTGACCTAACATAGGGTAACTCAGGATCATGAGTCAGTTGCTGTGTCATCAGTTATCTATAGGCATGTGGAAGCTGTAACAAATGATGCCCTTCCTGTAGCCCTGTGATGGCATTGGTGCCCATCACATGAGCAGCAAGATTTCCCTCTCATTTCTAGATTCCCATTATAGCAAAACAAACAAAAAAACCAAACCATCCCCATGTCTTTTACCTAGCAGGAAAAGAGCTCAACTGCCAGGCACAATTCTGTCTCCTCACCTTCATCTGTGTCAGAGTCTGAGCCTTTTGTATTGTAACTCAGGCCTTAAAAAGAGCTGTGGAAACCTGCCTGGAAAAGGATCTCTTTTCCACTGTGCACACCATTCGGTCGTCCCAAAGGCAACCAGCTGGACTTTGCACAGCAGCACTCCAACACCTGTGTCTTGTCTTTTGCTGCAAACAGCAAAGGCAGATTTTTATTCCACATGGATAGTCCCAGGGAGTTTATTGTGACTTTTTTTGTTCTTCTTCGCATTTCGTTTTTATGTTTGTATGAAGCGAGTTTAGAATGTGGAGGCTGATGAAAGCAAACAGAAGATTCAGAATTGAATTCTGATAGAAACAGGAAGCAAAGCTGTGCTCCACACAAGAAATAAATCTTTTAACTAGCAGGACCTCTACAGCTATTCCTACCTTCTGCGTAAATCTTAAGCCAGCGGTGGGAGGGAATGTAGAATTTCCCTTCTGTACAGATATTCTGAAAGCTGAATCGTACATGTACCTTATAGATTCAGCATTTAATTGCAAATATGTTGACAAATCTATTGACAAACACGAGCTTATTGTACAAAGCTGGCATTAGTCTTTTTTTTTTTATAGCCCTCTGTTAATATAAGGCTAATGATATGGAAATGGAATCTTGTGCAATTTTTACGTTACTTTAGTGTTGGAAATATGATTTACCCAACCTTACTGGAATGCTTACTGTTTAAATACATACACTTCTGAGTATGTTCTGCACTATGCTGTTGACTGGCAAGACTGTCAAGAATGCAGTATATGATCAAGCTTTGGAAATACTTGAAATCTTGTGGTGCTGCAGGTGTCTTCGCACAAAAACAGAGAATGTGCAAATAGAATCAACTCGCTAGCCACGCACTGCGTAAATGCACAGTAGTTCTGCACTTTGACAAATGCACAGAACAGCAGGATTTTCTTTTCTGTGTAGACATTTTGAGGAATAAGGAAATCCTAAGTCCATGACTGCAAACCTCCAATTCAGGAGCAAAATGAGAGTGTAGTTCAGCGCCAAAGGCGGATTTGAGCAGGCCCTGGAAAGTGCATGCGCTCCCTATGTGGCGCGACCTTGGCTAGGGGGCAGCCGGAAGCAGGGTTACTGTGTCTGGGGGATGCAAGGATTATCTCATTTCCCAAGTCCCTTCCACTGCAACACGCAAATAGCCAGGTCAGTGCCCTGGTTTACAGAGTAGGGAACATCTTTGTTCTTCCTGAAGTCCAACTGCTGACACTGGCAAGGCAGCTTTTATTTCCAGTAAGTAGGAACTCTATTTGTAGTATGCAGTAGGAAAAAAGTGTACATGTACGCACACTTCTCATTTCTGTTAGCTTTGAAGTGGAGTAACGTTTCACACTAGGAGCTTTTATGGGTGATGTAGCTGTTGCTTATCTTCTCATGGTTTGCTTCTGTCACTTCCAGACCCCCTTGCACCTGGCAGTCATCACAAAGCAGGCAGAGGTGGTAGAAGACTTGCTGAAGGCTGGAGCAGATGTCAGCCTTCTGGATCGCCATGGTAATTCTGTCTTACACTTAGCTGCTACTGAAGGAGATGAGAAGATTTTGAGTCTGCTCCTCAAGCACGAGAAGGTATCTTCGATGGTCGACCTTTCCAATGGTGAAGGTATGGAAAAATAATGGCTGTATTTTACACTTAACTGCAAGAGTGCACCTCAATTCCTGCCAACACAGTGTTTCTACGCAGGCAGATACAGACCTCGGAAATAGCATCTTTCCCCACTTTACACGTAGTATCCTTGGCTTTTGTACGCCTGCAGTCACAGATGAGAAAACACAGATGTGTAGGTTTTCTGGTTGTACAGAACACAACATAAAGATTGGTAATGGACATGTGATACAGCATGGATTTGCATTTTTGTTACTGTATATTCTCTTTAATCTCACAAAATTTCAAGCACTGTGTTCCTCCTGAGATACCTTATGCAACCACTTTTTTCTCCTCCTGAGATACCTTATGCAACCACACACCCCCACCCCCCGAAGAAAATGTTTCCTCTTCCTCTCTAGTGAAGGAGATCCCCTCAAAAACAATTTCCAGACCGGTGTCGAGTTTTGTGTCTAGTAGTCTGTGGCCATACAGGATTAGAGCCTATAAAATAACTACAAGGACACAATTTCCCATTTTTCAGTGACACAGGTCGTTTGAATTTAGTACTCCTGCTCCAGTACACTGTAAAATGTCTGACCTAAAAATATCATTATGGGATTCAAAAAAAACTGCGTTAAAAGTTCCTCAGAGAAGAGGAGGGTTTGTTTAGGGTTGGGTTTTGTCTGTTTTTTCAATGCAAGGCTTTATTATTCTCTTTCTGAGCTGGTGCAGGTAACGTTGAGGCAATAGGGCAGTGTGACCTTACAGGAGGATGATACTAAACTGTACCAATTATTCCCCAGCCTGTTTCTAGAAGAGATGCTCAGTAGCAGATGGGGCCAGTGCAGGGTACCTACTTGTTTAGTACCAAGATGCAGATTTTGTTTTTAAGGCTACTCTCCTTTGGGGCAAAGAGATGCTCTAGGTGAGCTCTTTAGTTCCTGCCTTCTGTCCACCTTGTCATCTGCTGATTCATCTTTTTTTTTCATGCATGGCTTTGACTCGCCATCAGTAACACAACCAGTTCCAATTTATGCACAAAGAACATTTTTATTAACACTGTCTTTTAGTGTATAAACAGGCAAAATAAGTACCTTCTGCTCAGATAACTACAGTGACTAATTCATTTTACAGTTCTCATAGATGCGGCCGCTTCAAACTCATTACTCTGACAATTCTGTATTTTTCAAATATTAATGCACTTGATGGATGGGGTTTGTTTTGCGTAGGTCTCAGTGCAATTCACATGGCAGTGATGGCAAATAGCATGTCCTGCCTCAAACGGCTGATTGCTGCTGGAGTTAACATCAATGCTCAGGAACAAAAATCCGGCCGCACTGCGTTGCATTTAGCTGTTGAACAAGAGAACATCCCGCTGGCAGGCTGCCTTTTGCTTGAGGTAAGGGCAGAATTTCTTTCTCCCAGGTCTTTTCACTTACACATTTTTAAAAACTCTTGAAAATCTTAAGTGCTTCAGCGAAACAGCAGTAAGGGTTTTTTTCCTGTTTATTGACTTAATTGGTATAGTGGCAAAATCATTGCTAATGTTATTCATGGTTACCTGTTCAGCACTGCTGGTGAACCTTTTGCCCAAGTTTAAGCATTTACAGTTTGTGACCCTGACCACATACGCCATGTTTAATTTGCGCTCGGTGATCCTGGCAGCCAGTGAAACTACTCATGAACAAGTTAATCGCTTCATCCATGTGAAGCAGAATGTGCAACACAGATGTGCATAGATAGATAGTTGTGTATATCTATAAATACTTGGCTCATCTCTTTAACACTTTGATCCTAGCCTGCTTAATTCTACCACGGTAGCTTTCCTCGGTATCCGTGTACAAATGTGCCACAGCCTGCCTGCTCTCCTGAAGAGCAGGAGGAAGGCAGATTTCTGCATGCACCAGTTCAGACTCCAAAGGCGGCGGGTGCTCAGATGGCAGAACTATTGCATGGAATGCAAAGTGGCTTTTCTCTACCTGATCTGTTGGGGTTTAGACACTGTGCCTCCTGCAGTAACACTGGAGCACACGACCACCCCCTGTTCCCACAGGCAGGCAGTTGTGGTTACTTTCCAATTCCTTCTTTTCAGGCAAGATTAGAGGTTTTATGCAAACAGGCATGGAATGGTGCTTATTTGCACAGTAGCGATATTTATGCAGGCATGAGTCTCTGCAGCTGTATTGTATAGAGGAGTAGCACTTTTCTTCTTGTCATTCAATAAAAATTTAGGGTGATGCAGATGTGGACAGCACTACGTATGATGGGACAACTCCTCTTCACATAGCAGCTGGAAAGGGCTCTACAAAGTTGGCAGCAGTTCTCAAAGCAGCAGGTATGAAAATAGGTGTTTGCTGGAGAGTTTTCTTTCACAGGGACAATTCAGGTGAGAAGGCTGCAGGCAGAAGAGAATGTGCTGGTGAACTTGTTTAAGGAGCAGAAGAAATCAGATGTTAAAAGCATGAAGGTTTGTTTTTCCTCGGGAAAGTCCTACTTCCAGGTGCTGTACTACTCTTTAGCACCATCTAATGGCTAAAAAAGCAAATGGTGTTAGTCAAGGAAAAAATCTCTTAAGCGCTCTTGGAAGTTTTTTGGGTATTTCATTTGTAGTTTTTTTATAGCTGAAGAAGCAGAGAAGAGACCTTGTTGCATAGTTGGGATAAATGTTGGACTGCTTTAAAAAAAAAAAATTAGGTCGCTGAAACATGAGCTTGTTAGTGTTTCCTATTTGCTATCACTGTGGAAGAGTTAGTTTTGAATATTTATTGGAACATTTTTTTCAATTGTATGTAGACCTGATTTTTCTCCTTTGAAACAGAAATCCAAGCCTCACATTGCTCTGGCTGTGTGCTTGGTCTTTTAATAATAACCACACTTTGACACTATAAAAAGCAGCAGCACGCCATCGCTCATCACATACACGCTGTGCTCTGTGTGAGCCAAGAATGGGGCTGGAAGTCAGCTGGTACAATCACAGTCTTTCTGTAAGGCCCTAACCCTCTGCTTGTCATTCTTCCCCTCTTTATAATGGACAGTTGCATTATACAGGGATGTGTTTTCACATGTGATTTAATTTCAGTTGAGTAAAGAAGTTATTTGCCAACTTAATATAAAATGTAATTTAGCTTGAGTTGCCATTCAGAACTTAGACTACATATTTTAAATATTATTGAAAAGCAACTTGAAGCCTTTTCTTAGGAATTTTTTTGCACACCTGTTTTTCCAGGTGCAAATCCTCACGCTGAGAACTTTGAGCCACTGTTTGATCAAGATGATGATGATGAAGGGATTGTGCCTGGAACGACACCACTGGATATGGCAGCCAGCTGTGAGGTATGTGGACTGGCTGGTTTTTTTCTGAGTAATAAATGATTGCCCAGATCTCTCAGCCAGCTCCTTCCACTGCATCCACAGTTATTTCAAGGGTGATAAGCTACTCGTTTGCCATCAAAAATTAATTGAGCCACAACCCCCCCCTCACCACACCACACCACCCCCCCCACGAAATAGCACTGGAAGAAAGCATAGCAGACTACTACTGAACAGGCACTTCCTGAAATAGTTGCACTATAGTCTTCACTATGGAAAAGTATTTGAGCTGGTTGGGCAGCTTGTGTTTGAAGGCTCATAGTGGGTTTTTTTGCTGCACGTTCTTCAGAACTGCGGACACTTTCTTGAGGGAACATACGCTCTTGCGTCCTGCCCAAACAGTGATTAGGCTGTATAGTCCATGCTGTAGTAGCTGATCATGTGCAGTTGGTTTGGTGTGAGTGTAAGGTACAAGCAGTAGCATCTCTAATCACATGGAGCTGGGGAGGGGTACTAGCCATCGGTGAAAATCTAACCCAGGATTTGTTTTAAATTACTAGTCACAGACAGGCATTAACTCCTCACTTAGCCACTGCTGTGTGTTTACTGCAAAGACTTCCTTGGTATCTGGAAACCAGTTGCCAGATGACAGAGTTTAAGGGCAGGGTAGATGAACTTCTCAAGGTTTCTCCCTCAAGCCTTGCACAGGTACTCTACAGTACCTTTAGTCATACTGGTCCTGGGACAGAAAAAATTGCCCATTTACAGACAGAATTAGGGCTTTATAGAATACTACTGAGACTTGTAAAGATAATAGACAGCAGCCGGGTTTCTAACTACTGACTTTAATGTATTCTCTTAGGTGTATGACATATTAAATGGCAAACCCTATGAATCAGCAGTGGTTTCAGAGGACTTACTGACACAAGGTAATATCTATAAAGATGACAATATCCCTCTAAGTAACTGAGTACTGAAAACATACTTGCAGAAGACATTGCCCTGCCATAGCTTGTAACTGAATGGGGGAAGGAGGAGAGGTACCCTCCCACCCACTCGTTAACAGAATCATGCTTGTTCTGTGAAGAGGACACAAAGGCGTACGTTTTCAGCATTACAGCATACATTAGTCAGTGCTAAAATACTCTTTAATTTGGCTTTGTTTCTGCTTAGAAATGAACTGGTGCATGATTTGTATGAATTACAAACTAACCTATTTCTCTGTTCCCCAGGACATTTGAGAGAGCTGAATGAAAGTTCCAAGATGCAGCTTTGCAAACTATTGGAATTGCCTGATCCAAACAAAAACTGGTCCACTCTAGCACAAAAACTGGGTCTTGGCATACTTAATAATGCCTTCAGGTTGAGCCCTTCCCCATCAAAAACTCTGCTAGATAACTATGAGGTAATGCAGCTGCAGCAAGTTATGAAGACCACTCAAACATGTAGAGAAAATTGTCGTCCTGCACAGAGAGTGCATGAGCTTCTGTTGTCTTCTCTCTTAGGTTTCTGGTGGTACAGTTCAAGAATTAATTGCTGCTTTGAGACAGATGGATCACACAGAAGCCATTGAAATCATTCAGAAAGCACTATCCATCTCACAAAGTCCATCTCACCTGGAGGACGATACCACAAAAGCTCTTCCATCATCGTCGTCGTCACCACCCACCTTTGCAAATGGAGAGACAGGTAACACTGACAGCAAAATATCAAGAGCTTTAAGACATTTTACCAATTGTCATGTGTGTCCCCCACCTTGGACTGCTGATAGATTACAGTTTCTTACATACAGTGCCTGAGCTGCTTACCTCTTTCAGAAGTATTTTACTGCAGCACAACTTTCTCATTGTAGACATTTTCTAAGGCTAGAAGGGGAAAAACAGACCAATTGAATGGTAGCCCTGCATTACAGTATTGATTATACTGCCTCCCTTTTCAAAACCAGACATCTGCCATTTACTGGTGGTAATTCCTTGGATGTACTGGGGATAAGTTTCAAAAGAAACTAGGCCATGATTTCCCAGGCCTGTACAACTGCCATTACCTTATGACTTCCCCCATACCTCATATCTGGACAAATAAAAACATTTCAGGTTCATAAACTTCTCAGTAGGATTTTGATATTACACTTCCACACTTTGTGGCACTCTAAAATGGCCCAGTGATCTCTAAGCAGAGAAATTGGGGATGGTTTAGGTTACAAGGGACCTCCAGCACTCATGGTAGTCCAACTGCCTCCTCAGAGCAGGGCCAGTATAACATTACATGTGGTTGCCCATGTCATAGCCAGTTGAGTTTTGAGCATCTTCAACATTGGAGGTCCTATGGTAACAAAAAGGTCCTACTTAACAAAAATAGAGGCTGGGAGAAGGCAGTAAGTCATCAGTGATGGTCAGTCACACTGCCTGGCCATATTAACCAACAAAACCCTTTGGTGTTTCCTGATGCCCTGTTCAAACACCAGTAGGGCTGCCAGCACCTTAATGTGGAAACTTACACCCTGTGTAATACCGTCAGTACTTCTGGACAGAAAAGAGAAACACCACAGTCACTCCATCCTGGTCTAACATTGCCAGTTTACTGTCTATAGAAAACTGTTCAGTCATGGACTGAACTTTCACACCTATCCAAAAATGTGCTTGTACACAGATTGCCTCTTTAGATTGATCTTGAGGGGTAAGAGGTGCTTTGCAGCATGAACGGACTGCACCATGTCATTTAAGATGGTTGTTTAAAAAAACAATACTGAACTCTAATACGCTGACCACTGTTCTAGTCACACTGAGCCCCCATTGTACCTTCAACACAGATACTGTTCTCCTGCAGTCAGGCACTCCTCCTTTTGTGGATCTTGCACAGATGACAGCTGCAGCTGACTTTGTATTTCAGGCTTACTCACTAGATGAAAATTGTTCAAGTGTTTGTCTCAAAAATAAATCTGTAAGTGAAATAAGATGAGACTTTTAGCAGCCTCATCCTAGAGCTCTATACTTGCACAGAGTCTGAGAATCGGAGAGCAAGAGAACCTTCTACCCTGCTTACTGCCACACTCAGGCAGAGTCCTGGCTACTGCAGTGACAGCATTAGTGCCAGCAGTGCATCAGATCATGTGGTCAATTGCAAACATTCAGCACAGTTTTTTCTATTATAATATCTAAAGTTGGAGTTATTTTCCCGCAGAAGAGCTTCTAACTTACTGGTTTGCGTTCCATAGGTTTTTCTGAAAGCAACGTTACTGAAGCAACACAAACCATAATATATTTCCCTTTTCTCTCTCCCTCAGGTGAACTTCACAACAGCAAATTTCAAGACAACGAAAGCATGTGTGACAGTGGAGTGGAGACCTCCTTCCGCAAACTGAGCTTTACATACTCAGACTCTCTGAACAGCAAGTCATCAGTAAGGCTCAGCAAAATGACCTTGGGCTGTGGACATGAAAGTTCAGTGCAAAGCAATTATATAGCCAACTAGTAATACTCAAATAATGATATGCAGTTACAGGAACAAATGTGACATTTAAAATTACATCAGTGTCATCCTGGCCAGAGGGAAGTGAATTTGCAACCACAAGCGTGTTGGAGGAACCACACATGAACCTGAACCGATGGCAACTTCGGCATGCGACTCCTAGCCATGGCTTCCTTCGTCAAGTACATGTAATTCTATTCATTTACAAGCCATACACAATAACCAGGGCTCTACTGCCCCATTAATACATAGGACTGGGCACTGAATGACTGAGCTTTTCTGGTTTGCAAGGATTTTCTTTTATAGGTGAAAGTCACTCCTTGTTAATGCACAATACCAACTCACTTAATAAAGAGAGGTAAGTTACACAGAGCTATCAAAGGATACAGTTGCTAGCTGCTCTCTTCATAAATTTTGCAGCACAGTTGCATGAAAAATGCTCATAAAATAGCTGGTAAAGAAAAATCATGACTTTAATCACAATGACAACTCAGAGAAAAGAAAATCCTGAAAAAAAATTCTTGTATATTTCAAATAATGTATTTAAACTTAAGTCTGGTGCCTCTTATTAAAAAAAAAAAAAAATCAAGTTTGGTATTTTCCTATTTGTAAATAAGGTTTTTTATATCTGTTCCTTTAAAAAAAAAAAGTGCTTTTTAAATGCTTATTTTTATTTTACTTTTATAATAAAACCCCAAAATGAAATATCTTGTCTACACTTGCTGTAATTTTTACATAACTTTCAAGCTGAGTTACTGAAGTTCTAGGTGTTGATACAAGATTATGCTGGTGTCCAAGTACTAAAATAAAGGGTTGCAAGCCACCTGTCTTTAAGCATGAATATATTTTATGGTGGGAGACCAGGAGCATCAGCTTCAGCTGAGCAGCTGTGCTTGGAACTAAAGCAGACCATGAATGGTCTCTCTTAGTTCTCTTCTCATGGCAGCAGAGAATCATTTACGCTGAAACCAACTATTTAGCCTCTCAGCAAAACTGATGAGACAGTTCTTCTTCGGGCTGTCTAGAATTTCCTCTAATAAACTGTGCTCCTGAGCAGTATTTCTTGCTGCATGTTAATTTTGAAGTGGTGAGTGTAACTGTCATAGATGTTGGCCCTAGTACAGGTACCAGATTTCATGACGAAAAAGCAATGAGCAGCATCATACCATTGTTACTCACTAGTAGCCAGTTTTCCTGGCACAAAGACAGAGATTGATAGTGGTGTTCTTGACTCAGCTCAGTTTTCAGTAACCTGAGTGTTACTCCTGAGAAAAATAATCAAGCCTTGATAATTGTTACATTTAGAGCACTGATGTAATGAATTAAACCACGAGTAATGAAAAAACACTTGTGAAATAATTTTATATCCAGTTAACTACTTGCAGAGAAACAAGATGCATAATAGTAAAAATGCCATTCTTTCTGGTATTGTACATATAACCTACATAGGCAGTGTCAAAGATGTATGAAGTTTTTGTTCACTTAATGAATTTGTCCAGTGTTCTTTTTGCATTCCTGCTGTAAGAGAAAGAGGCAAAGGTTCTCATGTTCTGGGGGTGGAAGAGCTTTTTGAGCCCTAGCAGAGCTGCCATCCGAGGCAAAAACAGTGTCTGCTGCCACAGAATTTCCAGCACAGCTCAGGGGGCTGGCAGAGACTCTTGAGGTTTCTACAATCCTGGAGGTCACCAGGGCATCCTGGCTGTTCAGCCACACCTTTTAGCCTTATATTTCTGACCAGCTCTGCTTTTAAACCAACAGAAGACACATGGGTCTGTATTTCCTTAAGTGCTTCATGACCAAATGCTGCATAATAGCTATTCATGGGGTTAGTGATCGTGCAACGAACTGCAGGACACCTCCCCTAGGCCTTGTGTCTTCAAGTGCTTTAAATGGCAGTCGGGCAGCTTCTTTTATTGCAGCATCTCTGTTTCAGTCTATTTAACAGAAGGGCTTTGGTTCTCCTCTCCCCCGCTTTGTTTAGAAACAGAAAAAGTATTCCCACTAATTCAAACAGTAATTATTTTTTTTATTACAGTTGAGTCACATAATAGGATAACTTTTCCCATCTGCATTAACCCTTAGCATCTTAAGTATATGTTGCAGGCATGCTACACAGTTTGTCAGAACCAGGTGAGAGCAGGAGGTAGAACACACCAGCTAGTGTACGACATGCTACAGAAAGTAGCAGAACATCTAGGAGGAGACGTTTGTGTCTTCTTGCGTGGTTCTCATTTAGCAGAGCAAACCTACTGGAGAGCCAAGCATTTACCTCAAGCAGCTCAAAAGAAAATGCTAAAGACACATAGCTTTACTCTCTGCTTTACCTTTTTTCTTATTAGTAGGTGGTCATCCTGTACAGGGCATGCCGATTCTTGTTCCAATGGCACCTGGGAAGAAGTCAGGCTCTGTGCAGGTATGAGGATGAAGGCAGCACACCAAGGACCAGGCTTCACAAGAGAAAGTGTAAGTGATGCAGAGAAATCTTAACAGAAACATTTAAAATTGATACATTCTTCCTAACAGGTAATTGTCAAGATATAATTATGTGCCTCATCGTCATATCTGCTCACCTCAGACACAGATTTACCCTTACGCCTCCTTGTCCACAAAAAGAAGTGCCATTCCTATTTTGCAACTGTGATGGGATAAATGAAAAACCAGTCCTGCAGGAACCCGGGAATTCACTGCCTGAGAGCTCCTGTCTACATGCGGCTTCTAGAGAGAAACCTCTCCCGCTTAACTGCTAAAAAGAGGGTAGTTATGCCGTAATTCAGTCTTATGTTTTCATTCAGCACAGCAACTTAGCATGCAGACTTTATTACACCTTGTAGCACAGGGTATTATCCCCATTTTATTCCATATTACCTCAGAGGCAACAAAACTGAGAAGGGTATTACTCACTAAGCTCTAAGGAGTCAGGAGTAAGTTGGTTGTTTTTTTTTAAGACACATGCATGAACAGCAAGAACAGAGTTCCTGGAGTTAATTTTTTTTCCATGAGAAGTTTTAGGAAAAATTCCCCAGCAAGCTGTCAAGCTTTCACTTATTCAGAGCAGGGCACCTCTGCACTGTGGCTGGATGAACAGAAGGGCTGACGAGGCCCCATGCCATAGTGGGCTCTTCTAATGCACGGCGGGATGCCTAGTGCATATTGCCATTAGCAATTAAAGCTCTGAGGCTGGAGGTGTGGTCAAAAAGCATCAACCAACAACCTCAACATGACCCTTAGAAGCTGATTTCATGAGCTAGTCCTTCTGAGTGCTAGTCACACTTCCTGGCGCTTTGGCAGGGACTGCACAGATTTAGCTGGAAACACTTGCAATATTCACATGGATCAATATTAAAACCAGAAAGGTTATTTAATTAAGCTTTTTTTTTTTTCCTGGAATGTAGAGAGATGTAACCTTTGGGCATCCTCAGTCAAGTTTAGTATTAGATTTTAAATTAATTACAGTGAAGATCAAAATCTGAAATAATTCTGAACTTAATCTGCACTTGCAGTAATTGGAACTTGCTATGTTATTTTGCTACTGTACTGCAGTAATAGATGCCAGAAACTTATGGAATGCAGCAAAAGTTGTGATAACAGAACACCACAGATCTTCTCTACAGTTGACATGGAAAGGATTCAGAAAGTTAAACTGCCCTTGATTTTAGATTGGCTGCCACAGCTGTAAGTTTCTGGTGTCACCTTGGGGTGTATTTACAAATTTAGAAACTCAATGCAACAGTGGGAAGTTCTAGGCAGCATTCAGAACTTTTACAGACTGCAGGAAGGATAAGAATTCTACCTGCACATGGTGGGGCATGAAGTCTTTTCTCCCATTTCTGGGTAAGGGAAATGTTGTTTTCCTACCCTTAAGGAAAAAGAGCAACTCTCCTCCCTTCCTCCAAGTGGCAAGAATGGTGGTGCCCATTCATTAGTTCAGGGTGCAATGGACAATACTCACCCACCATCTACAGCTTTCAGCTCTTCTGGAACACACAACCTTCTCTTACAGTAGAGTGGTTCTGGAGTAACTGCCAAAGGTGTGGTCTGAACTTTTGATGGCTTCAAAAGATCCTTGCAGCTACAAGCAAAAGACAACACAAGTTAATTACTTAGGAGTTGCTTTTCTCCATCAGGGTTATGAAGCAGTCTGATGCCCCGCTTAGCGCTAGGCTGTAGTCTGTACATTATTCAAAGCCCGTAGAGGTTTCCCCATGGACTCATTTAAAAGCAACTGCTATAGAAATTTTTCAACCATCCATTGACCCTCACTATTTTCATAATACAGAACAGCACTAGCACATCAGTGTGCTTCACTACACACTGCAAGGGAAAACACTTGTGACTGACTTAACATCAGTTAACCTGTGACCTGCAGTGGCACTTGCCAGCATTCCAGCTGCGTCAGCACACACACGCACGCTCACATGCACATGGACACAGTGGTATCATGCCCCCCGGGCTAGGCAATACAGTGACGTTTGCCAGAAAGACAGGAGCACAACTAGTGCTCCACTTCTCTTTCAGATGCGCAGTCACCTCAGTATCTCCTTGTCTTCAGCATCCCAGACAAGAAACTACATTTGGCTACAGTACAAACCAAAAGCAGTGGATGGGTAGCAGATGGCTACAAACCACGCTGCTGTCTTCAATACTGGGCCTGCTTCTTCACAGAAGCTCCTCTGCTATCCTCAGCTCCTCACCAGTGATGAGGCTGCGCAACCCAGCTACAGCTTCCTCCCAGTGCCACAGAACAACTCTTAACAAGAGATCAAGTTTTCCATTATTTCAGAGGAAACCAGCTGAGGGCTGGATCATACCATCGCTCCTTTACAGTTGTTGGGGAAGCGAGCTGAAGCCTGCTGTGCTGAATGCTCAAATCCTGGTGTATCACATGCTAGTTGGTAAAGACAAAATCACAGGGCCAGCATGCCAGACTATTACTATCTAGCTTATTTACAACAGGCAAAGGAGAATTACTACAAGAGAAGAGAGATAAGCTGCAATGCTGGCAAAAGTCCAACAATCACAATGGCTGCAAAGAAGTATCAGAGGCCTGCATTTGAGGTTTTGATTTTTCACCACCATGAAGAGGGATTGAAACTTTCGGCTCCTGCCTTTGACAATAGCATGCTTCCCCAACCAGGCCGCCAGCTTGACAGACCGCGCTCGTTCTTATTTAGAGCTCCTGTTCTGGATTACCCATCTTCCCTGGGCCACAGCCTGACTTGATCCACAGGCCAGTGGTTCTAATACACAAGGGTAACGTCCTTTCTACCATAGCCATTCCCCTAAACAGAGTCTACCAGGTCCACAGCCAGCCACCAGGTAAAAAACCCATGCAAAGAAAGAGCAAAACTGAATCACTTTGCACTCACAGAGCCCATCAAGAAATCTCAAGATCAACTTCCAAAAGCAGACCCCCCCAAGAACAGGTCCCGGCAAGCAACCAGACTCATCACCTTCCTCCCGACTAGACCTTGGGTTGTTGTTTCCCTTCATGCTGCAGCACGTTTCCTTTGCTGTGGCTGCCTAGACCAAAAGACACCTCTATTTTGGCTATGATGCACACTAATAATCAAAAGCAACATTTACAGGTCTTTACTAACTGACAATCGTTCCTACAGTAAGATGGCCTTTCTTTAATGTTGGCAGGGACAAACCCAAGTCATTTTAACGTTCTGTAATTTTCACTTAGATTTTGTTTTTTCCACCCTAATTAAACTAAATTGGGGCTTCTATTTCACTGCCTTGTAACATCTGACTGGAAAGCAGAGGTATGTAAACTGGATTCCTTGACTGGAACGTGTCCTGAAATATTCAAACTGAAAGTTTCTGGGATGACTCAACTTATCCCTCAGAGGGCAAGAAAGAAAACTCTGATTCTGAGAATGTAAAGGCTGCCTCATAAGCTATAAAACCAAACTGTCCTTTACTGAGAACAAGAAAGTCCCTGGCCTGTTCCTCTGCACCTGACACTGCTACAGGTCACTGAAGTGGTCTCTGCAACACATCTCCAAAAACAAAAAAGGGGACTAACAGAAGTAAAAGTACTGAAGACACATTCAGAAAAATTCTTCAGGCCCCAAGGTATGCTAACAGCAGGTAACAACAAAGAGCTACAAACACTTATTAAGAGAGAGGGACTTTAGATACATTCACATGCTTCTTTCCTGGAAAAGATGTAGAAGAACTTGGAAAGGCTTCCAAGGAAGTGCTCCAGTTTACTGAAGCAAAATAAGTCTTCCTTGTATGGCAGAAAGTACTAACAAAGACGTGCCTTCTAAAGCTCAAAATAGTCTCTGCAGGTCCTGAATGGGTTCAGAGCTAAACCTCTGCCAGTTTTAGGACAACTTAGCCAATGCCATACAGCTTGCTTCCAAAACCTGCTCTCAAGTTCTGTTCTGGAACGGCATTTGTCATGGCTCCTGCTGAGGGGAACTCTGAATGCTCCTCTTGCCATCTGTGGAAAACAGCCCAGAGGGAGCCCAGAAGCAAACAAAGCCATCAGCACAAGCAAACCCAACCACCCTTGGACAAAACATTGCAAGGCTGCACCCTGAAAGAATACCGATGAGGCCATTCCCTTCTACTGTTGCCACCAATAGTTTAATGATACTGAGAAGAAGCACCACAAGACTTACCAAATGCTTTTCCTAATGCTCCTGCTGCTGATCCCCAGCCCATCAGATAGAACTGGCAACACAGGTGCCACCGAGTAGCTGCAACAGCTACAGATGGATGTGTAGATACCAGCGATGGATACTCTGAAGAGGTCTTCACTGCTGCATTCCTATCTTTGCCCTAATCTGAGACAAAGGCAGAACAACGTAACCAAGCATAGCACAGTATGTAATGGCAAAAATACCAAGGGGAAATGATTCACCAAGGTACGCGTTACAGCCACTGCTGCATGGGAGAGCAAAGAAAATAGGATCTATAAATACATACCTACTACAACACCAGGAAACCAAAAGAACATATTAAGGATATTAAGACAATAATGGAAGTGAACCTCCCCCATTAAATTGTTTTGAGCTTAAGCAGTTGCTAATCTTTCGTAACAGCACCTAGTGCTGAATTAAAGCATTCCAGTGAGAAAGAATGGACCCACTCTTTAAGGAGTTTCTGACCTTCAAAAATAACAATAGTTAAAAAATTGTCTGAACCTTTTTACATCAATCTGGTAACTGCAGAAAGCAACAGCAAAAACCCCAACATTTTATAGAAGAATGCTGTTCTGCCTAACAGTACCGATAGGCATTAGTTGCATTGCCACTTCAATTATTGATCACATACCACATAATTTCTTTCATGATTTTGCCTAAAACTCTTGACAGGCTAAACAAGGTCATGGTTATCCAAATTCATGGTTTATGGCTTCTAGAGATCCAAAAGCTCTTTTCTACATCTCAGACTTCACTCATTCTGAAATGCACCAAGAACAAATATCATCAATCTTCAGACAGTCCTCTTGAATCGAACTTTGACGGAAGTACTTAACACAACTGCCATTTTAAATTTTATCTAGACATTGCTGAAATAGATATTCATACATCAATATAAGAGAGAGATATCAACCAACCTGCCCTTTTCCTAAAACAATGAAGCAATATTTATTCCGTATTTTCTTCACATTTTTCCATTCTTACCTTATATTGACTCTATTGCTGCTTTGGTTCCAGGACATGGAAAAAAACGAAGGTTTTTTCTTGTATTGTTGGCCCATGATGCCTCTCAGATAACTTTTAAATTCCTCTATCAATTGCATGTATTTTCTGTTACTCATTACTATTATTTTCGCTCTTAATTTTATATAACCTATAAACATTGGCACATACACATACATATTTTGATTACTTTCATGTTTTCTTTCAATTAGGACAAGTTCTGAGTCAGAAAAGCCCTCCTATGCAACTGCAGTTAGTTGTTTTGGTGATGTAATAACACATTTGTAAGCGACTTCCATTTATCATTTCCCTTTCACCTATAAGTTTTTCCTCCTGCTCAAGAGTATGTCAGTTTTGGTAAACGCTCAATTCAAAAAGGACCAGAGATGGCTGAGCATCAGTCAATGTACTCATCTCTTTGCCCATTAAAACTGTGATTGCTGCAGGAAACAACTCCCAGTTCCAAGTTCTCTAACCGACCAATGGAGCACACAACTCATTCTCCTCACACGCACTCCTGACCCCCAGCAAGCATCACCCACGTGGTGCTTTTACTACAAAGGTAGACATCACCCGTTGAGCTTGTTCTAACACCCTCTTCTATGAAGCACTGATTCGGCTAGGTGCTTTGCAAGAAAATTAGTAGTTGTTTGGACTGTGAGAGGATCCTCACGGAACCCCAGCAAGATCCCAGCTTCATTTCAAACCATATCTGACAGACAAGCCCAATGTTCAGCAGCTGGCCCAGGGTTGAGTGGCCTAGATTTCCTGACAGCCAAACCCTCAGGCTTTCAGCTCCATAGCCCCCCATGCTGAAGCAAGCTCATTTTCTTTGTATCAAATGCCAGAGTGAGACAACATTTCTATGGAAAATATAAGAGAGAGATATCAACCAACCTGCACAAACAAACAAAAACAAACAAACAAAAAAAAACAAAAAACAAAAAAACACCCAACCCAACACATGCAAAAAACCAAACGCACGTACTCAGAAACAGAATAGAAGGTGACGCACCATTACTTTGTATGGACTAAGAAGTTCAGCGTGCCACCAGATCTAATAACAAGTCAACAGTGTCTTCTATGGGGAATCCACACACAAAGAAACAAAATTAAGATGTCAAAGTTTTCCTTCGTTGATGTCCATATTTTAAAGGTAGCATACACACACACAAAAGACAAAAAAACCCACCCAACACAGAATTATGACACAATTTGCTTGATAAACAAAGCTAAGCCAATTCATCCTCTAGAAGGAGAGGAAGATCAGTGTGGAGCACTGGGCTACTCACGAGGAATGCCAAGTAGTAAAAGAATGGTTGTACAGCAATGTCCGAGTCAGAACAGCAGCCCCTGCACTATGCATCTGCTAGAGAAAAAGCAGTTACTTGTAACTGTGGTCCTCTCATATGACCATTTCTTCTCCGTACTGCCTCCTTTCTCTTTGCACCTTTGGTCAACTCTTCTCCTCGTTCTTTTTCCCACAGCCAGGTATACCTCGTACTATGCATACTTATAGAGGATCTGACAATCTGATACAGCAGCAAAAGGTTTGTGACTGCACCTCTTTGGGAAGGGATAAAGCTAGATGCAGAGCTGTCAAGATTATTGCTCATGTTGCATGAAAAGAGAGAAGAAAACAAGTCTCATACTCAATTCCTCTTTCAGAAGGGGGAACAGATCTGCCTGATGCGTGACTAAGACAGCCCAGGTTTCATGTCTGTTTGGAAGCCTACCTTGCAGGAGGCAGGCAGGACACCTGACAGAGTAACAGCCATAGATCAGAAAGGGTAGAACTAGTGCTCTCCCGATTTGGCTGTAGATAGATCAAAGCACTCCAAGTAGGGGCACACCTGTGGAGGTGGCCCCATCTTCACTCCTTGCCCTTCCCCCGGCATACCTTGCTGTTATCCTAAGATGAATTTCCACTTATGGCATAGTGAAAAAAAAAAAAAAAAAAAAAAAAAAAAAAAAAAAAAAAAAAAAAAAAGGATTTTTACAACCACAGTCTAGAGGTACATATTTCTGTCACCTCTTAGTTAGGATGAATTCACAATCCATGTGAACTGGATGAACTGGAGAGCTCAGACTAGCTCTCTTGCACTGACTCACTCCTCCCATTTTATACATGGGATGTATTTTTTCCATTACCTGAGAAAGCCTTATGTTCAATGCACCACATATATTATATACAAGCTTTGCTGTTGATATCTTTACATTGAGCCAGAAGTTAAAATTCACACATGACAGGAAAAGACAGTATGCTCTCCAGTCAGTTCAAATTGTACATCACTTCAACTGCAGTTAAATTCTTCTAGTTTTTTCCTCTTCCTTCTAGATAAGGAGGGAAACAGGAAACAAAGTATCCTCAGACAACGTCCACCAGAGAGGTCAATGTTAGGGACTTTTCTAATTCTTCAGTGCTGGTAGGTTCCCAAGGATAAAACACAACCACTTTCTTCTTTTCGGTCATGAGGAAACCATTATCACTAAATCTGCCTTTTATACTCCCTACATCCAGAGAGACAAAAGGAGCAATTGCAGTGGTCTGAAGAACAAATATATAAACGTCATCTTGTTGGGATACAGATGCCTGGAAGAGAAATAAATAAGTAAATGAAAATATACATGTTAAAGAAGAACCCAGTTACACTCAAACTGGGCAAGACCTGCATGCTAGTAAACATACTGAGCAACCACATTTGATCAAAGTTACTATTCTCTTACGGAAATCTCATCTGGAACAAAAGGTCAAATCAAGACGATTCATATGTAAAAATCATGCAAAAACCAACAAGTGTTGTTATAGCCTTCCTACAGACTACAGATTGTGGGAAAATGCCTTCAAGTGTTATCACTCTCCCATCATCTTACGAAAATAATAAAATAAATGGTAATCTGACTTGTACCTAGTACTGGTATCCTATACTCACAGCAGTGAAAGAGATTTCACCAACACACTTAACTTGTAAACTCACAGCTACTAAACTAGAAATACACAGAAGCAAAAGATGGCAAAAACCACAGTAACACAGGAGGTCACCTCATCTTAATGCAACATGGCTGTGAAGTCCTTACACTACATTTAGAAGGCAGCTATGTTGTGAAATCTAAGTTCTATTAGTAGTTAATTGCAGAGAGGCTTAAAAGCAGAACCAGGATGCATTTTGATACAGCACTCCTCATTCATCATTACAAAATATGCTACATCTTTTTAAAATACCAATTAACTATACTTATAAAGCAAATTATGTTAAGTGCAGAAATCACATCCCACTTACAAGAAAAACAACACTATTCATTTTTAAGAAAAAGCACATATCATTTACATTTTGTGTTTTCTGAAGAAACATTAAAGTCTTCATGGTTTTTAAAAGCAATTCTATGAGCAGTAGTGCTTGGACTAGCAATGTATTTAAAGTAGTTAGTTTATTAGTAACTATGTATAGAAGCACCAGCTTCTCATAAAATATTTTTTTAAATCACAGCTGCATACTTTCTTAAAATAACCACTTCGCATTTATCCTTGCTAGCTATCCTTATTAGTTAGTACTGCAGAGACAACACAGCCATGGGAAAAAGGAGTGAAATTTCCCAACGATGCTCCAGTTACAGAGCTTTTATTACTGATGATGTCATCCACAAAAAAAAACCCCAGCATGACTCAGACTCCAGATTGTGCCACCAGCTGAAAAAAAAACCAAAAAACCAACAAAAAAACAAACCCACACCAAAAAAAAACCCACAAAACCAGGCTGATTTCTTTCCTTTGTATATTCAGGAGGCAGGCCACGCTGCCATGAAAGAGATAAGAGCAGAAAATCTGGCCAATTTTTTTTGTAAAGCAATTATGCTTGTCCAGATTCAAAGAGATTAAAGACCTCTATTGCCCCCTTGTTTAGTTTAGCTCTAAAGAGCAAAGCTGCAGTTTGGAAGCCAAATGTGAGAACACACAGGTCCCCATCCTGCCAATCTGCTGATTAAGAATTTTGCAATAAGATTTACGTGCTAAGAAGTGAGGCTTAACAAAATGTGCACGCACACACAAACATACAGAGCATGCTTGCTCTCTATATATAGAGCACACTTGCTAGGAGTGGAAGAAATCTAGGGAAAGCAGTAAATGGACTGACAGTGTTATACAACACTGATGCTTTTTCTGCCTGTTCAGAAGACTGACATACTTGCCAGATATTAAGAAATAATCACTATTATGCAAATCAGAACCCTTAGCTGCAAATCCTTGTGCTCCAGAAGGGGGAAAGGAGCATGCAATATTGCATATTAGCAATGGTACACTGATCTGAGAGTCTGAGCACTTCAAGAGGAAATACCGCTGACAATAACGCACTCCACACTCAACAGAACTAGCATCACCTAGTACTGATATACATGTCCTACAAGCCAAAACACTTGCCGTGATGCCATTTGCTACCTAGAGCAAAAAAGAATGAAAGTAGCAATGCTGCAGCAGTCAAGGTCAAAGACAGTCAAAGTAAATTAAATGGAGACTTCATTATTTAAAACAAAACAAAAAACCCCCACCAAAAACCCACCAGCATTATTTAGAAATGCATGCTGTGACACAGGAAAAAATAATTGATTTTGAACTCAACATGGAAGCTAGAATTGCAACAGCTAATGAGAAAGAACATTATGTGGAATCAGACACTGCATAGCAGGCAAAGTACTCAAAACAGTAAGATCAGCAAAACCAAATACAGTAATTTAGCACGACTGATGCTTACACTAAGCCAGGTCTTTTCTAATCCTACAGCATCCTTGAGTGATGAAAGGAAGTGATGGTTTGTAGGACTCTGGAGCCCATCTTCTCCCACAAGATGGAAAGTAATAACGCAGCTTTTCCTGGTACAATTTCTGCATCTTTCCAGCAAGTCGTTTATGGACTCCTTGTAGATAGGGACAGCACTTTGTGCTTTAACAGTCACACCATCTTTGGCAAGGGTGCATACTGGCTCCAGAGAACTCCAGGCATGCACAACAACCTATCAAGCACGTTGAGAAAGCACAAAGCTTAGAAGAAAAGTCACATCTATGAAAACAAGCCAGTATCCTAGGTTTCCGATTGCTCATTGCAAGAGATGTTCTGGTAGTACCAGCTGATTTCCACCTAGCAAGAAACTTCACAAAGATTTAAACAATCGATATGGCATAATAATTAGATTATATAAACCTAACACAAAGTCTGTTTGAAACAGTCTGGATCTGTTGCTGTTCTTCATCTGCAAGGCTTTTTGTTTTTTGCAGGCTCCTTAAGAGGAGGGGGTTGCCAATTCCTGCCAAGGGAATGCTGGGATATGGAATTAGTGAGTGACTAATCTGTTGACTCTTTTTCTTCCTCTCCTGATTAAAAAAGTCAAACAAAGGATTTTCTTGAGATCACTCAGTGTCATCTGATGTAACCCAACTGGGTAATCTAGAGCTTCTGCACAATCGCTGTTAAACAGAAGCAAGCTGTGTCATCTGAAAACTTATTATGGAAGTTATAATAATACAGTAAAATACATTCCTAGAGATCACACATACATGATGAATGCATTCTTATGTTAAATAAAAATGAAAAAGCATAATTTGGCAGATAGGCACTTAATGAGAATTACAGCAATCTATCTCTTCATACAATTTTGGCTATTTTTGACCTTAACAGACGTCTGCAGTCAGGAACAGATCTTAACTCCTGTCAAAACTTTTAAGTTTCAAATTTACTTGAAGTGAGAAACAGAGTATTCATCAGAATAACCCTACTACCAATGCTTCTCTGACCTGATCAGAAAATCTGAATTTAAGCCTGTTACAGTAACTCAGACCAGAAATAAACAATTTCATTAAGTGCAGTCCTACTCTAAGAACTGACATCCAGAAATTGCAACCATTTTCTACACTATATATAAGTAACCTTATAAATCCAAAAATTCACGGCAGCCCACCAGACAGAGCAGTGAGCTAGGAATTGACACACTCATACCACTAGTTCCAAAAGGGCTAGCGAGTCATTCCAGGTCTCTACGTCTGCTTTTCCATCCTTCTCCCATGGGACACCCTTTACATCAGGAACAGTATGCAAAATGGCCCCTAAATTCATTTGGGATCTAGTTGCCATATGATCAATGGCAACAATATGTAACAAATTGAAAAGCAAGACTGTGTTCTACAGGACAACTCAGCAGCCCAATTACTGCCTAAGAAATCTTAACTGTCTACAGCATTATCAGAAAACAGTTAAGGTGCCAGTTGTAAAATGGTGACATTGCATAGGTGACTTTGCAATGAAAGTACACCTAGATGTTCTGCTGATATTTCAGAAAATAATCTAGTTCTTTTCCCCAAAGCAGTGTAGTTCGAGTAATGGCAAGCAAGGGTACAGTTTTCCTCCTACACACACTTACTCAGTTAATCTAGTTCTAACACCCAGGGAACGGTTTTGTTAAGCAGTGAGGTACCATTTTTCACACTTTCTTCTATTTCACCATCAATCCCTATAAGATTTCAATAGAACAGTTAATTTCAGGCCTATACCTACAGGCTATAAGCAAGGCAATTAGTTCCTTGTTCTGTGAAGCAGTACACACTACTATAATAAAGGATAACGTTGCCCCTCAGGAGATTAAAAACAAGAATTGCACCTCATGGTGTTTGAGCATGGACTTACTGAAGCTTGTCTATACAAAGATGTGCTCATTTTGGCTTCTCACATTTTTGCAGGAGGGACACAAGAGTAGTGAGAGAAGTGTCACTTACCCTTAAAGTCAGCTTGTGGTCCACGTGAAGATCTGACACACCGTAAATGTACAACACACCTTTGTCTTCGTAGGCCACAGGCAGCAGTGGTGCAAAGAAGTTTTGGGCAAAATAATGGAGCAGTTTCCATTTGCCACCATACTCTGAAAAGGGTTAAAAGGGAGAAAGATTCAGACTGAATCCAAGAATGCCTTGGCACTTAATCCCTTCCTGTGCTCTCTGGTCCTGCAACTGCAATACAATATTCCTCTCCACCTTTTTTCATCTCTATCAGGTGCAGAAAATGACTAAAGTTACTCTTGTTTTCTTCCAGTCAAGGCTCTGCTCTAGAAGGGTTCTGACGCTCTTTCAAGCTTTTTTTTTCCCACTCACCAAAAGATCATATTTTTTAAGTGTTGGTCCCATCATTGCTATGCTGTTATTAAATTAAAAAAAAAAAAAAAAAAAAAAACAACCAACCAAAAAAAACCACCAAACACTTTAAGCACAAGTGACGCTAACAAAACTGACACAGCAGCCTACACACCCAGCAAGCAGCTGGAGCATCTATGTTGTTTAGAATCCTGACAAACACGTGGGCATTGGTGGCATTGCCACAAACTCCCACCACTGTAAAGAGACAATAGAGTCTGACCTTTGGTGCTTAGACAAAGTGCTCTCTTCCCCTTTTTCCAGTCCTCCTCTTTCAGTTTTCCCTTCGAGAAGTATCAATAGCAATGAAGACAAAAAACAAGTTCTCAAACCAAAGACAACTCTGAGTTAGGCAAAATTAATTTGCGAAGATTTAGAGACAATGCTTACTGTATGGGATTTAGTAGACACATGATGTAGACATATGCCAAACAGTTCGCTTTGCCTATTTGATGGAAAGCTGTATGTCATTACTTTGAATACTTGGACAGTCTGCCATTAACAAACTGGCAAAGCCATCAAACATTGTGTCCTCTCAAAAAAATGCAATTTTGCCAGATGCAACACCACCACGCAACCATTTCTTTTGAAAGAAAAGCTGCTTCCATTTTTTCCTCTATTCATTTTCCACCTAGCACCCACTGTCAGCATTTTAACTCTGTCTTTGCTCAACCATTATCTAGTCATTGAAATGGCACTAAAAAGAAGTAGCAAGTCAGCTGCATCATCTCATAAGGAAAGAAAAGTTAGATACTTGTTTCTAGCTCTTTGTTTTATATAGAAGGTTTAAAGTTCAGAGATGCTGAAAAATATTTCCAGTAATGTGTTTTTGTTGTAACTAATTACATGTGGTTTTGGTGCTTGTAGAAAGTTCTTAGCACTTTCAAATATTTCATAGTTAAGGACTTCATCCAGTGATGTAGTCTTTAAAGGGTATATTTGTGGCTTTCACAGGCAGACCTGAACATGCTCTGCCTGCACTCCAAAGATATGAATGAACTCTGTTGAGAGCAAAATGCATTAGCTCCAGCTTCACCCTTTGTACATCACCTTGTTTTCAGCAAGCTCACAACCAGCTAGCTTGGAGAACAGACAAGAAAAGCTTGTATCTGCCTGGAAAACCCATACAAGATTCAACTGTGCTATGAGATCAGATTTGCCAACAAAACACCACTGGCATTCAAGTTAATAGCACTGAAGCAAACAGAAGAGATGAAGTCTGAAAGAAAACTTCAGGAGAGGCTGCTGAGTTTCTTCAAAACAGACTGTTGATAATCTGATGAACACACTCAGCATACTGGTGCTGTTCAGTATATGAGCAAAGCCACAATCTTGCATTCCAAGGACAATTCCTGGCAGAAAACACTGGTGGTCTAAAGGACAATTCTGCCAAGAACAGGGAGTAGTAACAAATTACTTTTTAGGGCCACAAAACTTGAGAAGATAAGAGATTTGGATTGGGAATGGATTATCTGAAACAGAGTAAACCGTGGGGCAGCATCTGATCTAAAAAAATAAAAGCAATGGGTCTTGGATGAGAAATGGGCATTGTGCCTAACCTCAGGCTTTGGGAGAGGCTGAACTCTCTGAAGCCCTCAGGATCGCCACAAGACTCTCAGGAATTTCAATTGTCAGTGCAATAGATGCTGCTCACTGCAGGCCTCAGAGCCCACCACGAGCTCAGACAAGTTACCCAGCATTGGGCTGAGGTTTCAGTGCCTGTTGACTTGAATTTTTTTCCTCAGCTTCATTTACATGATGAAAATCTAGACTTCAACTGTCTTAAATATGAAAATGAACAATGCAATTGAAGTAGAGCAGTTTCTGTTACTCAGTGTAATATAAAATCTCATTTCTTTTCGAATGGGCCCTACCCCTCAATTTCTGCTGTGCCTTGATTTCCAGCTGGGTTACATAACCACATTACAGGGGTTACTGGAGGGAAAGAAAGAAGGTTTGCTACCTAGGCAGCAGATAGAGATCCTCAAGAAACCCACACAGTGGGGAAAACAACTCAGACTAAGCTTGGTGTTACACTTCTGCAGGGGGAAAAAAAATCCAAACAAAAAACCCCAACCAACATGCAAAAGCAAACAAACCACACACTTAAAAGTTTGTACCATCTCAAAACTTGTTCTAGGCTTCAAATACTACAGCTATTGGTCTGGGATGTTTGCAAACATCACTAGTCTGCTTACCTCAGATCAGCTTTTCAAGGTTGATATTTCCCTTCCCAAAAGGGGTCTAGAGCCATTTTGAAGAACAAAGTTCAACTGCTGGAGCAGTTTCACACAGGTCTTCCAGCAACAGGATCTTGGTAATACAATTGTCAAAGTAACTTCAGACAACACAGAGAACTGAAGCTCATTGATTAAAATAAAAGCCACATTCTTCAGCTCATCTGTTGTCTTGATTTCCTTAAGACCAGAGTCATCTTTTCTTGATTTAAAAACAGGCAAGTTGCATGCAAAATACTCCCCTTGCCCCAAAAATGGGTGCAAGAAATCTGGGGATCAGGTAGCTATCGTGAGAAATCTCTGGGCTTAAACTTTCCTGTTACAGACATGCATGCTCAAAGGTAACTCTCAAGTTATTTAAAACAGCCCTGGGGTGGTTTTCTCCTCCTCCTCCCACATTTAAATGAATGCTTAAAGAAATCCAAGTTCCCTACGTTCTTCCTGATAGTAGCATGGGGTCTGCACTCTCTGCAGTACCAAACTTCAGAACAGGAACCTAAAATTAGGTTTGGAATGAGACCCCAGTACACTTTCTTCTTGACTGTTTTCTGAAGCCTTCTACACTGATAGCAGGAGTGAGAACAAACAGTTCTCCCTGAAACAGATTTTAAATTAATCACTTCACGCCACTAAATGCAACCTGAGAAACATGCTGCTAGTTCTTTCCTCACCTCAGTCTCACAAATTCAGACCCATTACTCTCCATAATAGCCTGTGGTTTCAGCTCACCGGGGCCTCTAAATATTGAGCCTGCAACAAAAGCCGGTTATCTGTTCAAGGGAATCTCGCAACAGCAAGCTGGGTGCCTCAAGGTGACACCTGTGTGGGAGTGAGGTAAGTTGCCATGCTGTTCACCAAAACACACTGCATAGATGCTAAAGCATTCATCATGGAACAACTGGCTCCATGACTAGGTGCTAACAACCAAAAGCCAGTTATGGTAAAAGCTGTTTAGTTCTGAACTGAAGGCAGAAGTACTATGCCAGGAGTTCTGTGCTGTGTTTTCATTAAATCCCAAGCAAACATCTTAAAAGTTTGCTACCTTCCTCCCTCCCTGTTTCATGAGGAAACACTTCCGCTTTGTACAGGAAGTTATGTAAGTCCCTCCATGGCTCTCTGTGAAATAAGATTTAAATAAGAAGCACTCATTGGTGATACTACTGTACCATCTAACAAGATGCACAAATGTGTTTTTGAAGTGCAAATAAAACTAATTTCTCTGAAGTTTTGCATAATTTGAGCTATTAGCATTTCAAAAATCCCTCTACTACACTGCCTAATTAAATGAATATTAAACCTTTCCTCATTCCACTGAGGGAACAGAACAAAACAAAGGGACAGCTGTATCTCTGCTGAGCTTCTTTTCTCTAACTTCAACAACATATGAATAATTCAAGTATTTGATATATTTTCTACAATGACATCAGCTCTGTACATAAAAGGACATTTCTGGTCTCCACAATCACTTCATCTGTCAATACACCTGTCTTTACAGAGACATTTTTCCAAATATCTTTTTCTCTTGAGGCACTTAAAAGTCTAAGAGCATCAACGATTGCTAGAATCATAAAAATGAACATTGGGACGTTCCATTTCCTAATACACGTCTAGAAAGTCCAGAAAGATGAGCATTATAGTTGGACCACTGCCTTAACGTTTAAATAAAATAGTCCATTTCTTCTGCTGGTTTGGTTTCCTTTGTTGGTTGCAGCTACTTTGCTTCGATGAATAAGGGGGCGGGGGGAAGACAAAAAGAAAAAGGGAGTGGGACAAACATCTCCCAGAGAAAGAAGGGGAGGATAGGGTGGGCTATTTTTTTTTTTTTTTTAAAGCAAGGCCAAATGGCATTTTGTTCTCAGGACAGCTCAAGAGCTTCACAGTAACTCTTAGCTTTTTTCTAGTTCACTCCTATTTCTTCACACAAAAACGCTTAAATAAAGATTTTCTAAAACAGAATATGTGAGAAATAACGAAAATTGAAAGAGAATCTACTCAAGTCCTATACAGCTGCCATAGAACAGCTTCTCCATTTCAAAATGACTTCTAGTCAAAATGTTTGGAACATGAAACATGGCCACCTCTCTCATACCACACATTCCTCCCCTATTTCTTACTGTTTAAGTGACTTATCTCTATATGTTCAGTTACTCCATTTTTGTGTTTAAAAGGAAAAAAATACATAAGAAGATACCATGTGCATATTAGCAGAGTAATTTAATCACAAAGAGTGATTCACCTCACCTGACACTGAGTTAGACACCAAATCTCAGCTAGTCATCTTCTCCTATAAAATGCTTCTTGGAAGCTACACTGGGTAAGAGGTGTCATACAAAGTTTTATGAAAATCAAATTCAGCATGGAAAAGATACTTCATCTCACTTATTAGACAGCTAAGGACACAATGAATCACACTCTGGAGATAACCATCTCTCCCTCAATTGACTGCAGAAGAAATCTAGATGCCTAGCCTTTATATACTAAATCCCATCCTGCTCAGAACAGGATGACAGTTCTAAAGCTTTTGGACAGTGCACTACTGCCTGCTGAAGAGAGATGTTTTGATCATTTTACCATGAGAAGCAGGGGGAACAAAGTCAACCAAAATTTGTTGGGATTATGGAAAGCATAATTATACAGGGGTGCTCCTTCTTACGCTCCTGTCCCACTAGCTCCCTCTGTCCATTCTCACCCAGGGTGGCTAGGTACACATATGCATCTGTAGAGCTGAGCCAATAAATATAATCAAGGATTTCTAGGAGCGGCCCCTTTTGAAAAGGAAACTTCTTAGAAGTCTCCAATTTTAAAAGAATTGGATCTTTCTAATTTTAAGAGAACTACACTTGCAAAAAGTGCACAATTTCTCTGGAAAAACCTGGATGATATCACACACAGTTTCAGGAAGATCCAGCTCTACATAAGAAAAGCAAGCATAGTTGAAGGCTCACAAGGGAGTTGTGCTCTCAATCTTAACCATCACTGCTTCCTAACAGGCAGCTTTGTCTGGCTTTAATGATATTATTTCCTTGGGAGAAATGACAATACTGCTTAAAGGAAAAAAACCCATATTTTTAAGAAATTGGGAGTTACATACCATTTTAACTTCTCTAAACTAAACCTTGCTAAAATAAAGGTAAGACTTGGCAGCTACTAAATCTGTACTTAAACAGCAAAACTTCCATAGGAAAAAAATTGTTTTGTTCTTTACCTACTTCCACAGACTATTAGGATGACCCCGAAAAACACTTCTCCGGAAAGCATTTCTAAAGGATGGATATGTTCAAAGTTTACAAAGTTGTCCAAGAGAGACAGCAGAGCCATACTTTTTATTGTGATACTTCCAGATGAGGAAAACAAAACAAGATTGATAATTGGTGCTTTTTACCAGACTGTCACAAAACTTACCCAAGGAAGCCCATGAAGGTGCCTGCCAAATGTCATTGAGTTGCCAGTACAGGGCTCCCATTGTGTGTCCTTCTCCCTTGATTATTTCACTTTGACTAGAACGATAGAATTCAGTTTCTGTCTTTATACACTGAGCCTGCATCACCTTGGTGAAACACATAAAAGAAAAAAAGAAAATTTTGGTGTATTGTATTTTACTTTCAAAGCATGTGTGTATGTGTTAACATATAACAAACTTCACAGCAATGGCAGGTAACTTTATGCTCCTGAAGGCTCAAGTTCAAAAGACCTGCAGTGCAGTGGGCCTCTGCTTGAAGGAGATCGATTTCTAGCAGCTCCCAGCAGCATCTTTAGAGAAACTCTGGAGTGGCCAGAGTTCCATCCAGTGAATATCACCGGGCAACAGGGTCTTTGAAAGGCAAATGGAAGGAAAAAAAAAATAAATTTAGTTTTTGTTTTTTTTTTTAAATTAAATGTAAATAAAAGCCCCAAGACTTGCAAAATGATGTTATGCTGCACTACCTCCAGCATGTTACCATGATATCCACATCCCTATACTCTGAACATAGCACAAATTCCCAGTATACAGTCAAAATTGCACACCAAAAGAGCAACCTTTCTTCATCTGCACTCCCACCTCTCTCCTTCTCCACCTTGTCTTTAAAAAAAAAAAAAAAAAAAAGACTTTTCAGAAGTTTTCATTGGCCAAATTCTCAATAGAAACCAAACAGCTTGTTATTTTCTTCACAAAGTGTGTGACTAGGCTGGGGAAACATTAAAAGTCAGTCTCAAAATAAAGGAAAAAAGTTCTTCTTTAAGGTCAGATGAAAAGGCAAAGATAACACTTCTAGTTAACCATTAGAGCCAAGTTTACTCTCCTTATCCTTTTTGCTATCCTTATTTCACAGAAACTCTTATAGCTTTTTGAATCAGGACCTCACTGTGCGAGTTTTACCCGTTTTCAATTTCACAGCATCATCTATCCTTGTTCTCTTGTCATCAATGTCTAAAGCTCTCCAGCTGCTTTGGTTTTAGATAAAAACTTGCTGACAGCAGTTCCAGTGAATGTGCAGTTATTCCCACAAAGAGTGTTTCTGAAATTCTTGGAACACACCAAAAAGTAACAGCACTTTAAGCTTGCCTAGAAGCATTAAAAAGTTATTTAACATCATGATTTCTATGCGACTTTTAAACGAAGAAAGAAACAAGCATGAGATAAACTACTATGGATGAAGAGCAAAACATAACCTACTGATTTGGAGAAAAACCCCACAAACACAAAACAAAAACCACCAAAAAACGTAAAACAAAACACCCCTCCAGATTTTCTAAAATATCAGCATCTGAGTCGGTAACAAAAAGAAAAGCTAATAATAGTCTCACTCCCTGAGAACTGCATTCTCTAGAAACAATCTTGTTTGAAACGCTCATGTATTCCTTGTGGCAAAATTCAAAGCAGTAAGCCTACACGGGCCACATGATGAGCAAAACATACCCAACCCTGGAACAGGGAGGAACAGAGCAGCACTAGGAACAATCCCATACCAAGGCAGGCCAGCACATCCCTGCATCCCCAGTCACCTTCACCAACGGGCCCAGCTGGGGACAGGGACCAAGGTAGCACACGCAGCCAGACTTTTGCCCAATTAAGCCAGTTTCTGGGAAATTTCCCAAGAAATATTCCAGCCCTTATATGATGAAAGCTGGAGTCTCTTTCCAGTAAGCAAGATGCAAACTAGTTCCAAATTAAACTGCATTCTCCAATACTTAGTGCTGAAACTTTCTGTATGATTGAATATTACCTAGCAGAATAGGCCCAGGTTTAACCGCTGAGTATCTAGTGGAACAAGTATTGACAACTGCTTATATTGGAGACAACATTGTTACCTGAGTCAGGTAAATCGTATCTTTGAACTTCTTTATGGGATCTGTACTCTGGGGAAGCTTGAAATGATGCCCAATCTGTAGGAGCATCTGATCGTTGCCATTTTCATGGTGTTGTCGATGGAGAGAAAAATTGCTAGTGTAGGACCAGTCCTCACTGGAGGAAACCTTTTAAGAAACCACAGAAGAAAGAAATCAGAATGAAAAGGCAACAGGATATTCAGGAAAGGATATCCATTACAGCCTGCTGACACCATCCAAAACCTTTAAAATTAGTAGTATATTTCTATAGTGCCTCACGCAGTCATGCAAGAATTTTGAATCAAACACCCTTTGCTTATACTCCTTGCACAAATAAATGAAAACAGACATTGCTGTTGAACCCAGAAGAACAACTTTTGGCTCAACAGCATTTAGCTTATTTGTCCTAAGGTTCAGTTTGGCCAAGGGACCTCAGAGGTTTGCTTTCATTCCTAGTGTATCAGAAACCCCCTAAATTAAGATGGAAGAACGTACTCTAGTCAAAAACATTTAGGCATAAAAGTTACAGGAGCTAGTAGGGCTATAAATTCTAATAATGTGCGTATTTTCAAAACCTGCCTCTGAAAACAAATGATCGGGAAACAAGTTTTTTTTCCAACTAAGGACAACAATGCAGCATAGCTCATACAGTTATTATCAAGTTTTCTTTGTAATTACAGTCTCTATAAAACCTTTTTATTTAAATTTGTTCCTTTTTAGGCTGGATTTAATAGTTTTCGTTGTTATTAATATGGATGAATGTACTGATTATGTCTCAGATAATATACTTTGCTCAGCAAATTGAAAGGAACACTCTGAACTCCTTTTATTGCATGTATAAATATCAACACAATATTCCTCTCTCTGAACAAATGGAGAAACAGCATGGTATGTCTCTGCTCCAACTGGATAAATAAGATACACAATATCTAAATTTAACAGGAGACAAACCCAAATCCTCTTCTATGCAATACATAAGAAACAAATTATTTAAGTAAAAGAAATTGGTAAAAATTATAAAAATCAATACATTTTAGAATTCAGCACAATTCAGCATTTGTCATGTTTCTTCTGTTTCTAAATGTACACATATCCTTAGACACAGCAAAAGGAAACAGAATTTAGGCAGTCATTACTAAGCCATATATTAAATAGAATTACTATTAAAATTAATAGTCTCATAATAGCTTCTCATTTAAACTCAGTCGCTCTTGCAACATCAAGGTAAATATATTGAACACTGAGAAGGGAAAAAAGACCAGTTTCGTCCCATCCCTCCACACCAGCACACACCTCCATCCCACCTGTGCCGTATCACATGTAACAACGTATTATCCAACGACAGTTTGGATGCTGTAGTTGGTTGGGAAAAAACTCATTGCCCTCACTAAATGACAGCAGAGGGGACAGTAAGGTGTGGAAGCCCAGCCTTACCTTTTTGATTGTACTGAAGGAAGGCCAGGATTGAAATCCATATTCTGAAGCAAAACGAGTTTTAGGATACATTGTCCAGTTCCAGCAGTCATTACTGTAGTCATAAAAGTGAGTGTCACCATAATGGGTATCATAAGGATTCTGGGAGAGCCAACCTTCTTTAACTGACTCCAAGCCATTGGTGGGACTGGATGCAATAAAAGGACGACTCTTATCTTCCTGGGATTTACAAAAACAAACAAACCAACAAACAAACAAAAAAAACAACTCCCTCACAAAGTGATTGGCTTTTATCATCTGAATACATAGACCACATTCTGAAAAGGGGGGGTAGGGTGGAGGGAACATGCTTTTTCCAAATTTCTGAGTCATCACCTAGGAAACACTTCCTTTTGCATCCTGACTTTCATCATCTTTACTTGCTTAATTAGCTTCTTATTTATGTTCTTGGAGGACAGCTGGGCATGATATTGCTTGCTCTGCTGTTCTAAGGGATTTTCTCCTCACATCAAGAGATTTTCTATCTTTATATGCTTCTAAATTCTTAATGAAAGCTATTTAAAGTGTGCCTCGTGAAAAATAAACTCAAGGAACATTAATATTTGAGTACTGCGACTTCTTTATGGAAAATCATTACTTTTACAGTGTTTTTGCAGAAACAAGGCCTTGATTTTCCGCTTTCTTATTAAGTAGTCACGTAAATTTAGTCCTAACGAAACCAAGGTATTCTGCCACTAATGCTTGCATGGTAGCATTGCAGGTTGTCACTTTGGCTGGCCCTGCATGTTAAGATAGATGAGACTGTAAGAAGGGTTACATTTCAAGTTGTTCAGAGCCGCCTTTATTTATAGCCTCAGTATATTTAATATACTAAATCTTTTAGCAGTATCCTACAAAGCACTGAAGGAATCCTTTTGCAGGTATAATTCATTTAGCACCCTACTTGTAGTAAGATAGAGGCCTGAGTTAGTTACCAGTCACAAGTTACAGCAATTGGCTCCAGTACAGCAAAGCACTTAGACATGTGCTCCATTTTAAGAAATAGTCCTGTTCCCCATTATTTTTTTTTAACATGAGTAATTAATAATTAACTGAAACAATTTACTACATGATACCTTGGATTCCCTGAAGTCTTTAGCTCAAACTTAGAAGTCTTTCTAAGTTATAAAATCCAATACTGCTAGTAGTTACAGGTTTCCTCAGATGGCTTGTATTACGCAGGACCTGAAATTATTTCACTGCATGGTTCCTTCTGATGCTCAACATAGGTATTCTATGGGTTTCAAATAAAATAAAGTCTGTCTTGGACAGTAACACTGCACAAGTGAACTGTAACTAGAAAATAGTATCAAGCCAGACCTCCTCACTTTGCTGCATATCCAACTCATGTAGCTAATCATATAAACACCATTGCATACCTTTACAAATAACTCAGTTTAAAAAAAAAACCAAAACAAACAAAAAACCAAACACCTAACTGAAATATAGAAATCTAGAATCAAGATGTTAGGCAGGAATAGAAGACACCACTACCATTTAGAATGCATAACTGCCCTCAAGAATGGGATCCTTTTCAGCAGGTTCTTTCAAACCTGCCTTCATTTTTCTTGTTTCCTCGTATCTCAGCTTTTCCAGTAGAAAGGAATTCTAAATTCTCAGAGTACAACTACTCTGACAATGCCAGTAACCTCCAATAACAAGCAATAATATTGCTGTCACCTACATGCTGAGCGCCTGTCTTAGCAAAAGGAAGCTTCGGGTCATGAGCCTCATAACATGAAATGTACCTCATCCTGAAAAGGACAGAGATTAGACTATAATTATCATACCCTGAAGTCAGTAAGATCATACTGTACAAGGGATAACTGTAGGAAAAGGCCACTAGCATTTTTATCTCAACAAAAACTCATACCCTTGTTGAAGAAGGAAGTTCTAACTGGACAAAACTCTTGCAATATTTTGTCTCTTAGCTAACAGGGGAGTTTAGAATAGTCACCTGTGGTTGAAGCATTATTTGTTAATCCCTACGTAGTTATGCAACATCGGTTTGGGACTTTTAAATCAATTTCACTCCACATAGGCACATAAAAAGTTAGTTAAAAGCAGATTCCATTAAATAACTGCAATACTTCTAGGGAGAGAAATAAAACTACAAAAGCTGTGCAAAATGGATAGTGACAAATCACTGTAGTCTTCATGAGGGATTCCAGGTGCTTCTGGTCTGCATGCTCACAGTTTAAGTCTTATCTCAAAATACTTAATTTTGCCTTCATGTACTATAAAATGCCATTAGTCTATTTTTCAAAAACACACAATATAATGACTACACACAGCATAAGGACAACATTTAGCATAGCTTTTGTTTAATCTGCTTAAGCCAAAAAAAACTTAAGTCAAATACTGGAAGAACACACTGAAGAAACATCATCTTTATAAATTTCTTCAACTGCTATTAAAAGGCCTGAGGGTTGTTAAATTCTTCTTACAGCACCCTTCAACAAAAGCAGGATAAGGGAAATCTGATGATCTAAATTAATAGGTAAGTTGATTTTTGTCTACTGGAAGTGAAGGCATTTGTGGAGGTATTAAAAATAGGAAGGCAAAAAGAAGCAAGATCCGTTACATTTTCAGGTCTTCCTTTACATATCACAAAGTGTTAGAGATATAAGTAATTTGCTGGTCTGTTGTACTTTGAGGATAACCCTTGAGTTTTGAGAGTTGTATACAAGAGCTTGGAAAGCGCAATTCCTCAATAATGTGCTGTTTTTCATTTCCCAGAAGGATTTTTTTTT
>VXBL01007069.1:219350-250476 GCA_013400195.1 Aramus guarauna | reverse complement strand
AAAAAAAAAAAAAAAAAATCCCTTCATTACTACTTGAATTACAAATCCACATGTATATGACATCCGCTGAACTTACAGTTCCTGTTTTTATCCACACTATTCTCTCAGCTCTCCATCAGGCTCAGACTTTTGTAATATACACTTACAGAGGGGAAAACTTAATATGCTGACATATATCCACCGTATGTACCTCCATCCTCATGCTGACATATATCCACCGTATGTACCTCCATCCTCATTTACTCCACCACATGTGAAGGGTAAATTCTGTACTAAGGCATGCTGCAATCATTAGAGCTCACTCTCAGTGAATGCTCTTAAATATCCTTGAGAAGAGGGCAGTTTGGACATGAGGAAGGCCTATACCTCTGCTTGACTGACTACTCCTGCAAGTAAGTTATAGAGGATTTAGCAAGGTTACATTTTGTGTCTGCCACATAAAGGTACACTAACAAATGCTTCCACATAAGCTTTTTTGGAAAGCTAACTTATGCAGTCAGTCAATCAAAAATAGGTAAAGGAAATAGAGTTTTGACACACAGACAAAATACCTGATGAGAAACTTCTGCTCTTACAGATTCTAAATAATTCTGGTCAGTTGGATACAGTGCACATGCAAACATAAAGTCCTGCCAAATCTACAGGGAAAAGGAAAGAAAAATATAAAAGAAAAATCTGTTAGCAAATCATTTCACATACTTGAAAAATATATTGGGATGCACAATCCTTTGATCACATAGAAGTTATTTAATTCAAAAAGAATTAAACTAAAATGTTCTATTTGTTATTCTTGTAAAGTGCCACCAAAACAATCACGTTCTCCATGGGGTTCAATATGTACATATTCCACTGTGGTTTTCCTCAATATCAGAGTTACAAAGTATTTACCCTTAGGAATCAGATCCTGGCAGCCTTCACTGATGAGTGGAATATTGCTCAGTAGATGGAGTTCAGTAAGTTTCAGTGGAATAATTAGAACTCATGCACTCCTCAAATGCAAGGATAGGGCAATCGCCAGCCGAACAGAACAATTTTCTATTTACTACTTTGCAGTTGTAACACCAAATCCCCATTACTTATTAAAAAGAGACAGGAATTCTTCTGATGTGGTACCGAGCCCACTTAACAGATGTTCAAGTGTACTTGTTAACAAAATACTTCCATACCAAATGCAGAAACTGATCTTAAAAAGACCAAATCTCCCTCTTAGAGAGGCAGAAACAGACTAGATCCTCTAACAACACAGTGATCTTTCTCTTCAGAGAAAGATTGAGTAGATACCACAAGAGAACAACAAGCCTTTCAATTCAACAATGAACTCCATTTGTACCTTGAAGGAGAAGAATTACAAAAAAAGGGGAAGGAAGAAGCCCAATGAGATCGGCAAGATTTCTTGTTTCACCTGTCCTGGTTTTTAAGTTGCTGTAACTTTGAGACTCCTGACAGTCTATCTCAAATGCTACTGGAAAGATCTCTTGAAGGAGCACATTAACTCAAAGGAGTCTGTGGGAGAGGATGCTTTTCTGAACACCATACTACATAAACAATAGAGTGCCAGATCAGCTCCGCATACAATTGCATTTTCCTTGCAGTAAGAACATGCTTTTCCATGACTCTCTTCAGTGTACTTTCCCTAAGAAAACCGAAGATAGACAACAGGACAGTGGGAGGTAATGGATCCATTAATAGTTGTTACACTCCTAGCACTGTACAAAAAAAGCAAAGCTTTTGCTGAAGAATCACTCAGAATCCTTCAGTGACTGTGGAGAGTCAAAACTCTATTGAAAGAAACTTTCTCTTGCTATTTCCCTCAGTGAGCTATCACTGTTTTTCCTTAAGCACAGTTCGACTCTAATGCACTTTTAAGCCTTTGCCAGACCATCAGAAGAAACAAAACCAAAAGCCTCCAGCACCACCCCCTCCAGAATAAGGGTCTGATTTTCTGCATCTACTTGCTACTTTGGCTGCTAAATAAGATCTAACTCTTGCATTGAGCACTGTACAGGAACGGATCTAAGTGGCCTACTTAGGTGCTTAGTGTCAAAAATGAAAGAACTGTAAGTGCTCAGAAGCCCTGAAAATCAGGACACTCATTCAGATGACTAAAATAGGTGGAACTTTTTTTTTTTAAAGCACACACAGCAGAAGGCAGCAAGGTATCAATTCTGTTTCCCTTTTTATGCTGTAGAGTAAGACCAAACACATTTCTTGGGATTTTAACACCAGATGCAACTTGACCTTCACTCACCTAGTCACTATTTCATCAAAACTTATTAATATGTGCCTCCAAGCTCATGTAATCAAAGGTACTCATCTAGGATTATCAGTGTTTGCAGCAGGTGTTCCCCTTACAGCTACATTTATAGTCAATTATAGCTTGTTCAAAATGGCCCTTTGGATAAGGCCTTCCACGCTTGGCTTCAGGCCAAGTGAAATATTTTTGTTTGAAAAGTTTAAACCAAAAAAAACCCCAAAACCTTTCATCTGTTGCTATAGAGGAAAAAATACTTTTGAAAGAAATTAAAATCCATTTCCACAGAGAAAAGCATGACTACTTTTTCTGGTGTTTTGATAACTCAGAGGTAGCTGAAAGCACAAAACTCAAATACAGCAGGCCTTAAATCCTCATTGAGGTCAGATTGCAAGGCCTTTACTCTCAATTTGGGGCACATACTCAAGCACTCAGATTCTTCAGCAGGGCTATTCTCACATGAGAAAGCCCTAAACACAGCTACAGGGCCCCACAGTCTGGCTGCTGTGGAAAAAAAAAATATTATTTGATCTTGTGAATAAACCCCCTCCCATGTACTACTTGTTTCACAACTATTTGACTGAGTCCCTGTTGATGCCTACAGTCCACAAAAGTTCTTCTATCATGCTCATCAGTACAGTGGAAACATCTTCTTTAGTGACATTAAGTGACATCAGTAGTACCAGTCCCTCAGCCATCCATTTCTTCCCTCATTCTTTCTACAAGAGAGTAGGAAACGTAGAACTAGGAGAGAGGTACAATATATAAAGATGAGAGTTTTGGTCTGAAAAGAGCTACGAAACAGCAAGTTAAAGCCACAGTCCTGTTGCTCTGATTTTGGGAAATGTAAGAGAGAGCCAGGGGGAACAGGGAGTGGGGGAAGACAGTGGGGAGAAAAGGAAAGGGAGATTCTGGGATGGGAAGGGGAGATGAACAAGGATCAGAGTTGTAGCCTTAGTTGAAAGAGAAAATACAAGCTAGGGTTCTAATATAAAGTCTCCAGAATATCACTTCCAGTTTCAACAGACAATCACAGTAATCAGGAAGCATTCAAATTAAAAAGACATTTTAAAAAAAAAAATTTAAAAAATCAGGTTGATCTGGCTTCTCACATTGGTACTCTACCATGCCCTTTGGAAAGATAGCTAGAACTTACATATTAATTCTTATTTTGTTCATTTAGAGTGGATTTTTATTTACAAGTTCTTGGCAGTTAAGTGTTCTGTGTTTACTGTTTTTACCATGATTCCTATTTCATCGCAAATATCGTAAAATTCATCTTGCTCATATACTCCTCCTCCCCAAACCCGAAGCGCATTCATGTTAGCATCTGCTGCAGACTTCAAGAGTAGCCATAATCTGTCAAATACAAAAAGAAGATTTATACAAGTTTCATGAAACTGTATCACTTCAGAGTACAATCTAAGACTTATAACTCCCATAGAAACTAGACTATTTTGATACCTGTTAAGTCTGCATGTCTGGAGATGCAAAAAAGCAATTTTTTGTGCAGAAAAAGTTACTTGGACCTGTTAACACTTAAGAAATAGATGGAGTGACACACGCAAATAAGTGCTTTTACAGAAGCATTGGCAGGACCAGATTTAGAAGTACTGTATTTTATTAATCAGGTTTTTCTTTTCTCTGTAGATATTACTTGCTTTAAATATCAATCACTTGAGTTCAAATCCTCTTTTGAACACATTCCAAAAATCTATATTCCCTACATTCTCTTCTGAAGTTCCACAATGCACAGGAGGAGAAAGACGGAGACTCTGAATCTCATTTTAAGGGATTTAAGCTCCACTAGTTTTTTTTCTTAATCATGCTGGCAGTCTCTAAATTGCATGTGAATGCACACTGCAGCATGCCCTATTGTCCTGGTTCCCCAACTACCTAGAGCAAAGCTTAGTCAAAGTACAGTATGGCCCCCATCCTACCTACATCTCTGGGTGCTGTGTCATTGAAATCCAAGAAGCCTGGACCAGAGGGAGAAAGGGGAGGGAGGCTGCTACACACTCACGTCTCCCTGTATGAGGTGCGTTAAGATGTGGTGAAAGCACACTTCCTCTGAGTACCAATGAACGTGTCCCAGGCAATAGGATCAGGCAGCCTGAGAATCATTGCCAAAAATACCTGAAAGATCAGTAACCTATGGACAGCAAATAACTGCCTTCCCATGAGTTATTGTACTTACATGCCTTGAACATCACTCACATCTATTAATGTTAATTAAGCCCTAATTCTGAGGCCTCCAACACACAACAATTAGTGTCCTACCTTGAAAAAAGTTCCACTCACTAACTCCACCATTTGACAGAGGGCAGATACAGAATCAGGAGGAGGAAAACATGATCCTTTTACCTTAAAGAACATCAAATGCGGCTTACGTGTCATAGGTCACTCTGTCCTGGAAAGAATCTGCTGGAATCCAGTTAGAACCCTTAATGAAAATGGGTCGGCCATTGATTCTGAAGTAGAAACTCAGACCTGGTGAGCCAGGAATAGGCTCCTGAACAAGTTCCACTGTCCGAAAATAAGCCTGTGAAGACATGAAACTTAGATTTGAAGCAGATAAAAATAAATTCAAACATAACAAAGACAACTATTACAAAAGGAATTCAACCGAACACTAACAGCTTAGAATTTGTCAATGCGTTAAAAGACAGTCTCATCTCTAAATTCCTGCTTGATTAAAATGCACTGTAACAGGGCTAAAAAGAATCCTCCTGATAAACTTGTTCACTTTTTAAAGTTACTGTCATATTGAGAGAGAAAGCAGGTGAAAGTGAGTGTGCATATGCATGCGTGTATGTATGTAAGAGACAGGTACATGTTTGCTTGCTGCAGAATTCAGTCAGAAGGCCAGGGAGAACACAGCAGTTGCATTAGATCAGACACACCATTTAAGCTGCAGTTTTCTCCTTACAGGAGACAGCAGCAGCTCAGCTGCTTGTCCCTGAATGCCTAGTTCCAAGTTCATCCAGTAAAAGCAAAATGTTCTTTTGCTGCCTTGAAATGATACCTTTTTAATAGGTGTAGCAATTTCAGAGAAAAAAAGGTAATGCATGCAAACACAAATGACAGTTTGGCAGTGAAGGACCCTCTGGCCATCACAGCTGTGTTTGAACAGCACAATCAGCAGTAAGGTTTCAGAGAGACCAGTTCGGCTAAATAACCACTAACTCTGTGTAAGGTACTAAGGGTCATTCCAGCTAAAAGCACATCTCAAGCAGAAGCCAAACTTTTACAGCCGCCTCTTCTGCCTAATATCTGGTATCATGTCCTGCAGATGCTGAAACAAGAAAACATTCCTCCTTCCTGCTGCAGGTGGAGGAAGAGTACTCAAGAAATCTTTCTGAACATTTTTTTGGGACTTACACTTCAGTCAAAGCAAAGTGCCACTCTGAGGGGCATCCTGATTGCACTAACACAAACAGTCAATTCCACAGTCATGAGAGAGCAGTTACTTGACTGCAATAATACTTTGCACTGATCCCTTATTTGTAGGGGTGGTTTTCCCTACCTGCCATGGGGCAGATGTGGAGCAGCTGCCATGTTAGGCTCCTGTGCAGCTGCAAAGTATTACAGAAAACAACTGTTTCAGGGAGGTTTTACACTTCTTTTTCTCCTGCATACTTCTTCCACTTCAAATTGTCTAGGCCAGAAAGAAAACTCTTTCTTACTGGTACTTGTTGCTCATTGTCATAGAGAGATAATTGGGAAATTAAATAAAGTGAAGGAAAGCTAATAGTAAATTTCAGCCAACTGACACCAAGCAACAAGTTTGGATCAGGAAGGCAGGAACCTCATTTTTGCTAGACTACCTTTAAGACAGCAACCACTCCTCTCTCAGATTACTATTTGCTATAACTTTTCAAAAGGTCAGCTTGTACAGTACAGCCTGTTCTCTCTCTGCCACAAGCTACAGTTGAGACAACTATCTGTCAGTATATCAGACTAAAATTAACCTAGTTATGTGCAAGTGATGTACCTAAGACAAAACCGTATTCTTTCACACACCAGACAGGGCTGAAGTTAAATGGGAAAATACTAATCCCACTGTAGAACTATGTTTTTTAAACCTTCCACTTATCAAAAATCATACAGATAGACAGAAAATTATTTCTAATGGCAGAGAAGACAAAGAAAATCACTGCTTTTTTTTCTCCTTCTTTGGTGCTTCTTAGTCCAACAGGACAATTATTAAACACCTGGACAGAGATAACACACATGACAAACTAGATGAATGAGTGGAGGCCACAGATCACTGACCACAAACTAAACCACTCTGCATCATGGCAATGACCAAAACATAGAAACTGAATGAATTAAAAAAAAAAAAAAAAAAAAAAAAAAAAAAAAAAAAAAAAAAAAGGACTTGCCCCAAGCCCTGCAGTGCTTTACAGTGTTGCCCCAGGGGCAACAGCAGAGTAGTTGCAAGTGGGGCTCAGCATCCATACCACTAAAGAAATTCCCAGCTAGAGAAAAACTACAAAGTCAGACCACCGAGAGGCCATTTCAGACTCCCCATCCAATATCCCTGTGCACATACACGTGCTGTGGACAGTGTGCCCTGCCTTTTTTCTGCTGTGATCCCATTGCACACAGGGTTGGCTGAATATAGACCAGCATGACAAACTTAGCATTAGGACAAGAGTCTTACACCCATTCCAAGAATTTTACAGGTTTATTTTGACATGAGAACATGAATTAAAAAAATAATCAATATTTCATAAAACTTCCACAGTTGCCCGAACTACTGAAGGCTACAAAAGAAAAACTACATTATGAGTACTACACTAGTAAAAAAGTTCTGACCTTTCTCCAGTGAATTCAACTAGTTGGAGAAAAACTCCTCAGTCTCCACTGTAGCTCTTTTTTGTGTCACAAAAGGAATGGGACTTATAGTTGGGGCTCCCAAAGTATTTGGGAGGTCCTCTTAATGGACGTCATCAGGCAGGCTGGGACTGCCTCTGAGTACATTTGTAACAGAGTATTTATATGACTAACAGAAGTAATGTGATATTGCTTTATTCATGCTCAAGTGGAACTCATGAAACTGGCCAAATCCAAGGCAATTTGAGAGGCTGAAACACCCAGTCAGGACCACCCATACAGCAGGGGCAAGAGGAAAAGCTCAGCCTCATCTCACATTCCCAGTCCTTCAGGGTTCAGTGCCTTTGTGTTCCCACTCCACTGCTCCCCAGGGGCCCACCTGGCAATACAGCACCTCTTCCTGTTCCTACAGTAAGTTCCTTCTGCTTTGTGAGATAAAAGGGAAAGGGGAGACAACTGGCATCTGGCATGGTTACATGCCTTTCCGGCTACTGAGACCTTGGCCACCTTGAAGTCTGTCTGACAGACCTTGCTGCCTGAGGACTGGACATTTCTCCCAGTCTTGGAACACACAGGCTCTCTAGCCACCACAGTCTGATCAGCTAGTTCTGTGCACAATTAAGAAAAAGACAGATATTTAAGACACATACAGAGGCTTTGTGCCCAGTTAGTGACCTGTGGATCACATTTGGCGTTCCCAGATTTAGCAGTAGGAAGAGTAATAGGGATGAAGATGCCTAGAGCTGAAATAAGATCACAGAACAGCCCAGTGACCTAATAAATTAGAACGCAGCATGAAAGCGATGTGAAAACTACAAAGCCTAAAAGGAAAGACTTCTGGAAGTCAGGCTAAAAGGCCTGGGGGGAAAGAGGGTGTAGAGGGAAGGAGGGAAAGACAGCTAGAGGTTAAGATCCTCCAAGTACTAAAATAGCCTCATGAAATAAAAAACCCCTCTAATTAGTGTTGAAGAAATAAGCATACAGAAAGATGGGGAAACAGAATTGAAAAGCAAACTAATATTTCATGAGGCAATGAAAGAGGTAATAAATTCCTTGATGTAGGCATAGCAAGAAGAAAAGCAACTTATCAATAGCAAACAGGACTGGATAGACCCTCCCTCAAGAAAACCAGTTTCATTCTGAGATAATTTCTGGCTATGACATTGTTTCACACTATCCTGGAAACAAACTCTAAACCAAAGTATTCAAATAGAAAAACAAAACCCAAACCAACCCTGTCCTGTATGTTGGCTTTATTCTGTTCTCATTTTCTGCTACTCTCAACAGGAATGAGTAGGTACTTCCCTCAGCCAAAGATGCTCCCAGTGCAGTTGGCTAGAGCTCTATACAGCTCCTGCAAGTACATACTGGGAGGCTACCCAGAAATTTTCCCAGAGGATTAATTAGTGTTTCGGAGACTAACGTGTCAGAAAACAGAGTAGTTCAAGCTAAGGGTAGCCAAATCTGACAAAAGACCAAGCTGTGTTTTCTCATGTATAGAGTACTCAGCCATTAGTTTTCACCTGTCCAAATTTATGTAGGTACTCCTATCGAGACAAACCACTTGTGAAATGTCTCACCCCTGATTTTTTTCTTTTTTAAAAAGAGAACTGTGGGTGGGAAATGTATTCCACCTGAATACAGTACTAGGTGGACAACAGAACAACAGCTTCCAGGAACACTTATCCCCAGTTGTATCTCCTGAACTACTCAAAGTTCTTATTAAGCCATACGAATGCTACTATTCAGTCCTGCAGACATGAGAACAAATGGTGGTAGAAAATGAAAAAAACCTGCACATGGAGGCATTTTCCACTCACACAGCTTGTGGCAGGGAGTAGTAGTGGTGGGGTATGTGAATGTCAGAATCCAAGATAAGGCTTCACAGAACACGTGAAGGAAGACTAGACTTTACACTATGGATCTGTAAAGGCTTCATATGCTGGTTAATTTATAATGCCCGCTATGTGGTGCATTTGCTTTGTTTCCCCTCTTTCCCTATAAGGGAAAAGGAAAAAAAAAAAAAAGAGACTTCTGAATATCTTCTGTAGATCATGAAGTCCCTATGATCATATGCCACAGGGCTCTATGAAAGATCCTGATGCAACTACCCAAGTGGAATCAATTAGTTTTCCTATCATTGTGTAGTACGCACATGGTAGCAACAAGAATTTTCCTTTTTACAGGCTTTATAGCCTTATTTCCTACAACCAGTTTTTCCAAGCATAGGCATATGCTATGTTTGTTTGGTGTGGGTTTTTAATTGTTTCAAAATTAAATTGCTAATAATAGCAAAGAATTGTATTATTTATGACTTCATAATCAAACTAAGGGCTAGCCCTATCAAGACTAGGATTCCAGAAGCTACTGCTTTTTGTAGAATTTTTCACATGAACAGATGTTACCGCAAATAGCAGTTTTAGATGCCTGGTGACCAGACTAGTTTCTAGTGAAGCAATACACATCAGAATCACCTAATAAACATGTAAATTTACTCAGTTGTTTCCACATGTTGATGGCCGAAGGAGCCGAGTCTAATTTGTATGATTCCTGCCCCCTCCCCCCAAGGGACAATTGTAAATTACTTCTTCGAGGCTTCTTAGTAAAAACAAACAGGTATTTATACAGCCACTGTGTTGCAGGAACCCTTATACAAATACCCTGAATATTACTTTCATGGTCATATTTAAGATGCTACCTCTTCTTAAACTTGAAGCACATCTATCACATTCTAATCATTGAATGTAAGTTAGCTTTTTAGGACTGTATCTGTCCTACAAGTTTTTTTAAAAATTGAATTAACAAGAAAAATCTTAGTAATAAACCTTCACATAATCTACAGAAGCCTAAAAGGGTTTTTCAGTGCATGACAGAAAAACATCAGCATGATATATCAAGTTTAAAAGTGCTTTTTTTCATAAGATAGAAAGCTTAAGTAGTAAACATCTTTTTTTATTTCTGAGCTTTCCAACTAACAGTAAGCCATCTTCGAGTCTGAATGCAAGTAAAGGTATCCATATAAGCTAAGGCTACCAAAAAACAGGTAAACATACATTGTGACATCAAAAAACCTTCTTATTTCTCAATAGCATTTTCACTTGCATACTACAATCCAGGAAAATTTTTAAGTGCTCTAGATACCTGCTATGCAGAGTAGATGTCCTAACAGTAGCAGGACAATGCCAGCTGTAATCAAGCTGAAGGGCTCACCTTTGAAAATTTTTCAATCTGGTATCCTCCCTCCATGATGAAAGTTGTTGTCATATTGTATCCAGTTTGCTTTCCATGTCCATTTGGCCACCAAGCCTCCACTGTAGAACTCTTGAACACACAAGAGGAAAAGTCAGAGCAATGTGTATTTAAAGAGGCATAATGTAGCCCTAGGGTCCCAGGTATCTTTGAGTGAATTACCACAAGTCTAATGAGTTTATGTGCCTCAGCTGAGCCATGGTAACTGGGACCTTTCCAGCTGCAGCTCTGAGGCGAAAATTACTTAAAGAGAGAAGCATGATTTCTTCCACTGAAGTTCAGGCTATTGCTTCATCTTGTGTCCACAAAAGGCCATGAGCATGCATTCACATGCATGTACACACCTAGCTGCTACCTCTCAGCTGAGGTGCACTGCCAGAATATTCCTCTAAAACTCAAATGTCTGTGTCAGGAGCAGACATTGTTCACTAGCCTCTACATCATATCCCTCTTCTCATCGACCTTTTTATCTATCCCATATAACATTCAATACACAGAGGTGACACTTTTCAGTTCTGGCTTTGGTAATATGTGACCATACTGACTGCTTCACTTATGTCAAGCTTTTAAGTCAAATTATAAGTTTCATTCTTTTAAGTATTTTCTGCTTTTTCTCTGTGCTTCCTAATCACATCATTAGTACTCCATAAATTTTACAAACATAAAAAAACTACCTCTAGAATGACAGAATTTCATTTTCTCATTTTTCTAGTCACAGAGTAATATTTATATTCTCATTCCAGCAGCCTACTTCTGCTGCTCAATCCTATTGCTAACATTTGCCAGTTGAGTGCACAACACAAAAATCGTGGAAAGCAAGCAGTAATGCATGCAACCAAACAATGGAGGGATCAGCACTGAATAGAGTCACGTAAGGAGTGCCTGAATCTTTTCAAATAAAATGAGGTCAGAGAGCAGCCCAACAATATGTTTTGCTGTAGCCATACTTGGACATAATCATGAATGTATCGACCAACATTTCAGCTTCCCCGATACCGAATTATCATAACTGCTTGTGCAGAAGTACTAATCTCTGCGTTGCACAGACACAAATGGAAGCACAAAATCAGCGTGTGCCTCAACAACAAGGGAGTGTTTGCAGCTGCCTGGCACGGCTGGAGTGTCTCATTGGCCACTAATGATGTCATCCCCATGTTCACCATTAGCTGATAAGCATAATGCTGTCATGTTAGCAACACAGCACTTTGTGTGGCAATTGCAGGAAGACTACTATACATCTCGGCTGATATGCACCACTCAAACTCCTACTGACTTCGCAACATAATCTGCAATAAGCTCTCAACTAGAAATAAATTTCTGGTGAAGTCTCACTATTTAACATGCACCACACAAGTCTGCCGTACAGAGTAAGGGCTCAGTTAGGCCCATCAACACATGAGAACACATTGCAAGGCTTCTCGTAGAAACAGCTGATGTGAATTTATGCAATAAAGCCTTTTGTGTACAAAGAATAATAAAACCCTGTTGCCTCTGCTCTGAAGGAAGTGCTTCCTCACAAACTTGCAGTCATACTCCACTAACAGATTTCTTCTGAAGTTGGGGCAATTAAAAAAAACAAAATAATTTTTGAAGTTTCACATTGCAGTCCCTGCTTAATGTAATCCCTGAAAAGGCTAAGCAGAGACTAATGATTGTTTTAAATGAAACTGGGTATTTGTAATTGCTCATGCAACTTGCATGTCAGATGACAACAGTAACAAAAATCATATGTTTGTATACTTTTATGCTTTCCTGTCAAAATAAAACAAAGCACATAAGGACGTAAGTCACTGCGTGTGCATACTAGAACATAAATACCCTGCTTGCCTTTAACACGTGCTTTTTCTCCACTCAAATAACTGACAAGAGAACTTGAGAATACAGGCATAATCATTGAAACTGGGGAAACAAATGCAGAGCTACACAGCAATAGAGAAAATCAGTAGAGTCAGTAAAATATACAAAGGTTTGAGGGCAGACCCTGAAACATTATTAACTGCCAGAATTGTCAGAAGCCCCAAATTCCTGCTCACAGCACATCTCTCACCCACAAATCTAACCGTGCCCTGTGGCAGTGAAGCAGAGGGCAGCTCCTGTTACGCTGTTGGCTGCAGTGGAGAACATCACCAGCTGCGGCTGCCGCTGCACCTGCCAGGGCTCTCTCCTTGCCCACTGGCCTGGGCCTGCCATTGTCAGGTTCAGTTCTGCACAGTCAGCTCTACTAGGGCCCTGCTCTCTGAGCAAGAAGCCAAAACAAAGTTCATGCTTCTTTTTGCCACACTGGGCTCACTGCCTAATTCAAGACACCTACCTATTTGTCAACTAGAACAGACACACTGATTTTCTTCATCTCTCAAGCCTATATATCTTTTTTTAATTACGCTTGTGTGATAAAACTCAACAGTTTCTAAAAAAAAATCCAACACCCAACCCTACAAACAAAACAAATTCTATAGAAGTTAAATAATGTTGCTGAATTAAGTCTGCCACCAGATAGTTTCCCAACACCCTCTGAAGGTAAGCAGACCAATTCTTGCCTGTTCCAGCACTGGAGTGTATACCAAATTTATCATTTTACAATTGAGTTCTCTCCTCATTAGACCATCCTTCACCTTTATAAAATCCCTCCTGAGTTTTGTCTACTTAAGAGACTACAAGCCAACATAAAGAAGTACTACTTCACAAAATTTCCACCAACCTTACTGTCAGACAAGTTCTTTATAGGGCTCTTTTGCTTTTATTTACCTGAAAGAGTATCTACTTAGAGGCATGAGGAATGTTTCCCCTCTCTCCTGGGAGAACCATGCATATTGTAGTGTTTCTAGATCCCATCAGTACAGTAAACAATAGCATGGGAGACAAGATACCTACTGCCAGTTAGGTGAAATGACACAGAGTATCCAAAGGTTATCTATCTGAATAGCTCATATAACAGTGACTGGTGATGATGCGATCTTTTTGTTTTGCAGTAAGGGAAAGGTTTCATCATCTTTTTGACAATGAGCCATGTAGCCAGCCACACAGACAACAGTTTTGAGAGAGGGAAAAAAACTCTTCTCCTACCCTGCAAGGGGTACAAAACTGTTGTTAAAGTCAGGAACACAGTAAGGAAGGGGAGGGAGACCTAAAAATGGCATGGAGGCAGAAAGACACCAGAAACCAGAGGAAACATTTTGCAGTTGGCTAGGGTTCCACACACACCTCCTTACCTTGTTGATGTTTACAAGCAGCACAATGCTGCCTTCTCCAGGTTGAAGTGTCACACTGAATGTTTGCTGTGTTTGCAATTTGGGAATGTTCACAGTCACAAGACCTGCAATTGGCTTGGAGCTGACTACATCAAAAATAGACTCGATTTCAAGATTCCACTGCTGAGCACTCTTTACTAAGTGAAGGGAGAGAAAAAAAAGGGCATTTAGGAATTGTGTTTATATACCTATTAGTTAACATGATCTCTCATCAAAGAAACAATTCAAACACCTCGGATTACATTTAAAAATTTTCAGTCTGTGTTTGAACCAGACCTACAAGGTTAATCTTCTTAGTGCACTTGATATCTCTGTTTACATTTGCTGACTCAGAAGAGAACTATGCAATATGATTTATATTTTAGAACTCTTTTTTTTTTCATTCAGAAGCCATCCATGTTTTTTTCCAAGGTCTGTACAAAAGTCAGAGACTGTGACACCAGTCACTTCATTAGGAAGGATTTTTTCCAACCAACTCCCATGGACATTATATTTGCTTTTAGTCAGCACTCATATGAACATGGTACTCTTTGGGAAAGATCGTAATCACAAGGCAGTACAATCACTTTTGTCGATGAAACAAAACTAGTATTAACAGAAAACGAGCTGAATTCATCCCAGAGTCAGTAGACAAAATGAATGGAGTTATGCTGGGGATGAATTGGGCCCGTTGTGTCTAGACTTGACAGGCTGTATCTTTATGTCCTTTCTGTCACCAAAGTGTGGTGGAGGAAACAAGTTAATGACTTCCCTGAGATCTCTCTACAGTTACCTCGACAGTCCTCTTCTTTTCAGAACTTACTGAATAAAGCAAGCCAGGGTCAAGGGTACTCAAGATTAATGTGTAAATTTCCCATTGACTTCAGCAATTAAATTAGCTAGCTACAAACATAGCCTGGCTAATCCTCTACTTCAAATATTATAGATGAACATTTAAGAAAAGCATATAAAACAGAAACCAAGGAAAACTAGAACTAAGACACGGTTTATATACACAAACTACTAATCACTTACTTTCTCTTTGCGTGTATATATTCTAGCTCTCCTTCGTCCAGGATAGAAAGAGAGCTCCCTCCAAAAGCAAAGAATTACATTCAGCCCTGGTGTGATTTTGATTCTTTTGTAGAATGAAGAGCAATGAATGTGTTCCCAACTTTATATTACACCCAGCATTACCCTGGGAAGACCAATTTTCAGAAATGTTGAAGGGGTTAAAAAACCACCCACCCCGCAAGGGTCAGCCACTATAACGCGTTTTCCCTCCCCTCCAAAGGCATACAGAAATTCCATCCCACTTAACTGCTTGAACTGTGGGGTCTAGGCACACAAATCAAGAACAATGAATCTTTTACAGACTCAGTGGTCAAAAGGCCATGACACCAAATCTGATGAGCAATATAACTGCATTGGCAGCTTAAATTCCAGTTGTTCATTTACTCTTTATTTTTCAAATGTTATTATGTTTGAATACTAATAAGCTCTGGCTCTGGTTCCAAACCACTCTCTGCTGAATGAGAGAGGTTTTCTCTTTCCGCTTATCCAGAGAGTAAGACTTTACCTACCAGAAGGTGGAGTTGTGGGAATGTGGGAGGGACCAGAAAAATTTTTACTGTAACTAAATTTTAGAGAGCACAAGCACACAGAGTCTGTGCTGGGGCTTTCCACAGAAATTCCAGTCACGTTAATTCTAGCTAAGACCTGCAGCTATTTCAGGAAGCTTTAAAAGCAGCCAGGGAGTGACGTCTTCCTCTTTTATTCATACACAACAACTCTATTCCCAAGGGATGAAATTCAACCCAGTGTAGAGGACTCACGTGCTAGCCTTTACTCCACTGAAGTCTGGGCTCAACAGCCAGTGAAAGCAAGCATGCGGGTGGTCTACAATGGGGCATATTACCGTTTACAGAAAGTTTCAACAGAAAATTAACTACTTCTGCTCAGCTGCAACGATCTTCAGGACAAAGGAGAGGAAAATCAAAGACCACGTCAAGGGAGGAAACCGGTTCGGTAAGTTAGGTAGCAGGAATGCAGGAGGCTATCCTCTCAAATTGCAGCCTTAACAAATTATCCTTGCATAGCACGACTGCTTTTCTCTCTCAGACTTCATGTTGTGTCCTGAAAATTCAGTGCTCTTGAAACTCTGCTCACTGTGCATTTGTCTTCCCAACACAAAACTAAATTCCCATAGCAGCTTTGCCTTTGTTTTAAATGGAGGTGAGACAAAAGTGATACATATTTGTTGCAAGTCTTGGTGAAAACACATACCAATAAAAAAAAGACATTTTAACCCCAGCTATGCTACATATATTTCTGCAGTTATTTGAGGATCTTCAAGAAAAAAAAGATTCTGAACTGTAACATTTTTAATCACTATTGTTTGTACTGAAGTACTGTTTCGAGACCTAAAAGGGTGTGCTGTGGCAAGAACTACACACAAATTCACAATAAAACAACAGAACCTTTCCTGAACAGATAGTTAATTGAGCTTAAAAATAAAATAGTTTGTATTCCGAAGGTGAGACAGCAATAAAAAGTAGTAACACGACTTACCAAAGAAAGAAGTGAGAGAAAAGTAAATCAGGTGATAATGGTTATAGGCCTCAATCCTAACATCTTTCCAGATTCCTTGAGTGGGAAAAGAAGGGCCCCAGTCCCAACTAAATGAACACTGCTCCTGGAATACAGAATGATTATGTTACAATTGCCTTTTTTTCACACAGACATTGATGCTGTGCCAGAAATAAAAATTATTTGCTATCTAGAAATAAAATATTGCCATGCACTGAAAGAATTTTTCCAATTTGCCTAAACCCAGAAGGGCCTACAGTATTTTTTCTCTTATTTCTTGACCAGAACTCTGCTGCTACTACCTGTATTACATAAAAAAATGTATTAAACATCCATGTATAGCAAAATTTTATATTACTGAGAGAGCAAAACACGACCTAGCCCATCGCTTAAAAAAACAAAAAGTAAAAATGAAAAAACCAAGCCAGCAGGTTACTCTCAATTCAGCTCTAAATTATCTCAGTTGGTAATGTCAGTATTTAATTGTAGACCTAAAAGACAACGTAAGCAGAAAACCGATGGTTATAAATGTTAAAGTATTCTAAAAGAACAAATTAAAATAGTGGGTATATCTGAAATACTTTACCCCCTATTTTTTGTTGTAACACCACAGAGTAGTACAAGGAGAGATGCATATGTCTGGTGCATTTGTGTAGTTCAGTCATGCTCACCATTTCTCCCCTTTTTATGGTTCTCTTACAAAAACAAAGGGAACAAAAACATGGCTGAGCAATAGCTTAGTTCTGGTTCTAACATCAGAATTACTGTCAGAATTATAAAATGCTGGTCAGGCAGAGAAGTACCTACGCTGCTTTCCATTTAGCTGTTTTCAAACCTGGTCAGACCTCTAGTTAACAAATCCCCTGAAGACATCTATTCAGCTGTCCTCCAAGCTTCACACAGCCCCAGCCCCCAAAGCAAATACAATAGATCTCCTTAAAGTCTTGTACAGTGACCTACAGTTCTAAATTTAGAGACTAATAACTTACAGCCGAGGCATACTAATTTTGGCAAACCACATTGCACAAGTCTGGCCTATCCCTTCCATCGTTGGAGTCAGCCTGCCTGCCTATCAAGTTGCAAAAGAGCCTTCCAGGAAGGAAGCACTGTACCTGTTTCAAGTGTAAAAACAGGGACAGCGCATTCTTAGAAAACAAGTCAGATTGAAAGCAATGTTCCCTTTATAAAAAATAAACAAATGAATCACTGACACATTGTCAGGTTTCACTAATAATATTGCAGAGACAGCTATCAGAAATAGTATGTCACAAGAACAATACGCTTCTATCACTGAAGCACATTACCAGTGAAAGGCTTGTGTTTTGCCACAAATTCCTATTAAGATTTAGATATGCTTATTGCACTTAATACTGAACCTCAAATGTGTAAACAGCTCTCCATTACTTTAAGGTGGTAAGCAGCCGGCTTACTTTAGCAATGTCCTCCTATGTTTGTTTACTTTTAAATGTGACATTGCTGCTGTTGTTGCTGTACACTTGGAACTAAAAATGTTTCTGGAAATGTCTGGAGCAGCTTCCAAGTACAGTCAAACAACTCCTTTGAGGAAAAGCAGTAGGGTACTGTCTTACAAATTTAAAGGTATCATTCAGTAAAGCATAAAATCATTCCTGGCCATTTTTGCTCTATAAATAAGACTACAGCTGTTTAAGTGCCTTCCAAACTCCTCCCTGCACTGATTTCTAAGAAACACAGTGGATCCAGAAGAATTAAACAACTTTCTAAAATGTAATGAAAATAAAAGTAGCAGCAAGTAGTAATAAAGACAACATCTTAATCATGAAGGATCTTTCCAGGACAACACGGAGTCCATCTTTCCATTAAGAAATTTTAAGGGAAATTACATCCAAGTTTAGATTAAAAGCATTCTAGTCATTTTTTTAACAAGGCTCTAAAAGTACCTTATTAAAAAGATTAAAAGTAATTAACAAGAAAGGCATTTAAGTGGAGACAAACATAGAAAAACACCGAAAAGGAGAAAATCCAATTTAAGATCACCTAGCCATTGTCTCTCGCTGCTGCAAAGCTATCAGAAATACTTGAGATGCTACTCAAATGATAGTTTGCCTTGAGTAAGTTTTAACAGCAATGAAGCCATGTCTTAAATCAGAGTTTCTAAGCTTCATTCGTTGTATATTACATTGTTGTTTTCACTGAATATGTACTTACAAGTCACACTTCACGACACCAGAGTAAGATGAGAACAGGTCCTCTGTTAGATAACGCTTCTCGGGACATGCCAGAGCTGCCCAGTATAAATAGCATAGCACATGAGCAATAGCAAACACTCACAAAGCTGCTTGGCTGAGATTTTTACAGCCTTGGCAATATACACTGGTATTTGCAACAGTGAACGCTATTGTCAGCATACAACCCACCCAGTGGATCAAAATGTAATGATTACACATTTCCCAATGCTATCCTGGTCTCTTAGCAGCATCTCTCCTTGCTCACTCCCTGATGAAAACAGCCTTTTAAACAGTCTTCTCACCTAGATATGAAGCCTGGCCTTCTTATGCCTCTTGTATTATTGACACGCTAGATTACAGGTTTCTAGGGGGGATTGAAGAAGGAAGCTGCAATGAAAAATATGCCCTACTTATAAAATGACATTGCAGGTTCAGAATACATCTGTAAGGACAGCACGCGGTACATTCCTCTTTCCAAGCCTGAAGTCAGAGACAGACAATTCTGCCCTTACCTTTCTGATGAAATTAGCATGGCACTCTCCTTTCTGCACAGGTGGAGGGCACGCTGGGGGGATGCTGTATGCTTTGTGACATCTGCTCTGGTCTGCTGCATATGAAACAGCTGATAAGAAATGGACTTTGATAAAATTGACCTCCTTGATCACACTGGTAATATCAAAGCTCTAGGTCAAGAAAACAGAACAAAATCATTACCACACTGACATTTATTTATGAGATTTATAATCACTTACATTGAGATTTTAATACCATACATGTATTATTCAAAGGCATTTGAACTAGTCTCAACAGGCTCTGGTTTCGAAGGAAAAGAGAAGCTACTTCTTAAGCTGAAAAAAGAAATTACACAGTAACATTCTAAATACAAGGAGATGTTTCTGGACAAATCACTTTCTCCATACTGAGTCCCCGTTGCAGGCTGCAGCACTCTGCTCGCACACAAAAGTGCTTGAAGGATAAGGATGGCAAGAGCATCTTTACCCTCCTTCCTCACTCAGAGCTCATCTGCATCTTTAGCAAGACACTTTGTTTTAACTCAGAAAGCTGGTCGATACAGGAGTCCTTCCAACTCACGCTCTGCTGCCAGCTTATCTACCACAAAGCACCAAGCTGCCTTTTGCACGAATGTTGCAAAGCTGTATTTGATGCCACCTGCACTCTCATCCCCAAAACGTACAGATACACATTCTATGCCAGCATCAAACAAAGTATTTGGGGGCTTCCTCACTGGGTCACAAAATCCCCTTCAGTGCAGCTGGATAGAACGATAAATGTTTGGTTTCAGAATTATCCTGTACTATCAAGATAATATGGTTCCAATGGCTAACACCAATTTCTTCTTCACAGTGTTCATTTGTGACAAGCCAAGTATTGGCAATTTTTTCCAACTTGTGAGCAGCCCAGCTAGCATCACTTACATCTGTAGCATACAGCACAAAATTACAAAGCAAATAGGATCCCCCATACAGAGCCTTCACAAAGTCCCTCCTGCAGATGTAGTTGTTATGTGGAACAGGTAAATAAAGCAGAAGTCTGGGTCACAGTAATCGTTGGCTCAATCTAATACAGTTCACTCTGGGTTTACAGTGAAGGCCATTTCATGAACTGTTACAATCTGAGACAGAATGAAGTTGCAGAAATAAGGGCAAAATAATATCACTTCCCAGTTCTACCGAGCCTGCTACTGGCAATCCTTTAGATACTCTCCAAATAGTAAATAATTACAATTTCATAAAAGCTGTACGAAATTTCTTATTTCACAGAAGGTAAAACTAAGTCATAGAGAAACTAAGAGATTTGTCCCAGGTCACACAGACCCAGGTGGCAAGATCTAGCTCTCATGTCTCAGGCCCATATCTTTGCAATAAAACCTGCCAGAATGGTAAACACCAAGATATGAAGACACCAGATTTCCTTTGTAATTCAGTTATTCCACTAAGATTCTTCCTTTAACTTTTCCTTTTTTGATTCTTTTAAGAGAAAAGCAAGAATTATCCCTTATGCTAGTACCCAGAATAATTTCATAGTTTAAAGCTATAAAATTAGTTTGAATGTTTTTGCCACTCACAAGATCATTCCATGATAAGTACTCTCACACGGACATAGGCTAAGCCCAAGAGTGCAAGACAATGTTATTAAAAGCCCAATATGAAAAATCAAAACCCCTGTATTAAAAAAAAAAAAAAAAGCCTGGAAACACTTACAAAGACTTTGCAACACGTGCATTTTCATTTCAGTATTCACATGTACACTATTCTAATACCAATTAGTAAGCAGATTTAAAGCTACTATAGCAGATTTAAGCTTACGTTTTCTTGGAGCTGTGACAGATCCCAAGAAGCAAGACTTATATTATTAGCTGAACTGATCCTCTTGCATTGTTCCACCCATTTAGAACAAGACATATTCACCTCTAGATCTGACCCTGTTGCTACTGAAAAGGTAAGTACACTTCTCTTTCTAACAGTTATCTGATTACACATGCAGTCCTCAGGTCAACACTTTCTGCATCCAAGCACCTATTTCTATGTGTACTTGAAAGCACAGAAAGTGCTCAGCACAAAAGGGCTTTGAAGAAAAAATAGAAGTACCTTCAGAAATAAACACATTACTTACATATCTGTTGAACATGTTGTCTGTTCTCCCAAGAGTGATATTGTTGATCAGGATCTGTGCTACTGTATCTACTCCCTCGAAAACCAAATTCACTTTCTGCCACTTTCTACAGAACATAACATACACATGAAAAACTGTTAGAAAACCAGAGTTAACAATGCACAGGAGGTAGACAATATAAAAATTTATATCACCATCCTCTTTAGCAGCAGTTGCCTCAACTACCTCTAAAAATGCTTGACTTAGTGTGGCTACATTATATTTTGAAATAGTCAAATGAAGATGACAGCTGAAGTGGCTCAAGTCTGCAACACAGCACATTCACATATGCACCAGATATCAGATGGGCTAGCTTCCAATTAGCCTGAGTATTACCCTTCCTCAGTTGGCAATTCATAAGTAATTTTTACCAATTAAAGATAATAGGAAAAAGCAACTACTGAAGTGTTGTTTAGCAACAGCTTTGCAGCTGCACACTATTGCATAATTTGTTTTATTAAATACAAAAGTATTAAGCAGATTTTGAGCTGATGGATTAACTCACATTTCTGCATGAAAGATGGCACAGAACTATGTTAGACATGTCTTTGCTGCATACCTGACATCAAAAGGAGTTTTGAATGTCCTGCTGTAAGTCCAGTTATCCAGTGCAATCCATCTGTACATCACGTCATTAAATCTATAGTATGGATCCTAATAACAGACCAACAAAAAGAAAATTACGAGAGTTATTTAGTCATAATGTTACTACATGAAATGCATCATAATATTCATTAAATGAGCACGTCTTATTTCAGAGAGTCTGCAAAATCCACCTTATTTAGTTAGTCTTGATAATCCTTTTCACCTTTGAAATAATACGTGAAAGCAAAGCTTTGGTAATATTTAACTTTACTTATATTGGTCAAAACCTGTTTGCTGTAATCATTCATACTCAAACTAGAGGGAGCAGGATTTGTTTTTACATGAGAAATGACTGGGCTGGAAATTAAAAATGTGACTTAATGAGAGGAACAGAAACATGATCACCCTCACAACAATGGAGAAAGTAAGACTAACAGGATTTTAAAAGGCAAGGAAACAGCATTTTAGGCCTCTAGGGACAGCAGCGAACAAATCTCTACAGTTTAAAATAACTGCAAATACTCCAGTTGTTTCTTGTCAACTAGTCTTGATGTGGTAAGGCTGAATGAAATTGTTGTATTTGGAGGGAAGGAGAAAGAGAAGGAGAAGCAACACACTTTAGTTTGTTGTATAAAATTAAATGACTGCTTTTGAGAATAATGCTGCATTCATACTGAATGTATTCTTTTTCCTTTAGTCACACAAGCCAGGAAGAATAAAAGGCACAGTTCGTCTCAGCTATGCCCTTAACCTTTTTAGCTGCATGCTGTATTTATTACCTTATGGTGGGTCATTATGTTCCTCACCTAGGCTGAAGGAATCAGTTACATGAACCTGACAGTGTGCCGCCTTGCACCTCATACAAAGGCAGCAGAAAGGTACGGCGCTACATCCCCACATCAGACAGTTCAGAGTGCAGGTATCTGGGTCAGTGACTGACAGTTCAGTTCAATCCTCTTCAGCAGCTGCACAGCTGAACTGCTTTCCTAAAACAAAGAGGAATCTCTTCTGGACTACAGGACTCAAACCCAGCTAAAAGAGAGCATGGCTGCATTAAGGTTCCCTTTGATATGACTGTTCTGCAGTACCAGCACAGCTCACTATCTGCCCGAATATCCAGATTCACACTGAAGAAAATTTGCCCAGCTTTTATTTTTTTCCTTCTTGCTGAAGCTCATTTTTTCTCCCCATTTCAGGAGTCAGTATAGATACTAATGACATTTCTGGATTTGAAATCTTCTGGAAAACATTATTTCATATCTCATACTTGTTTTACAACTAAGAAGGTCGGGCTCTGTAATATAAGCACAAACCAATTTACACAGCAGAGCAAAATCATAACATCTAAGTGACGGTCCTCAGCAGCATGATCTCATCTGGAGTCTCACAACAATATAAACATCATTCCTTGAGCCCACACAGACAGAAAGTTATTGCTTTGTCTCTATATGCTATGCTCTACACATGAAATTTCTTACTACAAATGAGCAAGAGTCAAGAAGGAAAGGTCTTGTCACCTCAGTAAAACTGTGACCGCTGCATTGGTAATACAGTGAATTCTCTAAAAGTTAAGTCATCATAAACTTACCAGAACAATTACTGAATTTTAAGATATCCATACCATTACTTTTATATGCAAAATGTTTTGGGAATATATCTCAGACTTTTATTAAGATGAAAAATTTAAGGCTAATAAATGCATATTAAAATGCAAAATTTGGGCTTACAAAAGAAATTCCATTAAGATTACTGTATCGAGACAATGAAAGGCAAGCATCAAATGTCAGAGACCATGAAAATGCACCGTATGTCCTTAAAAAGCATATTAGTAACAACTGTCTTGCTTTAACATTATATAGTATTTTGGTTTTAGGTTACGCTTTGGAAAATGTGCATGTTTAATTTCAATCATTGCCACTTGTATCTGTGAAATATTTAACAAAAGGCAGAAGAAGCAAGTTGTAAATACACTATTAACAGCAGACTGTAAAGCCAAAACCAATTTGGTTAGTGGTCAAACAATCGACATGAGTGCCTCATCAAAGATCAAGACGCTGCATAAAAGAAACCTGCACTGTTTTTCCTACAAAAGCATGGATACTGAGATGTTAATTAAGAAAGACCTGATGTTTGTAGAACACAAAATTGGTTGTCTAGCAGCAGAGAGAAATGTAGGAATGTTTCATCAGAGGCAGAAATTACATCATCAGATGGGCTCTTACAGCAGTTTGTGAACAGAGCTGCTTGTTTAAATCTCCTCAGAGCATACTGCAGATCCTTTTTCCTGAAAGGGATTTCTTCTTCTGTATTAGTCTAAAGCCTTAGAACTTCAAGAAATGCATTGACTGCTAAAATACATGTCATAGGAGGTGCTAATTAGCCCCTTCTGACTGGTATTAATACTGTTTCTTCCTCACAGGCTTCCACATGTTAGATGGGAAACTCCTAGCTCTGTGTACCTTTATATAAACTTAACCACTTACTGATACCATTGCTACATAACTAGTAAAACAGCTTATATATCACACAGAAAAGCTGTTAAATGCTAATATTGGTTAGTCATTTTAAGCATGACAAACATTGCTTGTTGTAAAATAAGTCATATGGAAATGTTCAAGCAATGCTCTTAAGGCAGTTCTCAAGGTTGAGGAAAAATGCATGACCACAACAAAGTAAGAAAGGGAAATGACTTCTCCAATACACTTGTGAGATTATCGACTTTTTCATTATTAAATGCAACTGTTTTGAGTGCTGGAAGATGTACCTGTAGAAGTCAAATTGTTTGGATTTGTCTGAAACAGAATTTCAACCCACATTCAGCTCACATTAAAATTCAAGGCTTATTTCAGAAAATTGGATGAAAAAAAATTAAAAGTCTTAAGGGCACTGGGACAATTTCAAAGATGGCAGGAAATAGACTGCACATGTATTAAATATACTTCACATTTATTAGCTCAACATGTTCCTGGAAGCAAGATATAGAGGGGTGGAGTCAACTACAGCTATTTATAGATCCCACCAAACGCGACAGCCTTGCATTTTCCTGCTTCCTGCAATTTGGGGAAAAATTCTGAACGACTCTATGCCTGCCTGTTTGTTCTCTGCTTCCAACTTCAATGCTGTAAGCAAGCAGCAAATCACCTGCTAAGATGAGGTAAAAAGCTCTGCTACAGAGCATCAAAAGAAAGCAATTTCCAGTTCGGTAACAGGACATCAGCAGGACTTCAAAACCACGAGCAGCATTAAAATGAAGGCACTGCCAAGCTAGATGGAAACTCCTCCTTGCAATGATTTTAAGGGGATATTGAAAAGCTGCAGTCATATAAGCTAAGAGCTTCCCCTGGTAAGCAGGAAATAGCTGAGACACGAACACACCAGAAGTGAGGCTCAAAGCTCAAGTGAGCAAGTTGTGCCAGGCACACCCTGTCCCCATGAAGGGCCAGCTTCAGGCCACCGTGCAACCACGAGTCTAGGGGAGCGTGGTGCAAACACCTGAATGACTCCAGACAGTCAGCTGGATCTAGGCAGAAGATCAGCATGTAATAAAATGAAATGTAATAAAGGGAACAAAAATCAGATTCCTTTGCCTTACCCTACTTTTGTTATGATCTAATTTGAAACTTCCTTGCATGCTCTTCTCTCATATATCAACTCTGCTGGTATTTTATAATGTACACCGTAAGAAAATCCTGCTGATGTAACCAATTACCCAAATAAAACTTGCAAGTGATATTTCACGGTTTATAGTTTAATGATTTTGCTGTTGCCAACTTCAGACTGGAAGCTAAATAGTTAAAATACTTACCTATATCCACACACTCCTTGATACCTGAAGCGATAGCAGTCAGGACATTTATTCAATTTTCCGCAAGCCCAGTTTCACATATTTACAGTTTGAAGTCAAGGTGAACTAACAGTAGTGATGAATAGATGGTATTCTTGGAACATGAGTTTTGGACATCCATCCTAAAGTGATTCGTTTTCAGTAGTTACTCTAACAAAGCAGTAAACCGAATGTAACCTTCTGCTCAAGATGTGTTACAGCTGAACACTGAGCCGGATACTACTAAAGAGTTAATTAACAAGATACTAATACCCACTGCTTAATATTCTTTGAATACTCCGCCATATTTAAAAGGCTACTATAACTTTTATCTATTTTAATTCTACAAGCATTCAAAAGATAAACTTGAGTGTCCTTTAATATTCATCCTAAGTTTCACTAAGGCTTTTGAATGCTTCCGCATATGTTCACACAACTCAACAGAGCACGTATGTTATAATGGCAAATAATATATTTGTATTAACAACTACTTCATCAATCAATGCTATTTAACCTGTTAGAACCACACAATATCCAAGCAATTTGTTTCCTGGCTTGCTCTGAAAAATCTAAGTTACAATGAAGTGTCAGAAAATAGACAACAGTTTATTTTACATAAATGCAGAAAAAGCTACAAAAATTCACACTACATTACAGAACTGCAGAAATATTACTTGAGATACACAAGATTCTGTCTCTTCTAATATATTCTAACATCCAAGTATGACCAAGACCACCGTAACCTTCTGTGTCAAGTGCATGCCCTTGTTGTATAACGGGGCAGAAACTGCAGTGTTATCCAGCCCCTATATTAGCATCACAGTTGCAGACCCCCACTAACAGTTCTTTACAAATCAAAGCTGTCATTTGTGACAGCTAATAAGACAAAACAGCCTTTCTGTATGAATGCAAATGACTGGCAGATGAGAAAATCCAGCTACAATAGCCATATTCATCAGAACTGAAATTTTATAGGAGTCACCTGCCAGAGAAATGGCATCATGCAGTACTTGGACAGTACATGCTTGAGGAGGACTATTTCTAGCACAAAGATTTAACACACAAGTTACCTGCTGATACATCTTTCTTATCAGAACTATGCCTGAAAGAAAATACTACAGTAGTTAAAAACAAAATCTTCAGACAAAATGGTTTCTGCAAATCTTTTTCCAGAGATGCAGGGTTAGCAACAGATTCGTTGAAAGTTTGCAAAATGTCTGCACTTACGCTTGAGCTTTGCACTAACTTTATTCAAGTGACTATTTACCCTTGTTTATGTGAATTTCTTATGTCTTTTTTAAATTTTACATGGAAATAGTTGTAAGACCTATGGAGTCCTAATGAAATGTTAGTAAAACAACGCAGCTGAACACATACTCTGATGCTATCTCCTGCCTTTAGAGCTTTTATCATTGTTAATCCAGCATTTGAACTACATTGGTTAAACACAGAAGAAAATAATACTTCAGTAGAAAACTCAAAAGTATCTTCCCCAAGAGCATTTTCTAAGATACATGCATTTGGTGCATTCAGAAATATGTGTTCATCCAGTCTCTCTTTTATAAACCAAAGAGTAAAGACATGTCTAGAACAAATGCTAAGAGGATCCAGAGAGATGAGTAACAAACACTCAGAGAGATGTCAAATGTACGGCCTACACAGCAGATTAAAGTGAGGCTACAAACATGCAATCAGCTAGAGCATCCCTGGGCAAAAACAGTTTGTGCATCAAGCTCAACTTGAAATGAACCACACACTGATAAATAAGTTTCTTGCAGTCTACGCTTGCAATCTAAGCCACATTTTGCAAACTTAGTATCTGGCAGCTTATTATTGCTGTCCACCTTCCCCTCATTTGTAAGATGCCCACTAAGCTATATTGTTGGAGTAGGACCTCCCAAATTTTGTTTTAAATTTCTGTTTTGGGTGCTAATCCATGAAAAATTCCCAAGGATACGGAAGCAGAGGATGCAGTGCTATTTGCAGTTTGCAAATCACACAGAAAAACAGCGCACAGATTTCACCAGGGCGCTGAACATATTTAGTTCCCGCTGGCTTTGTTCTCCTACTTCCTGGTACAGCTTTTCAGAACAATCTTCGTTTTTGATTACAAGCAGTAAGCTTTTGGATTGCTGGTTTAGTGACATTTTCAGTGGGATGAATAAAAATCCTACACTCCATGGCAAAGAGCAAGAGGATCAAATGAAAAAAATACTCAAGACCAAAGCTTTTGTATTTAGGCAACTATAATAAAACTCCTAATCGTACATGTGACGCAACACCAAAAAGGGCTGACTTCCAGAGATAATGAGCACTGAAGAAGTGGAGCCGCCAGTGCTCTATGCCTCTAAAATTCAAGCTGCATGCATACTTTTGTATAAATAGGAATATAGGAATATGATTTTAGGCAGCTGCATTTAAAAACATTTGGTCATAAGCATTTTCACCACAATGAAGAAACCGCAGGACAAACAGCTGAGCCACACTTTGCGGCATGAAGCCACACGTTGCAATAGCAAATTATGTCACTCCCTCTAAAGAACCCAGGTTTGCTGCTTTGCAGAATGCTACAACTACGATAGCAGGGATTGATCACATTTAACATTATCTGCGATAGATCTGAAATCTGCTAAGGCTGCTCCTGTATTTCGGTATGCTCTCCATTCTACCTTTTAAACAAAAATGTGATTTTAAAACAATTTCGTTATCCTGATGTAAATACGCATCTTTCTGTAAACTGGGCTTTGCTAAACTGAGTAAGAATGGGCCTAAATTGATCTTAAGTTACCTGTACACACCTATACAGAGAAACAAGTTAGCTCATTCTGAGCTTGGAACTAGCCAGACAACACTGGGTCCAGTCCAGAGGTCAAGCAACCACACTAGCGAAGTATTGTGGTTAACTCAGCTCCTCAGCAGAGCATACTAATCCTAAAACCACCAATTTAGCAACAGTTTCCAGGCTACAGTGGGTTCATACCCGGCCATGCCAGCACGTGCTTGGAGCAAGTTCATACTTGTACTCACGTAAACATGTTCTAAGTGTCCACAACCAACCATCATTGATTTAATTAGCCAAGCACCCACCTACCTACTAGCAACTGGCCATACCTACAGCTGCTGGCCAGCAGGCTGACTAAGCTTTCGCGCTTCTGTGCACTTGGGATTCTGCCCAGACACATGAGAGTTCATGCTCGCAGCTTTGTTTCCAAATACCATACTGCTGCTTAAAATTACTAAAATTACAAGTCAGTTTACAGCAATGCAGCTAAATTAGCAATCCTATTTTCTCACTTCATAAGAGTACTTAATGTGAGTAGTTAAGTGTGAGTCTTTCATTACGTCATTATCTTGCGTGCATGAGTCAGTGCACTGGTCACAGTTTCTCCTGAATGACTGATTACTCACACTTCTTATAGCAACACCTCCCAGCACAGGCGAAGATCTGAGACATTCAGCTTATCTTAAGCACTTTTGCATGGGAGAAACTGGCACAGTTCTCTTCATTGATCCTCCATATAGTCTACCTGCCCACTGCACTTTTTAAAATTTTGGAAAAGCCACTTAAAAACCTTAATTGCATATGTTCAAAATGTCATGTCACTTAACACGCAGGTGTCGAAACAACAGATCATCACAGCTCAACTTATCCCTTCTTAGTGTATTTACTTTTCCAATGTTGACTATTTCTTTTATCTGGCAATGACACTCTGGAATCTATTATTAGTACTGGGATTCCCAATCTACACCAACACAGAATAATGCTAAAATTATCCTGCCGGACGTGAAGTCACTTTCTCCTTACACCTGAGTCAGAGCACAGCAGAATAATAGTCTGAAGAATAAAAATTAAATAATAGAAAATATAAAATACATGCACCTAGAATGCATTTTTCAAATAAATGCCATACAAGAAATGCAACCCTGAGCCCACAATAAATACAATATATAGGTAAGTCTGATATGCTTAGACAACATATGACAGTACTTCAGTGCAGCTGTGTATTTATCAGTTTTATAGATGATTTTGTTAGCTTCACTACATTTATTTTCCTTGTTCCAGGTACACATTTCACTTTCCACATATTTCCTACTAAAAAGGCATCTTATTTTAACGATGATCCAGTTGGTGCCATGTTTCTTGTCAGGTCTTAAGTGACAAGCAGCTTATGCTGGTATCTGGGTAAACTTTGCTACCAATCTACAACTGCAGTTTTGATCATTTGTCCCAGAAAGAGGTCACTACGTTTTTCACAAATCTAAAAATGGTAATAGTAAACAGAAGCAACAAAGCTTCTTAAAAGTGTTAAGGTAGGAACTAGTCTTTTAAATGTAACAGTTCTACTCGTTTGAGAATTTTCTTCCCTCAGGCAGCAGTGGAGTACACAATCTCAACTCTTCTGATGTGTTCTGCAAGTGTTAAAAGGGATTTTTAATGGACAGAAATGCCTGAAATCCCTAGATTTCTTGCAACAACAAGCCAAACTTCAACGGGGTAGGATTAGCTTTTCATTTTTTTGAGGTAATATTGTAGGTAAACATGGCTTACAGACTGTGATGATATGGTAGGTATCTGATGTCAGCACCTTGGTTCCATGTCAAAACCACAGAATCTCACACACCACAGAGCACAGGCTGGTTTGTATTTGTATCCCTGGCCAAATTTGGGATTTGTCTGCTGTGGATTACCTCCAGTTATCCACCCGAGGATAATGCAGCCACCAAACCCTTTGCCACTCCAAGGGGTAAGGAAACGAAGTCTGACTGCTGCATCAGCAATGCTAGCAAAACCTGCTGTGGTTGAGGCAACTTCCGAGACAGAGCGGTGTTTTGAGGGGTGAGGGGTTGCCTCTAACCATGCTTCTGGAGATCTCACACGGGGAGCTGGGGAACTCGGGTTTTTTTCCTCTGTGGCGGGCTGCGCACTTCGGAGCGCCAAGGCGGGTGGGAGGCCTCTCCTCGGGCGCCACCGCACCACAGCGCCCTGCCTGGGTCTCCCCACCGCGCCCCAGGCACGGCCGGACACGGCCCCACCGTCGGCGCGCCGCCAAAGGCGAGGAGGAGCCGGGCGAGGTGTGCCGGCGCGGCGGCCTACCGTACCTGGATGAGGCCCCGGCGGTGCAGGGCGGTGTGCACGCAGCCCGGCACCTCCCCTGGGAGCACCACCGAGCCGTTCCCGTTGCCCAGCCGCCAGCTCCCCCGCAGGCTGTGCACCTCCGGGCCGTCCACGGCCGAGGCGCCGGCACGGCCCGCAGCCGCCACCAGCAGCGACAGCAGNCCCCCCCCCCGGACAGCCGGCATGGCCGCCGGGAGGAGCGAACGGGCGGCTCGGATGCAGCAGCGGCCACGAGCCACGGCCGCCGCATCACCATAGCCCGCGGAGACGCTGCTGCGGGNGGGGGGGGGCGGGTAGCGCGGCCCCTCGGAGGATTTCCAGTCAGCGGGGGAGCCGCCCCGCCTTTGAGCGCAGCCCGCGTTGGACGTCCCTGACGGCAAGCAAGGGTCCCACGACCGCTTTCCCGCCCCCTCCCCGAGCACTTGCACGAACCCGCCGTCCAAATGACTATTCAGGCAAGTCGTGAGGACAGAAGGGCGTACCGAGCAGGACACACACAGTAACGGCAGAAGAAAGAAAAGAAAAAAAAAAAAAAAAGGGGGTTTTTTGCTCTAGGAAGAGGCACAG
>VXBL01007069.1:182914-219002 GCA_013400195.1 Aramus guarauna | reverse complement strand
GAGACGCGGCTGCGGGCCGACGGACGGACGGACAGACAGACAGACAGCCGGGGTGGGGGAGGGACGGACCCGGTCCTTGCGACCGCCGTCGACTCGGCCACGTCCTCAGAGGGCTGGGGCGGCGCTTCGGGCCGTTAGCGGCCGTTGGGGGTGGGGGCGGGGCGGGCGCGCGCCTCCTTCCGCTGCCCGTTAACGGCTCCTNAAAAAAAAAAAAAGGGGGTTTTTTGCTCTAGGAAGAGGCACAGTGGAACATTCATAATAGGTGTACTGTAAGTTGACAAATCTTTCAGACATAGCGAATTTATGTAGAGCTCTAGAAAGCTGCAGTGAAATGGGAGGAATGAGGAAGAGCTGTGACAACACTGCAACAGGTACTTCCAGTACTGAAGATTTACATGGCCTCAGAGTTCCACCTCCTTTTTTCCATAGAATTACAGAGGCGTATAAAACTGGAATAAACGTCATGGACATCTCATTAAAAAAAAAAAAGTACTCTGGTTTCTCATAAAGCAGTGCTAGCACTGTTGCTGTGGATTTTGTTTATAAAAATTGCGTATGTTCATCTGCAAAGGAGCAGAAAGGTCAGCTCCAAAGAAACAACCTGAGGTATGGTTTCCAAACCAAGCTTTCCTGTGTGCCCTTGCTAGCTTAATCCCTTCATTCACAACCCAAAACCAGGAATTAAAGCAATAAATTCTTACATGGCTCCATGGAAGGAGCAAAAGGCAGTCAGTGGCCTGAGCTACTCTTTTCCTTCATGCTCTGTTTCCACTGAACCTTGGCCTAGATCACCTTCACGAATTGGAAATGTTTCACACCATGGCATGGTTGCACTTGGTCTAGCTGTTCCTCCAACTGAAACTGTACAGCAGGTGGAAAACAGCCGTGCAAGCCACAATCTCATTTCACAATATAGAAAAGTGCTCAGACTTCAAAGACTCTCACAGTAAGAGCGACTAGCAACTAGCCCACATACATGCCAAAGGTTGTGACAGCACAAAACAGAAAAGTATCCAAGAACTTTGAAGACCAGATTCCCTGTGTGCCTGTTCAGCTGTCAGCAGGCTAGAAAGCAGTTGGTTTACTTTTCTTCTGATACAAATGGTTTTATTCCTTTGCACAACTCATCATGAAGTTGAAAATGCTCACTTCAACAGCCGCTCCATGACCTCAGCGTATGGTTTGTAGCATTTTGGGGTGGGTTGTAGGTTTGGAGGTTTTTTTATTGGTGGTTGAGGGTTGGGTTGTTTTGTTTTGTTTTTTGTGTTTTTGGTTTTTTTTGTTGTTGTTGTTGTTTATTCTTAACACATAGTTAATTAATGTTCCATTTGGATTTGTGTAATTCTTACTTCATTTATGAACCAGGTCAGAATTTTGGTCAGGTAGGTAATTTGCTGTCTCAGAATACACTTAAGTGAGAAGGTGAAATATGCTTTAAAAACAGAAAATCTTGCACCTTCCTTTAAAGAAGTAATGCTACCAGTAGTGTCACTTATCTTCCCGTTACTATTTTTTTTTTAACAGAAGAGTCAGGTGACTGTGCATACAAAGAAAGCAAACTACTAACTGCGTGTAGGTGCATAAATGTGATTCTGCATAGAAATGCAACCAACAGCATTCAAAGAAACCCCAATTAACTGCAGGACTTTATTCAGTTTTTCCATTTCTGTCCTTATGTTTTCTTACTGTCTATAATTATAGACTGTAAAATTAGAGTAGGAAAGAATACATAAAGCACCTTGGGATGCTGAAGAGTTAATTACTTTAACAATATATATACTATTCATACACCAAATCGCTTAAGAATAAAGTGTGACTGACACAAAAACATGCTGTTGCTCCTGGTATGCAGCATAGAATGCAAGACAGAACTGCAGACGAGAACAGAGATACCAGAAAGCTCCTGGCTTGTGCAAATCTAATTCAGCACACCATGAGAATCCACCCTAGATATGTCTTTAAAACATTACTGAACACGGTCAACATGCCTTTATATTTTTGATCCAGATTCTTTTGAGCTGACAACCCTTCATTTCAACACAATATAAAAATGCCAGTCCTTCCATTCATCTATCATATAAAAAAAGAGAGTACACTATCTAACCACAGGTGATTTTTTTCACCTGTGAGAGCACAGGGGGGCACAGTTCTGAGAAGTTCTGGTCCATGGAGAGAAACAGTAGCTGATGATCTTTTTGTTACTCTGAAGAAATCTCTGCTACCAACTTCAAGAAGGGATGGCTGGGACCCATACTGTTTGGCAGCAGCAGTCTGTGCAGAAATTTAGCTGTTGGAACAGTTACTGCATGTGTATTTTTAAGACGGAGTAACCCACATTCAATATATTGACTAACTGAAATGCAGGTCCTATTTCAGTTCAACTCCCAGCCATCTTTTTGTAAGACTGGCAAAAACCCACTATCATCGTAGAAGACTGAGTTACTCCAACTGGCTTTGCGTGTTGTAGAATTTAGTCAAAATTAATATCTTCTCACCTTTAAAAGTTCAGACTATAAAATCATTATACATCAATAATAGAAAGCCTTGTTCTCTTTTTGCCCTCATCTGTCAATAAGTAATGCTTTCAGGACAATCAATTCAGCCTATTTTCCTTAAATTCACTCATACAACACTAAAAGCATTTAAACACTGTAGTGCTGCTTGAGAGATCTTGTAGGATATTATTTCTCAAGAAGCAGATTTATAGAGAATTAAGTTTTAATGCTACCAAAGAACAACTGCAAGCTGGCTTTTTTTTTTTTTTTTTTTAAGAAATCTTTTTCAGCAAGTCATGTGGTAGCTTCCCAGTAAGAAGGAAACTGCATTTCAAGATGTTTACTGTACTTCCGTGTTTTCTTTGCCTTTTATTCTTTCTGCTGAAGACTGACTGGAGCAACACATATACACAAAACTCAACCTAAAAACAATGCTGTAATTAAGTATTCTGAGAACATGCTGTTTCCTTGTTCAAGGCTTATAATTAAGTTAAATCATGTCTCATTTTCATGTCCCAGTTTTAAGGTTTGGTTTTTGTTTGTTTGAGGGTATTTTTAAATGAATGACATTTTTACAGTTTAAAGATACTAGAGTCTCAAAGGCTGAGGTTTTATCTTTTAAAATATTAAGACACAAAGCAAGATCTTTTGTGTGGCTTTCTTTTACTGTGTACCACATGCAGTTTCTTTCTGAAATGCCACAAATTTAGGAGGCTACTACAATTCTTACTTTACGATACTGCAAGCAGATATTCTTTATCAACTAAGACAAAAAGCTGAAGGCAAAACCATGCCTTTGGCTCTATTAGAATAAATTCAGAGTAGTTCCATTGAAACTGCCCAAATTCTGCCATGGTAATCCAGAAGTCTTATGTTTCCAAGTGCTATGCAATCTCTATCATCACAACAGGCTGCTGCTGTTTTCTCTTCCAAATTCACGTCCAATGAGTTCATGCAAAGGTTTTACATAAACAGGTTCTCGCAGATTTGGCTGCAGTACTTTAAGATATTACTGCCCCCGCCTGTCCAGCTGTACCATTCTTCTGCTGAAGGTTACCACCTCTGAAACAAAACAGGACTTGTGTTCACACTAGTCCATACTTGGCTTGCTATCTCTTTTGGTAACTGTACAGCACTGCAGATACCGCCACCAACAACCATTTGTCAAAGATGCAAAACAACTAAAGGATCATCTACTTTTGGGGTTTTTATATAGATGCAGCAACATTGATGCAGACATGTTGGATAAATACTGGTGTAAAACTGGACTGGTGTTTGCATGACTGTAAATACCTTCAGACAGTACAGCGCATCTGCTTGAAAGCCCTACAGCTCCTCAACATAATGCCTGTTGTCTGTTTCATGACTGCCTCCGCAAAACATAGGACTGCAGTGCAAAATAGTTACTCTCTGGGCTGGCATAAAGGCAACACTGTGCAGGGAGCCCTCCAGCTAGGGATTTGTAAAGGACAGACAGAAAGAACACACTTCAGGCATCATTCTGCATTTTTCTTGAATTCCATCCAAAAAGGATGTTAAAAATAAAATGAGGAAATAAATTAACATTGCTTTTAGATGAGGACACTATTAATACATTACTAGAAGACAACGTTGTACTGGGTTATCATGAGCAAAATACAAAATTACAATCTAAGCGGTATGCCTAAATTTTTTTTTTGTAATTATTGCAAAGTCTAGGTCATTGCAAGGGGGATTTCCTTAGCAAACAAAATTACTCAACACTAACAAAAACAAGTAATTAAAAATAAGTGTGTGGAAGGGAAGCTACTGCTCCAGGCAAATGTTATAAGGAGGGCGAAAAAAGGCAAAATATAGGTAATAATTTTAAAATTGCATAAGCAGAAAGGCAGGTGACACCTTGAGTACACCCTTAAACGTCACCAGGTATGCTGGTGCAAAAGCCTGTATTTATACCTCTACCTAACATCTTTTTTTGAGATGGGCTCAAACCACAGGATTTAGGCTTCAGGTCACCACCTTCCATAGCACAGACACAAAAAATACAAGGATCTTAAAAGCCAGCATGACCAGATTTCTAAAGATAAGCTCTTTAGAAGGTAGAATTCCCATAGCTTTTATTCTCTTCAATTTATAAAACAATTTTGTAACAATCCTAATATACTTAGAAGACTATGTAACACTGACCATTGTAATTTCTTTGTCTCATGTGCAGCAAAGTTACTGTCTTAAGACTAGGTATGGTGTTGTCCAAGCTCCTTTTGAGCTCATTAAAACTTAATGAAAATATATCTAGAATCAAAATTGATTCTCTGGTACTTACAGAAAATCAGTAGTACATATAGGGACATTATGGAACAGTTTGCTAAGCCTTTCTTAAAGCTCTAAAACTAGACAGTCATCTGTGACCACAATACAATGTATGACTCATCCCTAAATGCTACAGTTCAATGCCTGAAAACGTGGGTATCACAGGTAACAAACTGTTTCTCCCATGACAGAAGTTTGAGAGATTTCACTGAGTCTTACTAACGCTGTGTACTGCTCTTGGCATTTTGTCAGCTGAGTGCAGGACATACCAAACAGATTACGCTAAATATGAAACATATATCCAGCCTACTATTGTAATGAACATTTTCCATGCAGGTGAGTATTATGAGAATGTCAACAAAAAAATTATAGCTGATAAATTGGGCAAGTAAACTGAAATGGATTTGGAGTTGCCAAAACAGCTAGAAACTGCAATTTCTTTTTCCAGCTCAGTCCACGGGGGCAGGTAAGGACCTCCATTTCTCAAACCTTTAGTGAGGGTAACGCACCTGGCTTCAGCACTAGGACAAACTCTGTCAAATCATTTTTGCAAAAGTGACCCTAATGCAAGCACCGGAGAATATTCAAAATAACTTTACTGAAAGCTGTGGGTACTCAAGAGACACTTTTTTTCTCCCTCTTGAAAGATTTATGATTATTCCAAGCACCTACAGCAATTGCCAGGATTCTTAATCAATGAAGCTCCCAATGAATCGACTCAAGCCCCACTTATGCAACAGCATAACCCAAGAGCCTGCCAACATACCGAAAAAATCTTCACTTGTCTAAATGATTCCAGTGCAAACCCCTTACGTAACAGACCTACATCTTCATGCAGTCCAGGATGCTACATTCTGCATCACTCACTGCACTGGTAGAAACATCTCAGGAGTAAGAGTTACAGAAATTGACTCATGCACATTCATCAAGCAGACATACTTTAATACGAGGTATATTTTTTTTCCCTCCAAATTACTTTAGTACATAAACAGCACTAAAAATACTACTTTATACATATCCATCTGTAAAAAAAGCATTACATATTCATTTCTCATAACAAAAAGGAAAGACTACTGCAGCAAAGAAGAGAATAAGGAGTATTAGAAGCATCACAGAACATCTCAAGTTGGAAAGGACCCATAGGGATCAAGTCCAACTCCCTGCTTCTCACAGGACTAACTGAAACTAAACCATATGACTCAGAGCATCATCCAGCTGCTCCTTGAACTGACAGGCTTGATGCTGCGACCACTTCCCAAGGAGCCTGTTCAGTGACCCTCTCAATGAAAGGCCTTTTCCTAATGTCCAGTCTGAACTTCCCCTGATGCAGCTTCATTCTACTCCCTCATGCACTGTTGTACTCTCATACTGTCTGACTACAAATTTCTTGGTTTGGTACTAGTCAAATTTTTAGTATTTTGATACCTGCACTGGAAGCAGGAAAGGCAGGCAGTAGTTTTATGGCTAGAAACATAGTAAAGAGCCTTCGGAATTTGAAAAGAACCTTGTCTCTTCAGCTCAGTCCTTAGTGAAAGAAGGGCCCCAACCTCTTCAGGGAGTGACCACGTTAACGATACTACTCACACTCAATTTGTTTACAGTTAAATTCTCAGCCCAGTGGATCCAAATAATCTGGTGCTCAAATTACTGCCTCTACCTTTGATAGCTGCTACAAGTGTCACAGTTTCAAGAAGAGCTCTGTTTTTTCTCACCACTAGGACTGCAGATAGGCACAAAGGCAATGGAAGTCTGTAAGAAAGGATCTGAAAAATAGAGTGAACGGCCATCTAATTTTTTTGAACTTTTTACATTCTAGCAAAATAAACAGCATTCAGCAAACAATCGTTTCCAAAGACACGGCTCAGTTAAAAGGGCTTCTTCACCACAGGAAGCTGTCATGACTCCAAAAGATTATTAAGCACTTACAAAGTTTAAGATGCAAAATCATCTTGAAAACCTATCTGTCAATAAAGTGTCTATTATGTTGATCCCTCAGCATTTTTTGAATACAGTTTATCAGCAGCAGTCATATTGACGAATACAGTTTTAAAGGCCTGGAACTACACGCTGAGAAATCTCAATCACACCAAAAAGATACTCAGAACTATTTAAAAAAAAATATAGGCAATTTCATGTAATGAAATAGTTCAATAGGCCTAGCAAGTTGACAAAAAACAATTTTTCCTTAATATTCACTTTGGAGTCCTCCATACCTGGTCACAGCCATGAAGGTTTACTTGGAGGACAGAAGGGTACAACTAAGCTTCCTTCTGACATCTCCTGCTTTGGCAGTTAACAGTGGACAGCTTAACGCTGACATGAGAAAGCCACCGCATGACTGGAAAGAGTCACTCATTGTTTAGTGAACATCTCAGTGGCAATTTGAACTTGGAGATATTTCAAGACCTTTTCTGTTTTGTTGTGTTCTCTTAATACCAAGGATGCTGATCCACTGTTTATCCTTCCAGCTTCCTGGCAATGACTCCTAATCTTGTAACCACAAACTATGATTACCACTACTTCCTCCTCACAGAACTCTTCTAGAGGAGCTTATCAGTTAGCTGCAGCTGGCTCAGAAGGTACAGCTGGCTGCCCTCTTCACTGTCCACACCCTAAATTATTCATGATGTATGTGTCAGCATATGCTACATGGTAACTTCTCTTTAAAAATTCAGTGAGACTGACAACATTGAGTTCTTCCCCTTCACTCTTTGTCCCTGCGCACCTGCACTCTAGACTCCTAGTCCTAGGAATCACCTGTACTCATCCAACCTAAAAACTTGTTTCTTAACCTTTTTTTTCCCCCAGTATGTTTACAAGCTCTCCTCTCAACTAGAACCACTGCAGCAATTAATAAAAGATTCTTTTCTAAGTTACCCCTTCCCCCTTTCTTCATGCTTTGCACCTCAAGCAACGTCACCTGTCCTAGCAATTGCATAAATTACTGGCTCATAATTTAGAAGCACGTGGAGCTCCCAGGCACTGCCTAGCTAAATTACCTGAAAGAGATTCCCCATCAGACCAGGGAAGGAAGCAAAAAGCAGCCCTATCTAGCAGGGTAGGTGTGTGTACAAGAAACAGGCAAAAAGTAGTTCAGATCTCCAAAGGGTGGAGACAAACATTGCTGGGTGGCTGTGGGAAAGAAAAAAAAGTTACAAGGGCTCATTGGTCAACTGTAACCTATTTCTGCATTGGGTCTCCTGCCCTGTGAGCCAGAGACGTTCTGGCTTCAGTTAAGAAGCAAGTGGCAACTTCTCTTTTAATCTTCCTCTTCCCCCCCCCCCTTTTTCTGTAAAGCATAGCATAATATGTGTGGCCAGTAAGATGCCACATCAGCCATGTTTGGGTTTGTTTTTTTTTAAAAAAAGAAAAAGCAGCTGTTTTAAGGAAATAGCTTTACATCCAAAAGTTTCAAGGTAACTGGTCAATGGCTTTCTGCAAGCCTGTCCTTTCATGTTTTTGTTCTGAAAAATTGGGATATTTTTCTACATCAGTCATATCAGTATCAGAAAGAGTATTATGTGCAAAAAAATGCTTCAGGGTTACCTGCATTTTCTTAAAAGCTTGAGTTTTCTGTTATCATTTATGGTTAATCCAAACAGAATGCATTTTTACTTCTTTCCCAGTTTAGAAATAAAAAGTTAAGGCTACGAAAATTCACATCCTTTGCACCAAAATAGGAATTCTGAGTGTGAAGTGCAGCACATATGAAGCAGGAGTGGAAAAAAGCCAAGCTAAATTAAGTAACAGCCACCTACCTACCTCTGCTCTAATTCAACTGCTTGGGATTGTGTGATGATACCTTAAAGCGCAGCTTCCAATGAATTTGGAATGGATTCTCAGGAAATGTAAATCATTATGTAAACGAGACTTACAGATATTCTCATGAAATGCAACTCAAATTGTACAAACATTAAGAGCAGTCAGTACGGTCAACAATAGAAACAGGGGGTCATGATTCATTTAGACAAGTTCTACCTCTTATGCTGGTTAGATTCACTATCTGCACTTGTCCTGTGGCAGCTCGTTACTGAGTGCAGAACTCATTCCCAAGCAAACCACAAACTCCCAAACCAAGGGATTTGTATACTACAAAAATTGGGGTCACAGGAGGCATACGCTAGTCTACATTGTATGTGCTTAACTACATGCTTTGGTTTACACACTTCAGTTAACTCCTCTTTGTAGGCAAACCATGAGAAACTCTGTTCTGCTTTTTACAGCACTATTTACTAATGTAAAACTTCCATCTTCTGAGTGCATGAAAAACCCTCCATTGTTTATGCAAAGTGAACTGTATTAAGCACCCCAACTATATAGAAATGACTGTATCCCAAAGATTTTATAGCATTACTACTACATTAAAAATTATACCGTAATAGTTTGCAAAATAAGCTTCTGCAAAGCCACATTCATTCTGTTTTGGGCAGGCTTGTATTTATTTCTACTACATATAACAGGAGACTTGCAGAATTACACAGTGGCTTAACAGACTCTAATGGCACGCTGCCTTTATAGGCTTATGTGCTAAGATTTTCTGCTCATTATAGCATCACTGAAGCAAAAAAGACTTCTCCAAACATCATGCATCTGACTTGCACCTACTGTAATTGAACTGGCTAATGTATTTCTATACTGTTTATCCTCTGGCTAATGTATATCTATATTGTTTATCCTCTGGTCTTAAAAAAAAAAAAAAAAAAAATTATCCCAAACCTCTCAGAGGTCAGCACTGTGTGTTCTAAAAGAAGTCTCCTGAAACTTTAAGGAATTAAATCCTCACTGGGCTTCACAGTAAGGAGAAAAATGGAAGAAAGGGTGGAGTGGAAGAACAGAGGTATGCAAAAGCTGAGCAAAACACACAAAAAACCCCCACCCGGTAAAATTTGTACTTCTAACTTTGTCAAGGCACGTATGTCAGTGAGACCACACAGATATGCTTAAGACATGCAAGACTTTAAGTGACCTCTCATAGACACAGAGACTGACCAACACTCTGTCCCAAAGACTAAATTCAACTCTCCAGCCAGTGCTAATCCATTCTACAAAAGGATGTATCATTGCCACATTCCAGAAGTTGTCTTGTTGTCCACTAAGTTTGTTACCTGAGAACTCCTACAGTTGCTAACAGTGATACTTGCCTCAATGCTCTTCCGAGTATAGACACAAAATCTAGTCCCTTATGAAATGATCTGGGTCTCTTACTCCACTAAGAGCGTTCCAAGCCTTGCAAGAGGTAAAAGAATAAAATAATTATTATATTGAATAGATCCTTCAGTTTCTAAGATATCTGTGAATTAATCAAGTTTTCTGCTTTCACTGTCAGAATAGGATTAATAACATGGCAAAGAATACATAAACCTTGTTTTAGCAAGAGTATCATTCCCCAAAGAATTAATAGCTTCATACTTAACAATGGTCTTTGCCAAAGCTGACATATCTTCACTATTTACCTTCACAAATTTGTCAGGGGAAGGGGTTATAGACTCACACTAAGCTCTGTACATAAGGTTGCAAACTGCAGTTCCTCACTTAGATGCCAAGAGATCTGAGTTGCATGATCAGTAAAAAGCTGTGTTCCAGAAAATTCCCTTTTAAAAAAAACAAAAACAAGACTCATAACTACATGAACACCATTTCTTTTTAGACTTGCATCAAACACTGTGAGGTAAGAAATGCTGAAACTTACCTGGCCAGAGAGGGGAAAAAAAAAAGCAGGCTTGATTTAGAAACAAGCATAGGTGTTTCTCTTTTCCTCAGCATAGATGGAACTATCATATTCAATGTCTGTCTACGTTTTCTAAGATAAGAACATCGCCAGCTAGGAAGCTCTTCAAGAACACACAAAACAGCTTAATTTGCTCATTCCCTCTAACGAATTATGACATCACATCAGGGAGACTAAACTGGAGTCAAAATTCTCATCCCACATAAAGGTAAAGCCATTTCCAAATTCTGTCTCCACAACCCCAGTTGGAGCAAAACCAGCCACACAGCTCTCCAGCTAGCAATCCTCCCACTGGGACAAAGTACTATCACTGTCTTCTAAGCAACGCATCATCATACTCTGCCCATGTTAAGCCTGTGATGGGACAACATACAGTTAATAGGAAGATGAATGAAGTTGAGGCAGAAGTCAGAATTACCTGGACTGTTCGCAAAGCCTAGGATTTAAGTACAGAGCTTGAGTATTTCTGCTTGCAGCTCCTGAAGGGAACCAATCTCAACAGCAGTCATTTAAAGAGAACAGCCTACTCTCCTGGAGTCAATCTGGTACAACCCCAGATCAAAGATCAGTTAAAAGCTGTTGAAAAACAACATGTTCGGATCAACACTGTATGTCTCCCGATGAAGCTTCCTCCCCTCACAAACTAAAAACCTTCACTGTTTGAAGAAGATACTGAATTCTCACCAACATTTCCAACGGACGGACAGACAGGGGGCGGCGGTGGGGAAGCTATTTGGGGCAAACAGGGATGTTTACCAGACATCCTTACAAAAATTTCTCAAGTATTACTTTATACAGAGGTCTCTGATCAAATTCACTGTTTCATTTCTGGCACCTCTCAGTGTACAGATTAGGCTAGTCACCGCTTCTAACCTAATCGAGANTTTAGATTTATGTTGAAGGCATTCAGGTAAAATAGCATCCATTCAATGACACCAAGAACCGCACAGCATAAAGCAAATTATTCCTAACAGTAGCAGGGTTGTTTTTTTCAGGCTTCTAGCGATACCTTTATATTTTAAGATCCTTTACTGATCATGGATTATTTATCTCATTCCATTGTTCTAGTGCTAATTTGTTTCATTTAAGTCCCTTAACAGACCTTACTGTTGTGGTCTGCTTAAAGCCAGACTTTTCAGGAAGAGTTAACATCTATAACCTTTATATAAAAGCTATGTACAGTGCAATTGAGTAGAATGCGTTTACACACATGTAACAATGTGTTTATACTCATTTTTTTTTCAATCAATACAGACGATGCTGTGTGCCTCAGCAGACAGGGAAAGGAAGAAAAATATCCCTAACCAATGCTACAGGTCAAGTTTTTCCTGCATCCTGAAGACTCGAAAATGTGCTTAAAACCACTGGAAGTTTTTCAAGTGAAATTTGAGTAAGCTGACTGGAATTGTCTTGTCAACGACAAGCTTCATTTAAATAGAGAGAAATCTTAAGAAAAAAATATATATATTCCAGAAACAACACTGAAGTGTAAGTTTCTTTCCTTGTTATATGTTTGTTCAACCTAAGTGCCTTGGCTTGACACTTTGTTCTCTACAAATACTCTCAAATAAAAGCTATTAAAAAAAAAAAGATATTTTGTTCAATGCAAGACTTTTAGGATGGAGCTGGCCCTGTATTCTGAAGCTATTATTGCTTTTATCATCCTGAAGTAAGTCTTTTAACAGAGCTGGACAGGACAACTCACTCCAGTGTTTTCCAAAACCTCCTTTATTCACATGAAGTTCAAATTGAAACTCTTCTTTTTCTTCCATATGTTTCATAGTAATAAAAATTTACTATGCACTTTTTAGACTATTTGTGGTTTTGGTAGATAGATTACTCCTTGAGGTAATCACTAATTAAGCTTTTTGTTTTGGTAGCAGTTCTTAAATTCTTCCATCATCTCCTTATTGGCTCCTGTTAACCAGCTCCTCCCATTGCCCCTCTGCTTGAACAGCGAGCCCAAACAGACCTTCCGCAGGAAGCCTGCGCGAGGCACTAATGACTGCTTCAAGGACAAAACACCTGCCATTTCCCACTTCACAAAGATAAGATTTTAAGTCTCAGTACACCTCCAGCATGCATATATAACATCTACAATTCACCCATCGTTCTTTCATCAAAATACACACTAATTACAGAAAATTATCACAGAAGGACCATTATGAATATACAACAGAAATATATAGTGGTCCAAACAAGATTTCCGTCTTCCGTGTAATATTTTACTATCTTCTCCTTCCCTGATCCTCCTTCATCCACACCTCCTGGAGTGTTATAAAACCTGGTGCCTTACACCTCACACAGCATCTTTTTAGTTGATCCCCTAAGTGATTTCAGTGCCTACCTCTCCAAGACAAAGCAGTAAGCATCAAATTAACACAATTACCAAAAAAGTGAGAGTAACATGTACGAAAGCTTAGAAAAATAAACTTTTACCTCAGTTGTAATGCTACTGGCAGCTGTATTTTAAGTATATCCAATTTTCCAGCAAAATGGTGTAAGCAAAAAATCTTTGGTTAGCAAAGCAGAAATATAGCATGAACTGCAGCTTCATCAACAAATTTCAGAATGTCATTTCCGTGAGGCATGTGCTGTTAAAGAGAGCCCAGGTTTCTAAATTTCAAGCCAACTAGACTTTAAAATAAGTTCACTTTCATAGTTTAGAACCAGAACAAACCATGTCCAAACTACATATTCAAATATTTATAAAAATTAAGGTTTAACATTTATTTTACATCTAGCTTTCCACATCCATGTGGGGACAAGGAACCAGAATGTACATAACTATAAGCAGTGCAAAAGTGGTGCCAGTGCGAAGTCACAGATGCACAATAAAGTGATAGTACGAGACTAGAGAAAAATGAAGCTATGGATGTTAAGAATGGAGACAAAAAAAAAAAGTCAAACAAGGAAAAATATGAAGGAAGAGGGCAGGAAAGAGGAGAGCTGGATGTTTAATAATGCCCTTGTTGCTGCAGATAAACTAATGGCACAAGACAATGTTTCTTGTAGAACAAAAGTCCAATAGCAATGAGTCTTTATTCACGTTTAGTCACCTGACATGAGGAAAGTGTCTGTTGCATTAAAATAGTCATCAATGTAAATGGCAGCATGGCTGAACAAGTCCTTTTCAATGGTAACGAACATCCCACATAGTAAAGTCACTTCAACACAGCCTCATGACAATTCCCACATCAAAACAGTACTTTATTTTATATTTTTTTTTGCCTCATCATTACTCCCACATTAAGATCTTTCAGCTGTCAAGTGTACAAGGTGAAGAAAAAGATTCTCAGTCAGCAAACACAGGTGCATCGGGAATTATCTCCACAATACACCACTTCAGATCTGCTGGGTCCCAAGTCCATCCTTGAACGCTGGGCTCCCAGCACCACGTGTAGCACACTACTAAGGCTACACTACTATGTTAGCTTATTAATTCTGCATACATCAGGCCGAACAATGTGTCAACCTGCAACAGACTGAGCATTATAACTGAAAATGGCAAAAGATTCACTCTATTGAACTTTACATCATCATTTGATGTTCAACAATGAGGCAAATCCCAACAGTATATACAAAAACCAGCTTTGCTTTTACAAAAGATTTTGTTTCCCATATTGATTAATCCAGGCAGCTAACTCATTGGTTTATGCAACTTTATTGAAGAAAATAAATCAATTACTAGTAGAGCTATTAGTTGATCACTCATCCATTGACAACTTGCATCATTTATTCAGTGCTATATTAAACAGTGTTTTGGAAGACAGATTAACTAATAGCTCCAAGCCTCCTAACAAAATTTAAATGAATTACAAAAATGTTCTTAGACCCTATTTTGGAATACAAGGGATGTTTGACTTCCAATTTCCATTCTCTGTAAAACAAGAACTGGTCATTCCTTTATTGACATGCATAAGATACATCACATTTTCTGTTCTGCTGATGCTATAGATTCAGTACCAATTCTCCAGACACATCAGTTATGAGCAAAAGTATGTAATAAAACCTCAGTTCTCTAACACTGGAAGGTTTGGAACAAGATGGATGTTGCTACGGCAATGTTACTTCTTTGATGGGAGAAAATTGAACATCCATCTCCCCTCCCCCCTTCAGGTGATATCTTCAGTATCAGTTAGAGCAGTGAGGAATGTTTGTTTGTTTTTTAATCTCATAACCAAGTTAGAATGAAGACATTGGCCACATAATACACATGCTCCATTAAAAAAAATTCTGAATCTTGGGCAATTGTTCTTGTGTAACTACTTTACAGATTCTAAAAGCAGTTATTGTCCAAAGCTGGAAGAACTAAAGTCTTCTCAGATGAGCATGTGCATGAATGGAAGGAGGTAAACAAAAAAAAAATAAAAAAGATGAGGTCTGATAGGGGAGCAGCCGGATAAGAAAATCAAAAAAGGAACAGTAATTTAAAGTTTATTCCAGCTATAATGCAGGTTATTCTGACTTTAAGGTAGCATCACATGGCATACTTCTGAGTCCATTCCCGAGATATTCTGTTGTACCTGCGAAGACAGGAATTGAATTAGTGTCAGTATGAACATGACAATTTCCAAAACAGTTAATGATTAAGTAGCACTTTATCCCCATCTCCCTATTCTCTTCACGCTGAGAAGTCTCTTTCAATAATAAGATACACTTGAATTGAAAAAAATTGAACAAATCCCTCCCTAGGCTAACTAAAATGTTCTCTAATTTATCTGAAATGCTTCAAATTCAAGACAAGCAGATTTGCTAGAAGTCTGTTGTGAAAAACTGCTGAAGAGGGAAGGAATAGAGACTACCTGGGGAGGGAGAGGCAAGGGGAGTGTTTTGTTTAAATATTGTCCTTAGGTAAAGATTACAGAGTATCACATGCCATAAGTAAAGATTACTTGGTTAATAATATCATTGGATATAGAATGTCAAATTTCCCATTATAGAGTAAAACACCACTAAGCATTTCTTCACACTTAATATTCTCTTTCCACATGAATATACTGCTCAAACAACTTTTAAAAGAACATTAAAAGACTATTTAAGTACATTACTTCCACAGGAATTGAGCTGACAATTAGTTTATACTTAACTCCATGCTTGTCAGTAAGAAGTTAATTTTCAACTATACAAGCAGAATGTAATTGCTATACATTTTCCTAGTTTATATGCAGAAGACAGACACTGCTGAATAATAAAAATTTGAAATTTGGATTGTCTAAATTCACTATGCACGAGGTCTTGCTACAGGGCATCACTTTTAATGAAATTCTGACAAAATATGGGTAAATACTTACCAGAACAAGTTGACAAGTTGGCTCAAAACTCGGTAATTATTTCATACTATCTTTTTTGTTTGTTTGTTTGTTTTTGGCCATGCAAGAGCAGTATCTGTGAGAAATAGTGACTAGCCAATACATTTCACACTAACCACAGATCAAGCTGTTAAATATCCAAATTCAGTAACTGGTGCATCCATTATCTGTTAGTTAATCCAGTGCCTTAGAGCATGCAGCACCCAAGTGCTGACAAGTTTCCATTTTGTTAAATGCACCATAATGTGCAGATATTCTTACCCTACAGCATAGCGTATTTCTCTGTCCACTCTCTTGCTAACCTATTGTACCTAATTGGACAAGTATATTTAGCATTAAAATATATATATATACGTGAACCAAACAAAGTCTACTTCATATAATTCTATCTGTGCAAAATGTTACACACACATAAGGAAAAATAAAAAGTTTCAACACAGATAGGGAAAAAAGTTATGAAGCCTTTTTTCAAGGGGAGCACGAAAATTACAGGCCAAGCTGCTACCAAAAGAAAGGACCAAAATAACAAAACTATCTTTTCCTCAATATGAGGATGTAAGTATATTCTATTTAAGCATGGTAAGCAAAAAACTGGGCAATACATACTTTAAAATAACTGCCAAGCATGTGAGAAAAAGAGTCTCCTTCACCCACAACTTCGAAGACACTAAGACCCTTTGGTTTTAAATTATGCACTACCAAGAATAGGTAGTTCTTTGACACACAAGTTCTCTCCATCCCAGATTTTCACAAAAGGCTCACTCAACACAATTGCTGTCTGACAACGCACTCTTACAAAGTTTGTTAAAATACTAGTCTTATCCAACTCTGTACTTACTTGTCTCTGTCTGTTTTATAGATACGTGCAATCTCTGGCACTAGTGGGTCATCTGGATTTGGATCACATAACAGTGAACAAATGGATAAGAGAACTGTAAAAAAAGAAAAGAATTCTCAAGAGCAAAACAGGAGCAACAATCTCAGAAACAATGGAGCACAGATCTTTGCATCAGTACAACGTCAGCTCAGGAGAGAACCTAAAAAGCCTCTTCCTGATATACAACCAAAATAAATTTGTAACACTCTCTAAATAAGAAGCCCAGAATGATTTACAAGTTCATAAGAACTACTTGTTTCTTATTTCCCAGTACTCACAGCTGTCAGTAAGCACACATGAGAACAGCACTGTTGTCCCCTGCACTATGATGCAACACAGCAGCCAACAAAAGCATGTTATTATGTATTCTGATGACCAGTATGTTCCATGGTTTTAATCGTTTAAACCAGAATTTCTACATTTTATTTATTTATTTTTTTTTTAATCAGAATGAATTCTCTCTCTGTTGTAAGGTAGCAATACCCTGGTCTGCACTGATAAAACCACACGTGTGTTGTAAAATAAAGGTGTAACACTGTTGTAGGCAGCTATATGGACTTCATCCTCTACTCTCACAGCAGCTTTGAAAAAAAACCAATAGTGACAGCATTAAAACGTAAGGAATCCACATTCAAATCACAAACCTACTCCTTGGACAGACAGGAATTACAAGTTATATAGACAAAGGAGCACTTTGATGGATCTTTTCAAGACACAGTGACCACTGGCTTTGAGGCAAAACAAAATTTGATCATCGTGAAAATATTTCAGAATTAACTGTTATTTCCTATAGTGAAGTGAGGAAAACTACAAAGCTTCTATTGCAGCACAACATCAATTTATCCTGAAGTAGAATCAGTAAGCTTAGGTCATGAAGTAACGTAATATAATGCCAGTGCACAGTGGTAGAAAGCAACGTGTATCGATAACTGTATTCTTTTATTCATCGATCACAGAGATACATCAATATAACTCTGCATGTAATTCTAGACAGATTCAGTCAAAAAACCCTATGCAGATTTTGTTATTAAAAACTGACTTTAAATAAATATTTGAGTGTGTATCTACACGGACAGCTGCAAACAAGCAGTTTCTCAGCCTTAGCTCAAATACAGCACCACAGGCCTGTTTCAATCCAAATGCTGGCAGATTCCTCTGAGACCAAGTTAGTAAGTTCTGCTAAGAATACTGAAGCAAGTAAGTAGCCAGACAAGCCCTTAAACAGCCAAGTAGCAGAACGTGTTAGAAAAAACAAATATCCATTAAAAATACAGTAAGATATCATTATCAAATTGGCAAAACACAGGCTAGAATGACTAAGGGAAATCAAGAGACAGATAAGAACTCAAGACAATCAAAGATAAAAGCACAGTATTCAACACAAGATGGAAACATTTCTCCTTCATGAAAAGTTACCTTTAGAAATAGTTAAAGCAGGAGACCACTGTGATCTTAGAATATCAAGACAAATGCTGCCATTACTGTTAATATTTGGATGATAGATTCTTGTTGTAAATGCAACCTGCAACAAAAAAAAAATAAAAAATATGAAGAGTGTGTTTCTGTCTATGACGACAATGACGTCAACCTTTCTTCTCAGTCAACTCAATTTAAAAGAGAAGGATTAAGCAGTTAAACTGCATCAAATTTACGGAAATGCACCCAGGCGGCAACCTCTTCGTTTCCAACTACCAGGCACTCTATTTCAAACAGAAAGAGGGCAAGTATGAAGCTATGTTTTAATCACAGGTGCCTGCATCACCATCAAGACACTCAACAGAAGTGCCTGAACCACGGTAACACTGCTATCACAGATCTAAAGAACTTCAAACATTGTGGTCACACCAAATGTGCATTTCATATTGACAGAAAACTGGAAGACAATGCTAGTGGCTGATAAAGCTACAAAAAAAGCCTATTTCACAATTACTGCCAAATTCTAACAGAGACCATCTTCACTGATTTTAGGCACTCAGCAAGTTAATCCCTATCCATAGTGTCACACTCCTATAGACCAACCCAAACAGCTACACTGTAATACTTGACAGTGCTCCAGCAAGAATTCTATTATAGTAACACAAAGCTAACGAGTTTTCCAATCAATTAAGAAAAGCAGAACTAAAACCAAACATCATTCCAAGTGTCCTGGTTTTCAGCTGGGATAGAGTTAATTTTCACAAGAAGCTGGGAAGGGACACAGCCAGGACAGCTGATCCAAACTAGCCAGAGGGGTATTCCACACTGTATAACCACATGCTCAGTATATCAACTTGGGAGGAAGCTGGCCAGGGAGGAGGGATCCAGCAAACAGGGCTGGCATCAGGTTCTGGACAGTGAGCAAATTGCATTGTGTATCACCCACTTTGTATATTCCTTTATTTGTATTGTTGTTGTTATTTTCCTCTTCCTTTGCTGTCCTAGTACACTGTCCTTACCCCAACCCACAAGTTTTACCTTTTTCTTCCAATTCTCCTCCCCATCCCACTAGAGGGAGAGGAGCAAACAAGTAGCCATGTGGTGCTTAGCTGCCAGCTGGGGCTAAACCACGACACTGAGACATTCAGAATTCACATATATGAATTTGCTGCTAAAATATATGCTTACGCATCCCTTCTTGTGGTAGTCAGAGAGTGACCTAGCCATCTAATATACTGTAAAAATGCACGAAAAGAAGTGAGAACTTGACAATATTACAACACAGATGCCAACAGTTTCTGTCCTGTACTCAGTTCTTTAACGAGCACCGATTTCACAAATGAGAAAGCAACACTTACCTTAGGTGGTTTGAAAGGGTAGTCTGTAGGAAAGTGAATTGTCAAGAAGAATACACCACCCTGATATGGACTGTCATTCTGTCAAAGCAAACAAATAAATAATTCTCATATTATTATCTTTGGAACAAAACACCACTGAAGATATTGTTTTTAAATAAAGGAGACGAAATTTGTTTAAGCAACTGAACTGTTTAATTCACCAATACAAGAGAGATGCAATTAAAATTCAATTACTACTTCCTAAGGTGAGCGATACAGAACACATACAGGTCATTTTCTGTACGGACCTCTCCAAGCTAATGCTTCACGGAAAACAGCATCTCTGACAATCCACTCAGGACAACTTGGCAAAAGCATCCAAATGCCTCCAAGATAGCTCCAAGAAATAATGTTAACAGAGTGGGGGTCCTGTCAGGCTCAAAACCCCCAAGTTTTGTGTTTGGAGCTTATTTGTTACAACCACGCAAGTCTACAGTGGCCATGGACACCTCTAAGGGCCTCCCATTCCCTCCTAAATCTGTCCTTGGCTTAGGCATTGCTCAGCCCTGCAGAAAACCTATGAATATACAGCTAACTCCTTGGTTCCTTGGAAGGAAAAAAAACCCCACTCAACCAAAAAACCCAACAAAGCACCAAACCAAACAAACCCCACTCTACCAGCACTAACAAACAAATGTAAAAACCCCCCAAAAAACACATCAAGGTTAAAGTGAATTCTTCTTCCCTTTCTGTATTTGAAAGTCACTGTAATCTAGCATGGAAGAGTATTTTACATCTCCCTGCTCCAAGGAAACAATTATGGGGATAATTCATTCAGGCGTTAGCTATTAACAGTAAAGCAACATGTGGAAGTAAAAAAGCTGATAGTAAGCAGAGAATAAATGGACTGACTAAATAGGGATTGTGTAAGTTACTAGTTACAGGAAGAAAGATATAAGAAGCTTTTACTTGAAACTACAACTAAATTTCTGAAATAGAGCTAACAATTTTATTATTTAACCTGAAGACTACAGTGCTTTTAATTCCAGATTCAGGGCTAGGGAAATTGAATAAGACACACAGCGTACACTTCTGAATTATTTGCAAATTGAATTTTCACATTAAATTCCAAGAACATTTCACCAATGTAAGGAAATAACTACATCTTTCTTAGTTAAATACCAGAAAATGAAATTCTGCAACACAAGACAAGGGACTCAAACCTGAAAACATGTAGGTTATACCCTATCCAATCTCTGCTGAAAACCTAGCAATAAAGATTTAATCTCTTTTATTTGGTCAATAGACACTATGTGAGGCCCTGAGGAGCTAGAAAGCAACCCTTTTACTGCACATATTCCGGGGATGTATTTTTAGCAATTACAGAAACCCCTCTTAGAATGCTGTAAACCAATGCAAGCGTTCTTACATCTGTCTAAGAAAATCTCAGCCTATTGCAGAGATGGAAGGCCAGATTATTTCTATAACCCTCATATGTCATTAAGGGCACTAAGCAACACCACAGGAGCAGTAGAACTACTAACACCACACTTCTGTCAGGATACTACCCAATCTTGAAACAGGAATGCAGGCCTTTTGACACCATAAAAACCCACATGGGAGGGACACAAAAAAAAAAAAAAAAAAAAAAGGAGCTGTACATTATTAAACCAGAAGGGGAAGCTAAAAATTATAATCCCAATTTAAATTCAACTGATGCTTAATACCTTATGACCGTGCAGGCACCAGCCACGTAAAAATCATACTCTGTATAGTGCAGAATGTTCCTTGCCATTTAAACATCAATATAGCTATTAAACAATTTTGTCTTTTTGAGGCACCTAGTTACAATCAATGAGAACCACGGATTTTGGAATGGAGAGCCATCTTTCCAGTCAGGTGAACCTCTAATAAGCACATTTTCCATAGCAATCTCCTAAAACCACACTTGTGTGTGTGTGTATATATATATAAAAATAAAAAATGTCAGGGCAACTCAGCATCACTGATATTTAATTCCTACTCTGTAGCCTCACCAGAAGCATCACACAGTGGCTGCAGGTCTACTGGCATCCAGTATTTGTCTTCTCAAGTTACAGAAGGTTTTGTTTTATAAATATACATAACCAGCCCCCAGAACTCCAGATGTCAAGTTAAGTTTTCAGTGAAGGCAAACATTTGCCTTTTTTAACAAGGAAAAAGTCACACTCAGGCTTCAGATGCTTATCGAACATTTAACACAAACTTTTTTTTCTCCGGTCATAACTGGAACCTCACATTTCAGTGACTTTTTCCCTTCTATTCCTAAAACTATTCAAGATTTCAGTACACAACACTAGATCAAATAAGGATTCCCTGTTCTAAGATTCACACAAAAGCATCCCAACTAATTCCTGACACTGGGATCAGCTCCTAGTACAAAGTTCATGTTAGATTCAAACTTGAGAAAAAGTTAAATGCAAACAAATTTTCTGGATAATAACTGATAATGTCTAGCATTGCTGTAGAGATCACCTCAGCTGAATTGTATATCCTCATAAAACACTCCAGCAATAAAATAATCATTAGACTTTTTTTCCCCCTTCTTCATTTTCTGTTCCTGTAAGGAGTACCTCTAGAACTAAAGCCTGGTAAAAGGAGTTAAAAAAAGGTAAAACAAACCCACCCCCAGTTTCCTTCTGAATAAGAACTACTAGTTTAATATTATGTCACAAGAATTAGTATACTTACAGGTCCCATAATTGTGGCTTGCCAATGAAACACTACAAAAGAAAAACTCCGCATTATTATCTATGCATGATATGCTTTGAGTTAGCAGAACGAATCATGAAACTTAAGGTTACTTACTGTCATCTCCAACGGGACCTGCCGAACACTGTGCTGGAGGATCACGGGCTAAGTCACTAAGTTCCTTTAGGGAAAAAAGAACAAACAAAAAATTCTGTTCAGAGAAGGAACACTAATGAACTCAGTCATTTTCACTTCCTGTCCAGCATTTAACAGTTTTTCCATACACAAACATAGAAAAATGTGCAATAACAGCTATTTGAACCACTAGCCCAGTATCAAAAATCTGTCTTATAAAAGACAAGGACCATCAAAACCAGCTATGAAGGTAAACAACTACAATGCCTATGCTTTTTCATTACTGTGAAGACACCCCTGCTGAAGAACAGAAAGGAGAGCAGGACACAGAGCCTGAACTGGGCAAAGACTAACCACCTTCTGATCAAGATTTTCAAGGATTCAGTCTTAGCTAGAGAAGCCTGAAATGGGAAGAGAGAAAGCTATTGATGAATCGTCATGAAACAGAAAGCACTATGTATGTAACAACTGATATTAAAACTCAGAACAGAAAGAAAACCAATACAGAAACTCAGTTTCATTTTCCCAACTACCTCCAGCAGTAATTTATCTTGTAGAGATTAAAGTAGATAGAAAAATTAAAGAGGCTGACAAGTATCAGGATCAGGCAAAGTATTTGTATTTTTCATTTTAAACTTCACATTTAAGACAATTATTCCTTTAAAATTCTGAATAACTGAGGTGCAGAAACCCCCCTCCCTCCTCCATTACAGAGGGAATGAAACCAGAAATTCAGATGGAGGATTCCTTGTATAGTATCAAGATTGCTGTGATACATCAAAGCAGTGCAGTGTTTATTTGTTTAAATGCTCTGCAAGTTACTTGTTTGGACAGTGTCTTTTAAAATTAAATTTATACTTTCAGTTAAAATACGTAACAGATATCTTCCCTCTTCCCTGCTCTCTTTGGAATCTAAAAATGGCTTCAGGAGCTTCTAGATGCCTTGACAAGTACAGATTTATAGAAGTCATGAGAAAAGGGGAAGAAAACCTTCAGTCCATCTCCCATATATTAACAGTTGCACACAAGTTATTTTGCTACAAGTCTATACAAGCCATTAAAACAAGAACTTTCCACTACTTTGTCAGAAGAAACCCAGGCATACCTATTACGCTGGGAACACATGTATATTTGAACCAGACAGCTAACTGTTTTCCCTGGGAAGATCCTAATGTACCTCCTTTAAGTTTCGTAAATTCTGCACTTGATAGTAATTTAAAAAGTGTAAGCCAACACAAAATAAGGGGAAAAAAATTATGTTCCCTGTAACCTAAACACCTTGTTCTTTGGTAAGATGATAGCTCCTGCAAACACAGAGAGAATAACACTACTTCAATATGTAGAAGTCCATGCGTTCAAAAAAACAAAACAAAACAAAAAACAAACCCCCACAAAACAAACCCAACCAAAACCCACACTGAAAAAAACCAACCCCTAAAACACCAAGAAAATTTAGTCTCACATTTCCCCTCCCCTTCACATGCTAATTTTGATGAACTTTCCAATTAACCAGATTTCAGTTTTGCACTTTGTAAACTTTTGTAAACTAGAATTGTGTAAGTCTTGGTAATCAAGGGCACAATGAAGCTAGCATTACAGTTCATTTCACTGCCACTGTTATTTTAGAAGCATGTGCAACAGCTCTTTCCAGATCATCGCAGTAAATCCATTTAGAGTGCATTTCTCTACATTCCCCAGTTATTGTTGAGGGTCCCTGTGACACTTATTTCTGCCATGAAATATCACTTATTAGGTCCATATGTCATTCAGCACTCTCCAGAAAGATTTGCTAAGTTAAATTTATATTATCCATGTAAAGACAAACAAGTAATGTAGAAGAACCTTCAGGTAGAAAGCTTTTTTTTTTTAATTTTAAAGGTGGAGGTTTTTTCCATTTAACAAATACAGCAGGTTTTGTTAATCAGTCTTATTTATCATCTAAATATATTTTCCAGTCCTAAAAATGATCAATCATTTCCAAAATCTGAGAGGGAAGAAAAAAAAAAGATACTTTGTCCCTTCAAATAAGTTGTAGCAATAAAGATAAAAATAAGGTATTTTAACACAGCAGTAAAGTCAGAGTATAGCAATAATTCAACTAGGAAAAGCAAATATAAGTAGGATTGCAAATGTAAGACAAGTAATAAATTTAGTAAGTTCCGGTGAAAAATTTGTGCAAAAAACCCTTCAGTAATATTAAAAACAATTTACAACCTGAAACACATGAGTTTCAATATTCCAGTCTCCAGTCGTTTCAAAATACATGTCCATACAGAGTAACCCCTTTTAACCACTTGAACTGTTCTAGAGAACAAACAAGCAGTGATTTTCATAAGCTAAACGACTAAAGTTTTGTCTGGCCCAAACCACTTCAGTAAAAAAAAAAAAGAAAATCTAATTTTGCTAAACAAAGCAGTTCAAAATACAGATAAGGTTAATAACACACGATACACCACTTAGCATTTCAACTACAGAGCAAGCAATTTACCTGCTAAATTCAGAAAGAAAAAAAGCTGAGGTGGCACACATTGTATTTGCTTCTCTTCAGTACTATGGTCAGAAGAGTAAAGTTTGTAGTAAGGCAGTTTGCTTCAGCAGAGTATGAAGTGTTGTGGAAGGGCTCGGACAAATACGAGAGACGCTGGCAAGCTTTGCCTGCTTACAGTAACACCAGACCTGTTTCACCTCCTCCCTGGTAAGTGTGTGGCACTTCTAACTACACAAAAAGAGGAAGGCTTTTTGCAACAAGGGAACAGAAAGTCACTTCTGTGTAACTTTAAAAAGTGCCTCGTGAAAGGTACAACGCTGCTGAATCCAACAGGCAAACTGGAATAACTGGAAACTAAACAAGCAGAGGCACATGGGCTGTGGATATTTGGAGCGCAGTTGAAGCATTTCATTCAAGGAAAGGGAGGAGCTTGCTTTTTTCCTTTTTTTTTTTTTTTTTTTAAAAGCTTCCCACTCAGCAGCAGAAACACAAACTGACCTTCCTTCTCAGTTTAGCAATCAAAAGCAACTATTCTATAACAGGAAAATATTTCATCTGAGAAACACTTCTAACATCAAAACTAAGCATAATTTCCATGAGGAGATTAAAAAAAAAAATTTTAAAAATCAGCTCATAATAGTTCCCCTGCTTTCACCCTTTTCTCACCAAAAAGGTGAAGACCATGTTAAGTTTCATTTTACAAAGCAGAGTTTAACTAGTATTTTAGAATTTAACTAGTATTTTAAAAAGTCAAAAATGTTCCAAGCATTGCTCTGCAGAATTTCTATGTATAAGGGCTTGCTTTATCTCTACTATTCCTTCTGCTGCTCTACTACTATCTCCAACTTTCAGTAGTGCTTTCCTTTGTCAAGAGGTACTAAGCTAAATCCCAAACTTTCTTTAAAAGCCCCCAAAGCAGAACCCACGTTTTCTTGGAGTCACCTGCTAGTTTCTCACTTTACAGGTAGCTTATGAAAAAAATTCCCAAGAAGCAAATTCCAAAGACTTTACATAGAAACAATAAGCCAAATTTGGTTCAGAGTGATGCATTATATGCCTATCGGAAAGGATTAGTCTTGAATTACAACCATGACTAGTAGTCTCTGGCACTGCCAGAGGTTTCCGGTATAGCTCCAGCATATCACCATTTCTGCGTCCCAGTTTCCAAATATAAAGTTGTGATCGTTCCTAGCTCTCCACAAGGATGATTAGTCACTTAGCATTTTACAGATTTAAACACTGTTTAAGGAGCATGCACCAATGCTACTGTTAGAGGACAACAGCAATGGAGCACATATGAGAAGCAATACGTCTACAATTTTGCAACAGAGTTTTGAAAAACAGAGATAAGTGGAAATACAGCAGCAGTACCCATCACTGCAACAGACAGACCTGCCTTAAGACCAATTCAGCATCCTGGTACTCTGGCAGTTTCATATTAAGTCTGTAGCAAGATGTAGCTTCATTGGTGAAACAGCCCCATTCTTAATCTTCTCTCTTCTCTTTCTCTATAAATTCATCAAAAAGCTAACCAAAAATAAACCAGTATTTTCAAGAAAAAAATGCTTAGAAAAGTTAAGTAATCTGCTTGTTTTGCACAAATATAATCGTAATATTGAAAATACAGCTTACGCTTCACGTGATAATCCAAAACATTGACATGTGAGTGTGAATGCAGGACTATGACCCCATTATAAACCATAAAAGTGTTTTCTTTTTTTTTTTCCCCCCAGAAAAGCTACTAAAAACCCCCTCAAACAACTCCTCTACCAGTCATTTAAAAGATTACAGAAGTCATTTAAAGGATGAATAAAAATGTAAAGAATGACAAAGGATACTTCATCCAAATATGCATGAGCAAGACAGTGAAGGAAAATATTTAAGGGAACTATTTGCTTTTCTCACAGAAGTTTTCAGGTCTCAGGAAATTCAGTAAGAAATGACAGCTTGATGCCTAACCAGCTGCCTTCTTGCAAGGTACCAAGTAGAGCAGCATCAGTGTCGCCTCCTTTTCTTCTCCATTTGTCAGAATTCATACTCCCTGTGGCACAACTGCTACATTTTTCTAGTTTAAGCTGGAAATAGCCAGGGCTTATTTTTAATGATAGTAGCAGCTGACTTAAATACAGAGCAGCAGAAGATCACTCCCACCAGCGTGACAGAAGATCACTCATTTTCCTCCACAGGCATAAACTCACAGTTAGATTTAACAGTCGTTTGTAAAGATTTTATATTGGTTTGTAACACAATGATTTTGTAACACAATCATATTTTGCAGCTTTCTGGTTTGTAATCAAGAAAGCATAATGGAAAAGATGGGGTTAATTTCATTTAAGTTTCCAAACAGTAACTCACTCTACCTTGGAGGGCATGAAAGGTGATACACAGTTAAATCAGAAGTTTAAATTAAAAAAAGCAAGAAAAAAGAGAAAGAGAACTCTTCAGTCAAAGAAAAATCAACATTTATTAATTTGAGTACTTGTCTAATGTTGTCTGTGTCAAACAGGATATTTCAAACTCTAAGCATCCAAAAATTCATCACTGCATTAGTCTTACTCATTAGCTCACATCTGAAAACAGCTTTAAAAAAAGAAGGAAGGATTGGAAGCAGCTATAAAGGGAGGGGAAGAACATTTAAGCCTGTTTGAAGATTAAGAAGTGTCAACCAGCAAAGAACTACTGCCTCATCCCACACACCTGCATTTGCAACATTCGTTTCAGCATGAAAATTAATTACCCCTGGAAGCAGAAAATAACAGTTTGAAAGAACACTGAATGTGGGTTTCTAAGCTGAATAAGAAAGCGATGGCATAATACACATCACCAGACAAGTGTAACCAGCAGAAAATTATCAGTTTCAAACAAGCTGGCCTTTTGGCTAACAATAAATGGATAAAAACAATGTATAATGATAGTGTATAATACAGAAAGATGTAGGGTCCTGTTGTTTGGGGTTTTTTGTTTTGTTGGTTTTTTTGTTTTGTTTTGTTTTTTTAAAAAGACATTAGAGCAAATATGCAGAGAAAACACATGAAGAACAGTCACAGAAAACAGTGAGGGCCAAAGAGCACAGACCAGTTTTTAAGAAGCCCAAAGCATGACAAGGAATGTAATAGTTCCTATTGTCCCTATCTTGATTATTACGCTTGTTCTATTTTTCATGGTTCTCCTATCTCAAGCCATTAGAACTAAATTTTTCAGGCTACGCACTGCACATTGTTTGTACAATGTCTACCAACAGTATCACACTAATATATTAAAAGACAATCATAGAAATACTCATGTTTTAAGCCTTGCACTCAAGGAAGGAAATGCCAGACTGCTGTGCAACTGTAATTAAGTCACTTTGTGTGCTTGGATTGTGATACAAACTACTCAGATGACTACAAACTACTCAGATGACTACACACTATCTTTTCAAAGAACCTACCCTTCAGTACACAAGGCCTTTGTGAATGAGACTATTGTCTACAGCTCTTCGAATTCTGTTCTGAAATTTGGAAGGTGTACAACGTAGGTAATGGTTTTCAGCAATTTTCAGAGTTACTGCAGCTAAAAAGGCTCCCTGTTGTATTCCAACCTTTCACAGAGTTCACCTTCAGTTGGACAGACCCAACTGGAAAAGGAGCTCAGTTACCAACTTTGCTTTCCCGGTCACTCACAACAAACTTAGAAAAAAGGCGGCAACTACATACCTATAGCTGTGCTTTGAACTCAAACGTATGGCTTGTTTCCCCCAAAGTAATCAAAACACACAGCAGCTTACTCAAGATGAAGAAAAATCTGAGTGCTTCACACAAATCAAATTCTGAGGTATTATAAGAACTACCATTCCCTGAAAATTAAAACACACGCTCGGTGTAGGATGAGGGCTGCGTACATTGACTAAAGTAAGTTCAAGGGAAAAGTGTGAAGTGAAGCACTGGTTAACTCCCTATCCATTCAATGATAACCAGGTATTTTAATTCTGGTGTTTCCTAGCTTGTCAATATTGGACCCTGAATCTTAGCATACTTTTCACTTGGAGGTTTTTCCTGCAAAAAACACACTGATCTTTGGTTCCATAACCCAGGACTACAATGCAGACCTAGAGAAGAAGGTAACTAGCATAAATAGGCCACAAGAAAAGCAGCAAGATGTATCTAACTAAATTAAAAAACAAAAAAAAAAAAAAAAAGGAAAGAAAGAAAAGACAGGGAAACGAAGACACAGATTAAATTCGATCTAGACAAAAGTGAAGTAATGCACTTGGAAAGAAGTTTATATTCAAAGTAAGGCACTCTGGCCTGATGGCTACCACTCAGGAATGAGATTTTAGCATTGTGATAGACAATTTCACACAAATGCTAGCTAAACACTCATTAGACGCTGGGGTTTGCAGGGTTACATGAGAACCTCCCAACACGCTGCCCTGCAGCTCATCAAGAAGACAGCAACATGAAGCAGAACCTCAGCCACCACACTGACACATCAACGAGAAGCACCATCTGTACACGCACTGCCCTGGACTCTGTGACAGGCCGCCTGCAGTTTGCCAAGCCAACGCAAAAATCTTTAGGGACTGGCAGCGTACGGCACAAGTTTCTGCAGAAATCACAAGCGGCCTTAATTGGGCACTTAACCTCGGTAAGTCTGCACTTTCTGAATAAAGGTACAAGAATTCTCCACATTCTCAAGGAAACGTATGGAAAGGAAGATTCTGTAACAGAAAGTTATCAAATTAATATTCTAACAAATAACACAACTGTAATCAGTGTGGTGAATTCATTGTTTAGATGTAGTCTGATATATTATTCTGAAATTTAACTATTTAACCTAATGAACTCTGAAAATCAGCTCTCCTTTTAAAAAGCTGTCTTGACGTTTACCAGTTGGTGTTTTCTATGAATCCAAAGACGCACGTGAAAGCTATTGCAATACACCATAGGGGAATATTGCATGGGCGCAACTATATGGGGATGATTATACTAGCTTATCTACAGCTGTAGAATTACCCTATCATACTACGTTATTGTGCATAACTACCCTTCGTGATGGTTCTGTGTTTTGAACAGCTAGTGGTACAGATGCAAAACTAAGGAACTGTCTGTAAGATTAGATACAGTTATGCACAAAAATCAGCTCACATTGAGCCAACAGAGCGTAAAGAGCTCACAGAAGTGATGAGTACCTGGCCAACCTAACTTCAGGTTACAGAGAAAACTCGCTGTAGAGTTAACTGGGCACTTAACACAATCCTCATGCCCTCCATCAAGAAGACCTGAAGCACTTCAGCATCTGCACTCAGTTCAGCTTGCAACTCTGGTGTCCAGATGCTAGTGGAACAGATTAAACATTTGTCTCCTCATTTTTTTAGTGGGCCCTAACATTTGCAAAGCAGTCTGTAATCCTCCCATCTTGCTTTCTTAAAACCAGAATAAAAAAACCCATCACAATTACAGGGGAAAAAACTGCAGGAGATCTTGAAGATGTCCAGCATATCACATCTCAAAGGGATGAAGTTCAGAACAAAAAAAAACTTTACACAAAATACACAAAATACTGAAGTTTACTGTTGGTAAGAAGGCTCTGAACAATGTTTAAGCAAAATTTTAAAAATCCCCTCTACAGCTACCACATTTAATGTATCAGATCAGTGCCCCATAAAAAGCCTACTGAAGAGAACGTTTTTATACATGGAAAGTACAGGAGCTTTTTTTAAAGTTTGAGGCATTAAATTTAGATTCAAGAAGTTTACAAAACTGTCCAGCATGTGCAACTCAACACAGTTTAAGAGTCTCTTCTGATAATGCCAACTTGACAAAAAGTAACTGTATATAAAAATGGACTACTGACTGCAATCATATATACCTTCCCACTGCTGCTTTCATTTCTTACCCTAATTTATTTCTTTCTGCGTATTATACCAGCAGGTTACAACATCACATTAGTCGCAGGAGAAAATGCATGCCTGTAACTTAGCCTTAGCTACAGCACTTAGCCTAAACCATCAACAGAAGTCAGCTTATACTGAGACAGCAGACGTAATGCTCAAGTGCAGACCACACGTTCCCATCTGCCAGCTCTGATGCGCAGGGGAGGGACCTATACAAGAACACAGGGCAGGCAGTTAAAGTGGCAAAACCATAGTATTTGCAACAGAAAGATTGATCAGAGATCACGTATCAATGTCCTAATCTGAATGACACAAAAGCTCTACCCTTTTCCACTCCTCCTTACCAGCTGTCACCCGACATCTCAGACAAGGTTAAGAACCTCCATCCTCTCTCTCCTTTAACAGTTCAACCCAGTGGAGGCAGAGAAAACATCCTCGGATAGGGGACGATGCCAGGCTGGAGGTGGCCTCCACAAGGAACAGAGATGCCTTTGGCAAGAGGCAGTTTACTGCTCTGTATTCAACAGCTGCTACTTACAGCTGTTTACATCCTTCCCTGCCCCTTTGCCCATTAATGTGTGAGCGCAAAGAAAGGCATTAGTGCTTCAGAGCTGGCTACAGACTGGGGAGACGGTTGAAGGGAGCTCATTTAGCTTGGAGTTCTTCATCAGCTCTTCTGTAGAAGAAACTCATACCGAGAACAATAGCAAAACCATTGGCTTACTTTCAAAAACAGATCTTTAAAAGCTGGCATGATCGTAAAGAAAATGTTGGCTGGACAACCTTTTCACCCTGTACATTATCCCACCCAAATCCTTAACATACTGGAGGAACTCTGGTTTTAAGGTACGCAAGAAGTATCCATCTAATGGAATACCGATCTCTTGAAGTTTTGTAAATTACTTAAGTGAGATTACGATCCCCTTCTCCCCCAATTTCAATGCATACACTTAAGACCTATGCTGACTGGGAACTTGTTTCACCAGCACAGTGCCCGACTAAAAGGAGAAATCTTTAAGTTACTGCAGTCCAAACTTTCTAGTTAAGGAAGCATCAATCTTCCTCTCTCATAAGAAGATGACCAGTTCTTAAAACATGTCCAAGACTTTAACAGTAAACGCTGGACTTGAATACGAGTATCAAAAGCCACCCAATTAAGAAGCATTATTTCTATTTTAATGATACTCATTTCATAGTATAAATGTCACTTCTGACTATTTGGATAAGCTAAATCTTAAACAGAATTCAGATGATGACAGCTTTCATCTGATGTTGAGGAATTTTAATCTGACTTTTAAAAAACACTGAAGTTCTTCGTTACTAGCACTTCCCAAACTCCATTACTGAAATCTCATTATTTAAAATCAGCCATGGCTTTCTGGCTCAACATGACCCTTCTAACCACCAAGTGCCACAGTTACACTGCATTATCTACTTGAGGTAGGCCTTAGTCTACCCTGGGATTCTCGAAATAGTTAAGGTAAAGTAACTATAGTAAAAAAGGTAATTCAATACATATAGAGAGCATTCGCAAAGGTTTAAGGCATTTTAACTAAGCTTACATCAACTGCATTTCATTAGCTAGTTAATCTTAACTTTCTGAGCCCCTAAACAGACAAATCCAGACTTATTTCTAGACATTCATTCAAAGCATAAGATCAATCACGTCACTTCTGGTTATTTAACTATACTAAGTCCAGCAAACTAAATCCAAGACTGCCTGCAAAAATAAAGCATTGTAGGTTTCAGAGAAGGAAACTGAATTCCAAATAGCTTTTTCTAGTTAAGCCGATTTTTAAAAAATTCACACTAAGTTCAAAAGAAGAGAGTAGCAGTTTAGAACAGAAGTAGTAAGCAGACTTTGTAACTCTTAACTGAATTGCCTCTACCAAAGCTACATCTTTGATTAAACTAATGCAGATTTCCATGCTGCCTTCATCGCTGCAGATTACATCCAATCTCTGAAAAATACTATCGTTATCTCCAGGGTTAGTGGCGTTTCTTACTATGAGTGTCTGGAGGATGGGGGTTAAAGTTGCAATTATTTATACATCTAGGAATATCACTGGAGGCTATAGCCTTGAGGAAAATACTTGTTTAGTCTCCACTCCATCACTGTCAATGGAAGCCTTCTAGCTGCACTTAAGTAGCAATAAATGGTTTTGCCACCTTCAGCTTCCAGTATGTCAACTCTACTTAAGATTTTCTAATAAAATACCTTAACAGAATGATGCTGGCTTATGCTATGCTTAACCAAATGGACATAAAACACAACAGGCACCAGCTTCCTTAAGGATTGCACAGACGAGACATTTTGTGCATACATCTCCTGCATTAATTCTATTTTTAGCCTATCAAGATCACCGCTTAGGCCTTCTATACTACCTCGCTTTTATGGATGCGCATAGCAGTGATAAAATGGGTGTACATCAATAATGTAATGTTCCCAAGTTTTCTCAATTTTACACATTCCCAATTCCCTACTCCTACATAAATGTTTCCTTACTATCAGATCATCATCACTCGAAACGGAAGCGCCAACATGCTGCAACAGTTACGGGATGTGCCTCCAGCAGGTACCACTCAATGGGCCACAAGCATGTATCAAGCATTTAGATACAAGCTCATAAATCAATGTGAATTTATTGTAAGTTGGGAAAAATAAAATTGAGAAAAATTTCATCCTCAGGAAAGGAAATAGTTAAAATTAAGATGCAGGCTCACATTATTCCATAGTACTTGCCTGTCATAATAAAACAACTGCCACTCTTGTGCAAAGCAAGCCGTATCAATAAAAGCAGAGTTTTGCCAATCAAATGCAGGCTACCCTCAGGGCAGATGGCACAGATGCGATGATGAGCTCCAGCATAACATAATCTTTCTGGGACTGGCTACGTACCTGACAACTACTTAAGAGTTTGGAAAGCGCTTTACAAAGGGTGTTGCAGAAGTAGATAACCCAACACATAACACATGAATACTCACATGCTTTCACTTCTAAGCCAGAGGTAGAATTTGCCAGTTTTATTTTAGGTAGGAGTTACCATATTCTGAATGTGTAATATACTTCAGATTAAATTTACACGCACTAAACCAGTCTGAAAGTCTGATTTACCCAATACAATAAAGAATTTTATTTTGCTTGATACGTCAAGTCCACAAAGAGGGATTTGGCCAAACAGTCTGAAAATACCTTAGCTGGTGCATTTGGGATGTTGTCTGCTGCAGGAGAGAACGAATTCTAGTCCTGACAGGTAATACCACAAGTCAGGCCAAATCAGCTCCGTGTGATTACAATGCTCTGAGGTCCTGGTCTCTCTTTAGCCTGTTCTGATCTAGTGCCAACAACGTACTACAAGGAAGCAGAGAGTTTCAAGGTCTGATCTGTGACCTTACGATTGGAAGGCAGGGATCCCAGCTCACCGGTGACCAAGTGTCATTCTCTGGCTTTACCAGTTGGCAAGATTAAAATCTAAATTCACAACCATTTTGTTACAAAATTGGCCCTGCTATTATTGGATTTCAGCCTCAATCCCAGTAAACATTTGTATTGGAAACCATGCTTGGGAAGAAAGCAACTCACAAGCCCTGGTTTCAGTTTAGCAAAACATCACTTTTCAGGTCGGCAAATACAAAATCAAAACTGTAAACCCTATGCGAATTTGGAAGTGTACCTTGTAGCACAGTGTGATTAAACTGATTAAAAGTGGCACAATCAAAAAAACCCAAACCCATCAAAAAACCAACCAACCAACCAAAAAAACCTCAACTCTAACCCAACCATTTCACCATTCCTAAACTCTAGCACTCGGTAAAGGAAGAAGCTGGCTGCTATACAGTGCTGTAGAGCACAAAGACCAATACAGGACAAGACGCTGCACACAACAGGCCAAAACCTTGAAGTCAAAGAGATGCCTTACTGATTCAAGACCCATGCTGAATTGTTTTAAGGTTTTGACCACCAGATTACTACGGAAGTGGAGGTTTGCCTTGGTTTATATTTGACAATAAATTCTTACCTGCAGCGTCTGAATGTGTTTCATAAGCATGAGTTGATGACAAAGCATACCAGGGAGTATCCTAGCTGTGTTTCAACTCAAGTGATATCATCCACTAATATAGGGGAACAAGTTCTGATGGCAGATTCAGAAAGAATTGTTTTGAAATTCTCGTGAGAGTGTAGCCATAATTAATTTAGCTAGCACTAATCCGGAACAGATTTAAAATTTTCAGGGATAACAGAACTACCCATCCACTAATAAATTATGAATAACCTCATTTTGACCAAAATATGCCAAGGAGCACTGCCGAAGAGATGTGAAATTACAGTAAGACTAATAGGTGGCAAACTTTAGACACCATCTATAGAAGGTGTTTCGCGCACCTAAGTTCAGTTCACCGATTTCAGGACACACTGACTTTCTGCCATCTTGGCAGGCTACGAGATGACCAAGAAACTCCTCTCAGCTCTCGAAATACGTAAACGCTCCACGTAGCTCGCGTAGGAGCACAGATCAACAGCGACTTCCCGGTAACGCCACTGCGCTCCCATCGCGTTTGCAATTACATCCCAGCAATTCCCAAACCCGAAGCGCTGCCATCGAGAAACGCTAAAGCTGCCCAAACGCAACCTCACGTCGGGAGCCTTCTTCCCTCGGAGAGGTTTTTAAAAAACAACAACAACAACAAAAAAAAAACAACCTCAAAACTTTCATCACCTCGACATTTTTTCCGAGTTAGCCGCGAAGTTACTCCACCCGGCTCCGATTGTGCAACGGGGAGGCGGCGGCGCGGTGCGCGCTCCCGCCCGGCGCGGGGGGCGAGGCGAGGCGGCAGGCGATCCCCGGGCGGCGGGAGGGCCGAGCCGGCCCCGGGGTAGAGGGAGGGGGAACGCGGGCAGAGTATGGCACCGCGGCAGCTGCTCCGGAGTCGACGGGAGCGCGGACGTGCGTGTGTGTGTGTCATGTTATTGCAGAAAGCGAGAGATCCCGGAAAGAGCCCGAACTAGGCGCACCCGCCGCCATCTTACAATGCGGGAAAGAAGTTGCACGCCAGAGGGGAAGAGACCGGCCCGAGAGGCCGGCTACCTGCCTCAGGGAGGGCCGCGATCGGACCGAAAGCCCCTCCGGCACACGCGTACCGGCACCATCCGGGCCGGCCGGCGGCAGAGGAGCGGCGGCGGCGACGCCACCGCCGCGCCCGGGTGGCTCCGGGTTGCGCTGACATTTGAGCGTCCCCGGGAGCTGCCGCTCCCCGGTCCCAACCGAGCCCCCCTTCACCCTCCGGGGCCCTGGCCGACCTCCGAGGTCCGGGGCCTAGGCCCGGGGAGAGCGGCCTCAACGCCCCGGCTCGGCCGCGGCCTCGCCGGAAGGAGCCGGCCGCTGCCCGGCCTCGCTCCGCCAGCCT
>VXBL01007069.1:168822-182273 GCA_013400195.1 Aramus guarauna | reverse complement strand
CGCAGCGCTGACGATAAGCGCCCGCCCCGCCGCCGCCGCCCTCCCACGAAATGGCGGCGGAGGCCGGATCTACATGTCTGCGCTGACGCGGCGGCACGGTATCCCTCCGCGCGTTACCCGGACTCGCCAGCTGTCTGTCAGCGCCCGAGGGTGTCACCGGAAGAGGGGTGGGGGAGCTGGCTCGCCTTTCGGGCCGCGCTGGTGCCCCCATGTTGGGCGGTCGAGCCGCTTTCCGCCCCTCTTCCTTCGCCCGTCTGGGCGTCCCTGTGGCTGCGCGGCGGGAGGCTGGGAAGGGGCTTGCTCGAGCGGCGACGCGAAGAGGAACGGGGGTCAGGCGTTCTTCCGCCTCGAAGAAATAACGCCAACGTTTTCACACCCTGTGCCGCCCAGGTGCTCGGCGGGACGCGGAGCCCTGGAAGCGGAGAAAGGACGGCGCTTCGGGGGGAGAGCAGGGGCCCTGAAGCAAAGGGGTTTGCACCTCTCGCGGTGGTGCCAGTGATACAGCTAAAGGTCTGCTCTTGCCCGGGAGAGAAGCAGCGTCAACCAGAAGAGCAGGCCTGGTGCGAGAGCAATGGGCCTGGAAACTTTGGTTTAGTGCGTGTGGATACACTACAGCTAAACCAAACCCGAGTTTCTTGGTATAGGGGAAGATACAGTAACACGGACTGTCAGCACAAGGGCAGGGTCATCAAATAATTTTTTAATTTGCAGATACTGCCATGTTTCCAGCTCCTTGGAGGCTTTGTATTTTGTGCAGCACAGGCAAACAAATCACTCTGAGCTAGGCTTTTTCTCATAGTAATATATTGTGTGGATTTACGCACAGTAGTGTACATGGGGAAGGACTCCTACTCCACTTCTGTGAAGCAACAAGCAGAGAGAGATTGCCAGAGTGCCTTTCTGCTGTAATGAGGGGATATATCGTATTAATAAACATGGCATTTGCTGTCCCGGGAGTACGGATACGTAATTAGCTAAAGACATTCCACTGAACCAAGTTTGCATCTAGTATAGTGCCTTTACTGCACTACTGCTAGTTTTCTTACTATCTAGGATGCTAATTATAGCTTGTCTGGAGAAGGCAGTATATTCAGGAAAACCTGATTGTGTAACAAATTTTTCAGTATGAAGCTTGAGAATGGCCTGCAGTGAATTAGGGGAGCAATGCTCTTTTTTTTTTTTTATTTAAAAAGTAGTATTGTAGTAGGACTGCCATAGTTTTTTAGCATTCACATCATGTACAGGCTAGAGAGAAAACAATGCCTTGTACTTGTAAAGTCCATTTACCTTTCTGGGATCACCTAAACCACTCCTACCAACTTCCTTGTGCAGTCTTCCTTTTATTATTATTTTAATTGTACTGAACAGTGTGTTCAGCAAGTGTAGTCCCAAATGATTTAATTCATTTTCTTATCATCTTAATCAAGAATATTGCTGAAAAACACCTTGCTGGTTTTTTGCCTGTTTTGGATTATGGATGCTATTAAAGCTGCTCCAAATCACCACCAGCGTGTCTATCTTTCTGTCCCAGACATCTTCCTCTATTTGTAAACTGCTTACAAACTTCCTGAACTTTTTCATTATTGTTTGTCATTTCAGGAGATTTAGGTACTTAACACAATTCCAGTTCTACATTTTTAATTATTATTTGAGATTAATGGCCTCTAATACGGCTCTGTATTAAGAGGTTTGATCTGGCTTGCGATTCGCATTTTACTGTATAATGAAAGGAATGAAAAACAGCACAAACATGCTGTTGACTGTAATTTTCCCTGCTAATTTAAGGCAACAGGAATTGTTAATCTGGTAAATCAAGTTTTGTTTGTGTGCCTTTCAACAGTTACATGTTAAAATCAGTTTCTCTATTAGCATTTGACCCCAAATAGAATTTTAAATGTATTGGACAGCTCTTGTTTGTAGCCACTGCTCAGAAACAGGTTTGCATGTTTTGTTTTAGTGTACCTGTTTAGACAAACACTTTATTACACTTACTGCTCATTTTTTAAAAAACAAATACATCAATTTAAATACTTACCTTTAAATACACTTGAGAAAAAGAATAAAAAATAATGACTTCTGTAGGAAAGAAAAACAAGATGCATACTCACAGTTCTGTGGCCATTTCTGTAAGTCACAGCACACAGTCCTCCTTGGAAAACATTATACTTCTCACCCTCATGTCTTTTTCCTCAAATTGTGAGGTAAAAAACATGTGTTTTCTCCTCAGTGTTTGGAAATAAATAAAGCCAAATAGATTTTTTTACTTCAGTAGGAATACTGAGGCAAGTAAGGCCTCATAACCTTAATAATTGATGAGCCATATGCAAAGAGTTTCTCACCTTTACCATATGCAGCAGGTGTACTATAATGCTACTTGCACAGATACCTCATGCAGTAATATAAAATGCAAGAGGCACAGATGATGGTTACTGAATATGGGCATTGCAACTTCTTGTGGAACTACCCAGTCTTTTTGGGTTTGCTTCATTTTAATTTGCTTTTTGAAGCTAATCCTCAGAAGTGGCTGAAGAGAGGTATTACCATGTCTAATTTTCATACGTTACTGGCGTTGGGTTAGATTTTCAGAGGTTTATTATGCAAAATAGTGCAGTAGATGTGGCATGGTAATAAACACTTTGCACAAAAATACTGAGAACAGACCAGATCACTTAAACGCCACCTTTGAATTTTGTTTGCTTTTTCAAGTAGGGCATTACAGAGCCTTGTGCAGTCAATTACCTCCAAAGGCTGAATTTGCCAGTCCATTTCAGCTGCTTTGTGCTGGTCCAGCAGAGCAAGCTCAATGGAGCTAGCTTTGATACATTGTCATAGCGCTTCCCCTCAGCACAAAGGGGACTTGAGGGAAAAGCAGCCCAACCTTAGTTAAAGGCTGGCATAGCTTGCTTGCACATCAGTCTTAAGTTTTTCACTTCCACTTGCCTGAGACCAGTCATTTTTACATTTTGAGCATGCTTTTCTACTTGTCTGCAAAACAGGTGGAGCAACCAAGCACCCTGGACACCAAGCAGCATTCCATACAGGATGTTTCATGTATCTGAGAGAAAAGGGGGAAACAAGATGCAAAATGTTTCCAAAAAGATCTCCCTTTTTAGAAAAGAAAAAAAAAATTACTTCAACAAGAGCAAGACATCCTTCTTCGTTTGTCTGGTAGATCATTCTTAGTTCCTGTTTGGAGGATACAAAATACAACAGCTTCTGCTGCTGGAAAACAAAGCACTAAGAAGATCAACAACAACAACAGCTTCTCCCTGTTTGCATGTATTACCAGGCCTCAATTTTCTCTTCAGCATCCTGTCCAACTTGTTTTTCCTTTAATTATCATAAATCAAGCTTGCAGTCAAATCCCTTTTTAACCTGAGCAAAATTCATCTTATTGGGGACCCTTTTGATTCAGTCGAGATCACAAAAAGTAAGATCACAGAGGAAAGCTGACAAGTAACATTGTTGCATTGGCTTTTCTTAATACAACAAATAAGGCTGAATTTGCCAACCCAAGTGCCACTACATGCCAGTGAAAGAAAAACAGGTTTGGGATGCCGTAGTGTTCCACCTGATCTGTGTTTTAAATACCAAAGACCAGCAGCCCTTCCCATGTAGCTGGGGGCTTCTCCCCTTCAAGAAGGAGGGCAAGGTCATAGTTACAGCCTTTGTACTGCGTGCTCAGTTCCCTGGCTCTTAGATCTGGGACCATTACTTCTTCCGAAAGGAAGAAGAGATAGCAAACCTCTTTCACATCTGGTGTTCAGCCCAAGGTCAATGTGTTAGGCAGCAGCTGGCTTTCTAAGGAATATTAGAGAAAAGGTAAATTTTGTCTTATGTTCCAGTCTGGCAATTCTTCATCTCCCATTGTTTCTTCAACAGATTCTCTGACATTCTCACTGAAACAATTTCCAAACTATTCTGCACATTTCCTTTGTATAGTAGTACTTTTTGTCTCGCTGCTAGGTCACGGGGCAAAACACTGAGTCCCTACATTAATCCATTTTAAAATGTTGCTGCTCTGTGTAGGGAGTTGTAAGATCTAACGTTTAAGTCCATGTATGAGTCCCAGTGAAAAGCTTGAGTGTTTTGTTGAATAATGGCATGCTAAGGTTTCATGGCTTGCACAAGGTCATGTGGGATTCACAAGAATATAAAACACTTCAGTAACTTACACCGAGATCAACAGACCAAAGTTCCCCACAAAATCTTCCAGTCTTCAGGATTTTGTTTAGCACTTCATTGTTCAGCACCTTCTTAGCCTTCATAGTGACAGCATAGTTCTCTTTTTTTTTTTCTCTTCTCTTCAAATGCCTACAAAAAATAACAGCTATTTTACAAGAAGAAAGTTTTGACAACATAAAATTCATTATGTTATTTTCACAGACCTAAACAACGAAATCTCTGAAAATTGCTACAGGATATTTATTAGTACACATACAGAGTATTCATTTTTTCCCAGCTAAACTACCATTTGATCTAAATGAAAAAGATATTCCTTTCAAGTCAGCAGCAGTTTGTGTCACCAAGAATGTTCATTTTCTGTGATGATTCAGCCATATGGATATTGAAGCATGAAACTCAGATGAGCACGCGCACAGTGTAATTATGATGCCAATTTTGAAAAACGAAAAATTTTGTTGTCATGCAGTTACTAGCTAGCCTTTGTTTTCTTCTTTTGTATGAATTCTTTACATTCCTGAATAAACATGGATAATATATACATACATGTCAAAACAGCATCTTGAAGTAGGGATGTGAAAGGCTGAGCAATTAGTCACAGTTGCTAACATAAGGTAACGCAGGCTGAATTCAGCAGGTGAAACCCCTCTCTGGAGCAAATCATAGTTTTATCAATTTCAGTATGCGAGGGTACATCAGTTGGAGATCTCTTCAAAAAGGTGTTTAATGGTGACCTACTTCACCCCATCCCTTTGGAGATGGTTGCTTTTCCTTGTTATACCTGTTTTTTGACCCCTCAGGCTGACTTGAAACTGCATACTAAGTCAGTAGGAGTTACACTGTTACCGAAAATGACCAACCTCTTAGAGCAGTTTTCAGCAGTACTTAATTTGGCCTATTGTGTTTACTAAAGGAGACATCAAAGGACTCTCTGAAGCACTTTCAAGATATGTCTTTTTTTTATTACTTTGACATAATTGATTACTGGTCAGATTTGGACCGTCCTAATTTGATTGCTCCTCCAATCCTTGTTCCAGGATGCAAATGTACTAAGCAAACCACAGCCTTTGAGGAGTGTTTGGGTTAAACAAATTATTTGACCGGTGTACTTAATACACTATAAAAGTTGCTAATCCAAATAAAATATTAAGGATTAAAGTTAATTATTCAAACAGGCTAGCTAAAATATTTCACCGGCTCCCTAGTGTAGGCAAGGCTCTTCAGACTTCATAACATGCTGTGCTGATTCAAGTGTGGGCTTCCATTCACCTGGCTTGCTCCATGCTAAGTACGATCATCATTGTTTGATTAGAGTTACAGGGAATTAGTTAGCTTGACCTAATCATGACACTGATGGTGTACTTTATCCTGAAGCATAAACTGCCTTTTATCTTAGGAGGTTTCCCCAACAGAAGTCAGTCAGTGTTTCCAGAAGCCCTGGGGCTGGGACCCTCTCTGAGTTAGGAGCTCTAGTACCAATGACTTCCCAAATAGCCCCGCAGCATTTCTTGGCCATTCCCCCAGTCTTCTGAGGCAGTGCTGCTGGTGAATCCTTCACATAGTTGTAGCTAAATAAACATTACACTTCGGCAGAGGTAGCAGGTTGATTTTCTGTCACTCTTTATTTAGAGGCTTTTTTCCCTTGTAGAACATTCTCTCTTTTTTTTTTAATTCTCATTCTGTTTTATATAGCATAATGCTATGTTTCCCTGAGGGAATTATTACGTAGTCTTGTAGATTGCTGTGTTTTAATTGTTTGATGCTGTATTGACTTAATTTAAAATAATGACTTGAGTAAATAAGAAAGTCCACAGAAATACTTCAGGGTTTTTTGTTTGTTTGTTTTTGTTTGTCTTTGAACAAGTATATGCGGTGTATTTACACAATGGATGTAACTAGCCAACTATCATGTGTTACTAGGAGTCATTTCACTTTTCTTCTTGTTCTTTTGAACAACCTCATCTTTAAAGATTTGGCTGATCTTTTCAGTTTTTGGCATGACCCAGTTAACCACAAGATGCCCAAGAGCTTGCTTAGACCTCAAATATCCAGGTAATTACAGCCAAATATATCTCTTAGAAGGAAGGAATATTATTCTTGTTTGCTGTCATATTGTAATTCAGGAAATATTGTTGATGACTCTAAATCACCAATACTGAAATTAGCCAGTTATTACGCTGCTCATCATTATGGTTAGGGGGATGGATCAGGGCAGTATTTCTGAGAGGGTGGGTTGTGACACACACAGTAGTCATGAAACATAGTCAGGTGCTGGCAAGTTGTTGGAAATTTTGCAAATTATAAAGCAAAGGCAACCCAGCTTCTGCACTGCTGGTGACTTTTATTCTTCAAGGTCAAGCATGCTTTCAAGAAATATTACATAGAATTGTCACTTTTACAAGCAATAGATGTTAATTCATTTTTCTAAAGACAATGAGGCCTGCAATTTTTATTTTTTTTTTCCTTTTGATAATGGGATGTCATCTTAAAAACCCACTGAAAAATACTGGCTTAAGGAGTTGGTAGTGGGATCCAACATACTCATTTGCTCAGTCATAGCGATTTAAATTCAAGTGAATAGGGGAAAAGACAATTTCTTAGTCCTTCCTGACTATTTGGTGGCCTATGTTAAATGATTTTATGATCTCTGTTTAGCTCCCATATTAGAAAAACAAACAGTGCTGCAATTAGGCATGGAGGACTCAAGTACTTGGAGACTAAATGATAGGCTTACTCTTACATTGTTCAGGATATTTGACAGTATCAAGTCATATTGGACAGGCAATTTGAGGGACTATGTGCGGCATCCATTTCTACCATATCCATTTTCTGAATAATTATAACATTTCTGTCCCTAAAGCTGTCAAAATAACTCACAGAAAAGCATAAAAAAACCCAGAATAAAAATAATTTAATTCCTCTTGGGGAAGCAGTTTAAAACGTTCTCAAGCACCTTAATACATTAACTATAGACACCTATGACAGACTTATTTTCAATGAAAGACTTTCTGCTCTAAAAAAAAAGGGCAGTAGGATCTTTTCCTAGTTTCCAAAAGCACTCTCCTAGTATGTTGTTCAAGATGAATGCCTCTCAATTACCATATATTTATTTTTCATTTAATTTTTACCTTTCACAGTCATTAGGCTTACATTTCCTGTAAAGTACATTTTGTAAACTTTGAGGTGATTCTATCCTACTTTTTGTGCTGGTTGCTTTCTCTGCTGATTCAAAGGAAAAAAAGAATTTTAAATTCCTTTAATCTTTAATTTTAAAAATTTTTAAAAAATTTATTTAGAGACCTTACAGTTGCCTGTACTGGGGTGAAGTACAGAATTTATATTAAGTTCTGGCAATATCTTGAAAAGTAAGTGAGGAAGTAACTTACAATTCTAGGGAACAGCCAACTACCTAGATCTGGAAGTGCACTGTACTATAGCTGACCTGCAGTCCAGAGGACCTGGAGTGCCTGGAAAAAATAGAAAAGAAAAAGCATTACTAAGATAGACATAAAAGAGGCTATATTAATCTTATTTATCTGCAGAAGTACTATTCCATGTCATTGCCGTGGAATCAAGATAGCCACTTTTTCCCTGCTTTCATCTCCATTCCTTATTACATACATTTGTTGCCTGAAATTGAAGAGGCATGGTGTTTTGGGGTTGCTTTGGTTTTTGGGGGTTTTTCCTCCTCTTTATTCTTGTGAGATGACAGAGAAGGAGTATGGGTTATTGTCAATGCAAGACCTGGCTAACCTTGGAAAGGGGAGATGGGCTCAGAAATCTCCACAGCACTGTGTTACGCAGCAGCCTGAGAGGGAATAATAAACTGCTGTTTTATTGCACTGTCAGTGGGCATCGTGACACAGGAAGAACTTAAGAGCAGAGTGCAGTCATATTGCAGAGATCATGTACTCTGTCCTCGGCAGGGGAAGCTGTGCTATAATTAGCCACTGCCAATGAATGCAGATTGCGTCACAGGAATTAGTCTTGTGGCTTTCTCACCTTTGCCTTCCAAAATGAAGGAAATATCTTCCAGTGACAGCTAGTACACCGAAGGAGTAAAGTACTAAGGCAACAAATACACCCCTAGTTGCCTGGTCAAGGATATACAGTCTTCACTGATAGCAAAGATCAGTGCAGTTTAAAAGGGAATGGTGAGTGGTCCCCTGCTGAGAATATCTTGACATATATATAGCTTCTTTTCCCTGGAATTCCCATCATAAAGGAGCAGCTTGTAGGGTTTTGATAGTGATTTTCCTTCACATCTGTTCATTTAGCCGCCTGTACTTCCCAGATTACATTGGCTTTGTCCTCTGTAGGTCCTTTTAACATAGGGGAGCATGTATCTGTTTTCCATCACTGCGGCTTTCTCCCAGGGGACAATCTGGGGATTTTGCAGCCTGGTTTATTGCAACAAACCAGGCAGAACCTGCCACAAATCAGTAACGTATCTGGTCTTTTATGAGCGTATTAGAGTGAATCCTAAGGATCCTTGTTCTGATTTGGGTAAAACCTTTGTGAGTTAGCAACTCCCTGAAAGCCAATCAAATTCCAAATCTGTACAAGTCTGTATGCGAGCAGTGATCAGATCAGTCTGGATGCTCATAAGCAGCACGTATCAGGTCAGCTACCTAATGCGGATGGAAAGACTAGATAATTCATGTAATGGGTGAAAATTTAAAACTCATTGCAATATTGTATTTACTGTGTACTTTCTTGTGTGTCATTAGTGTTACTGGACTGATGTTACAATAGTTTCACATCATACAACTTGTTACTTCCTATGCTTTAAATAAAAGTTGAAATCAGTAACTTAGTGTAACCAAGTGGATATTCATAGTTTCATCTTCTGCTATTTCTGCAAATATTACAGTAGCTGTAAAATCCACTACTGTGGACCAGTGCTAACCATTGCATAAAAAGTTCCAGCTTGGAAAAAACATACAATATAAGTAGAAAGTAACTGAACTTTATCTGGGGATATCTAGGAAATTAGCACTGGATACACCTATTCTTTATTGAGATGGGGTTTTCTTCAACTTTGTTTCATATGCCCAACCCATAACTCATGGGTAACACTTCCCACTTCCCAGCAGTAGAAGTCAGAAGAAGAAATTAAAATGTTAAACCTGTGGCTGAGAGATCAAAGCATGGTATTATTCTTGAATAAATAAAACCAGGGTCTACTGCTCTGTTCTCTCATGCACAAAGTTGCCATGCTGAACTTGATCCAATTCTTAGAAATCTTGCCATTTTTCTTTACATACCTGTTTTCATTCTTTTCACAAATTAATAATGTTACAATCTGTGACAATAAATAGCATTCTAAGCCACAGCGAATTTTAAAGTTCAACAATAATACATAATATTAGTAAAACACTGCAGTTACTTAGGCAATTACAATAGGACCTGCTTTCAGATTATATATATAATAGTTACATTGTAAAGTTCTTGGACATTAATTAGATTATAAAGTAATATCATGCTAATTTACTAGTAATTTTATAATATGAAAATTTTGCTATTACAAAATTACCCTATTGATTCTATTATAAATGTGATTTGTTTCCTTAGCTCATTTTTCTCTCGAACACTTTGCCTACCACAGAGTAGTAGGTATTTTCCATAAACACCAGCAGAAGCCACTTAAGATGCCAGGTCTCAGAGTCAAGTGAAAGCACGACAATCTCAGCTTTCTTCTAAAGGCAATTAAGCCTCTGGATGTAAAAATAAGAAATGAAAACCTAACCTGCGTGCAACACAATTGCAACTTGCTTGCACTGTTCATAAGCATAAAATAGAGTGTATAACTGTATATATATGATCTTATGGTTTATGTTTCTAAGCTAGTCTCCTTATTTTTTAGAGGTTCAATTATTTAATAGTTGGGTATGACAACGCTCCATAACTAATTGATGGAGACATTGCATGAAATGAATCACAGTTCCTACAGCCTTTCTGGGGGGTAATGATTTTGCTTACTTTTGGGGAAGTGAAAGGGAGAGAGATCTTTGCATGTAGCTGCAAGAGCAGCTAATCAAACCCCATTGTGAAATGATCTGAATACAAAGGGAGAGATCTAGCTTCCTCCTAGACAGAGGCTTGTGTTTGCTGATCACAGAAGCCAGCCCTTTGGTGACAGGATAGTTTTTAGTTGACAATAGTACTTTTGCTTGCTGCAGAGATTATTCCAGGCGCTCAGTATGGAAAATGGCAATGCCAATTCCAAGAAAATGCTTTTAACAACACGAGACGTCCTGTTAATAGAAAAGCTCATTACCATGAAAGAGTGGCAAGCAAATTACCGTGCTACTTAGGCTTGTTTTAGAGATGGAAGGACTGTGTGTCTGCTACCTCAGAACCTTTCATCTTTTATCCTTACTGGTGTGCACTTGGTAAAATAAAATAAATAAATATAATTTATAAATGTTCTTTTCCTTTGCAAATCTTAGTGTAAGTATTACCTCGTTTTACAGCTGAGTTAAAGGCACAGGGAAATTAAGCAATTTTTGAAAGGTAATGAGAGGAGGAACACAACCAGCTTCTTTTCACCTATGCTCAGTATGCTGGACCAGGACCAGCTTGTGGATGCTGAAGGCAGCTCTTATTTCTACTGCGAGCTGGACCAATGCAGCTATGTTGTAGTGACATTATGCTTGGCAGAATAAACTCTGCCAGATGTGATCTGCACCTGCCCCATGAACTGTTCTACCATTCTCATCAGAGCATGCATAGTAGAAAGTTAATTGGGCTGGTTCTCTTTTGGGCTGTGTTTTGGGAATACCACGTAAAAGACCTGAGCTAGCACTAACTATCTAGATCTCTTCATGTGGCCTCCATGCTCCATCTTATCTGTAATATTCTTGCTAGATGAAAAATATCCATTAATAGAGGATACCTACTGCTGAAAGCAACAATCATATTTCAGTATCAGTGACCTAGGTTCTGTTCAAGTATCTATGCTTGGGCTTTCTGTGCTGTTATTTTTATTACAGCTACTCCTATATATCCTAACCAATACCAGAGTTTCAGTGGTCAAATTCAGTATGAAACACATAAGCAGAGGAAATCTCTGCCTTTTAACAGTTCACAAACTGAAGCTAATTATGCAAGAATTAATTGTTGCATATTACTCTCCCCAAAAAAGCTAGAAAATTTTCCAGATACCCAGAAGTACTGAGATTTGAGGCAAAGTTGAAAATGATGCTGATAAAATCCTGAAGAAGCAATCTGCCTGTGGAATAAGAATGTCCACATAGGGTCTTAAAACATATATAACAGGAGAGAGATGTCACATCTGCCTGGTAAACCTCCTGATGTTGACTGATCTTAAGTTCTGACCCCGTAATGTGGTCCCTGAAGATGGACTACTGCATAAAACCCTGTTCTTTTCTGTAGGACTAAGCAACCCTGCAGCTTACATTTTCCCCCTTAAGTCAAACAAGAAGTCTGTGGCCAAGTTGGAGAGTGAACACACATCACCCGAGCCCCAGTTCAAAGTGGATTTCTAAAGGCCATCTTTTGCCCCCTCTTCAGTGAAGAATCTCATTCAGGCTTCAATTTCTTTGTAGTTTTTCCATACTCTATGACTTCAGCCTTTCATGTACCAAAACCGTTCATGACTCATGGCAACTGATACCTATGCAGACAGGCGAGGTGCGGTGAGAACAGTTCTTCTCTGCAACATGTGCAGATTGTCTAGCAGTATGCTGAGTGGAGCGCTGATCAAAGACAGCACAGCAAGGCTCAGGAGCTTCAGTGAAATGTCAGCTGTGCTCCCTGTATCACAGCTAGCATCCAGAGAAGGCTGGAAGAGCAGAAGAGATGGAGAAGGAGGGAAGGACAGAGGCTCTCAACTTCAATGTGAAATTGTTTGATTCAGAGCTGGAATATTTACCTTATGTATCTTCAGCCTTATGTATTCTTCCCTCAGAAAGTTTCACAAACAAGGTTACATCATGACACCTGATTTGTAATCTTTGCAGAATAATCAAGCGTTTTGCTCTTTCATTATCTTGTCTAATAGCAGGCATTTGCCTACACAAGAAGGAATCATCTTAGGACATCAGACATAGTCATTACAAGGATAAACTTAGGTGAGGCAGGGAACTAAGATACTCTCAGATCACAGGAACATTCTCAGTAGCTAAAGAAGATGATTCATCAGGAAATGTTAATGTAAGGTCGCAGGTAGAAAACTAATATTCAGGCCAGAAGCACAAACAAGCTGAATTTGTTTTGTTTTGGTTTTTTTTTTTGCATTAGTTCTTTGTGGTGACTTCAACTTTTGGTTCAGATTGTCCTGAATCAATTATTAAAAGAAACTAGTGAAAGAGATCTAGCATTAGGTTTATATATTCTAGTCAATACAAGGCAAACATGACTACCAAGTAGATTCAGCCAAAGACAGACCAGCGTGTTCCTCTGACTCAAGAAATACCTAGAATTACTCTTTCATGGCTTTGCTCAACTCTAGTAACTTACCCCAAATTTCTTAATTACCAATTCTGGGCTGGCAGGAAAAGTGCACAGTTGATATGGGCAGATATGCTGTGGTTTCTGTACACTGAGGGAGAGAACTTTGCTCCAGTCAAGATCACGTAAGGAAGGAGATACATCTTCTAGAAGGACTGCACCATTTCAGCTTTCCTGAAGATGCTCGTGCTCTGTGCTATATGCTATTACCACTTGATGGATTGACTCACAGTAGCAAAGCCTCTTGAACCAAATGGAGTTAGACTCATGACCAAGGGACTAACACAAGAGTTTTCAGATCTGCCTGGATTGTCTAAATTGATCTAGAATAGCTACATACTTCCTATTTTTTCACCTGGCTATACAGGAGCAATTTCCTATGCCAAAATGACCAGTCTCCTTGACATAAAATGAATGAATGAATGAACATGCTCAGAGATACAGCTCGTTCTGTGCAAACTATAGCCAAACGTGAGGTGGATGGGCCTCTCCCTGTAATATTAAACCTCTCAGCACTCACGTTATCCCACCTCAGAAGAGTTATAATACCATATGAAAAACATCATGTATATGAAGAAAAATTTTCTTTTACTTCAATATTTTTAAGACCCTCAACATAAGATGCAACTTTAAAACAACAGGGTGACAACAGGTTTATAGGCTATAAACCATAAGCCACATGTTATTAAAGTCGCACTCCCTAGCTGTACCTAGCGAGGCCTGCCCAGGCTAAGCAAGGCCCGACTGACCAGCCAGACATCACCACAGGCCCGCAGGCCGAGCGCTGCCCCCCC
>VXBL01007069.1:106435-168749 GCA_013400195.1 Aramus guarauna | reverse complement strand
AAGAGCTGACTCAAGAGGCGCCCTGTTGGCTGCCAACGGCCGCGGTCCCGGTACCGGCCCCGGCCCGCGCTCACCGCCCGCCCCGGCCCCGCTGCCCACCGGCCTCCGCTCGCGCCGCCGCTCCCTCCTGGCTGTAACGGCCGGCGCCGCCCGCGCGCCGCCTCGCGGCGGTAGCGCTCCCGGCCCCCACGCGGCAGCGCCCCCCCATGGAGCCCGCAGGAAGCGCGGTCCGGAGAGGAACCGGCTGTATATCCGAGCGCATGCGCACGCGGGGACGGTACCGGCGTCGCTGCGTCTCGCGGCGCATGCGCGGTAGGAGTAGCCTGAGGAAGCGCGCGGCCCGCTGTGGCGGGGGTAGTTGGTGGCTGCGGAGCCTTCCACTCGCGCCCTCGCGGCCGCCGCCATGGTGCTGGAGAGCCTGGCCCGCATCGTCAAGGTCCAGCTGCCCGCGTACCTCAAGCGCCTGCCGCTGCCTGAGAGCGTCGGCGGCTTCATCCGCCTCACAGGTAGGTTGGGGGAGCAGGGGGGCCCGGCGGCCTTGACCCCTTTCTGCCCCGGCGCCAGGCCGGGCACTACGCTTCTGCCTGGACACTGGCGCCCGCCTGGACCCCGGCACATCGAGCGGGCCTGCCCCATGCCGGGCTGCCACTTCTGCTTCTCGCTCCAGGCATCGCTCGCGTTTTCCCGGCCCTGCTAAACGCCTTACCTGTTACAGAAGGAAGGAACCCCAGACGTTAAATCGTCGTTAAACTGCTTCAGCAGGAAAAATATCCGACAAGGTGGTTATGATGCCCTGTGAGGTAGATGATAATAGAGTAAAATGCAGCGATAGAATAAAACGTACCAGGCTCCTCGGCCCTAGTTCGTTTGCATTGTACTTAAAATTCCTCTCTGTACAAGTACCAGCAAGTGAGAAGCTGTGCACATAAAGAAAACGGGATTTTAGCTGAAGGCCTAAAACACTGCCTCTTCATTTGCCTAAAAGGTTACAGAAAGCGTCTATAAAGATTAAAAAAAAATCCTAAGAGCCTGCTACAGACACAAAGTTAGGGTGGTTTATTTTATCATTTTTATAAGTATTTTCTGGGTGGAGTGAAAATACCTGTTCATTAATTGTAGCCATATCACAGAATAAACAAGAAAGAAAACTAAATACTAGCAAATTCTTTAGGTGTTTAGTGCATTTCAGTGCTTTGCAAACTGGATCTGTATGAGCCCAGGCTCAGCTGTGGTACTACGGGCAGAACCTCAAGTAGTGTCAAATGACAAGTTTAGTTTGGCAATAATAAATAAGAGGAATGCTCTAACAGAAACTCTCTGGAAACAGAAAAAGTCTTCAAAGTGTAGAATCAACCTTATATGTTTATCTTGCAGCACTAAGCTATAAGAGTTTAATAGTGCTGGAAAATTATTTAATTCAGAACAGGCACAATTTATTTAAAATCACGTTTATGCTGCTTGTAAACTTGAAGTCCTGTTATCTTTCCCATGACAAGGAAACCTCTTTTAAATGAACCATTCTTCTTTGCCTGCAGCTACTCTCTCATCTGAAAATGTTATTAATTATATTTCCCTGCTTACTTCAGAGGGGTGGACTAGATGACCTTTAAAGATCCCTTCCAACCCAAACTGTTCTGTGATTCTGTAATTACTGAATAGAGACATTCAGTTGCTACAGAGCTGGGAGGAAGGGGATACAATAAGCTACAGAACAGTGCAGCTTCTCATATTCTTAGCATTTAGCAGTTTCCTAATTAAGTCATTGCCCTTTTAACCACAAGTTGTAGTTAAATTTTAAGTTTAGTAGTGCTTAAGTTTAATTTCTTCTTGCTTCACTTGTCCAAACATACATTTCTGTAACAGGATTATTTGTGCAGTCTCTGTATTTATTCACACTACATAGTAGTAATATAATCTATTCTGAAAACCTCTGGTAAGAACTCTTTTTTTTTAATAGAATGATCAGTGGGGGAGAACTGTTTTGCTGTCATGTTATTTACCCCATTGACAGGTACTTCCTTGAATTTGGAGAGAGCGCAAGAAGCAAACAACAAGTGGAGACCAAACATGTGAAATGTCCCAAAAATATTAAACAAAGGCAAAAAAAGGAACTGAGTCAGAAATTGCTTTGAGACCTGGTAGGATTTAATGAGTGTACCTGAAAAACAATCCACTGCCTCTAGTTCTTAGTGATTTCTTTGACTGGTCTTGTGCTAAACACTCTAAAAAGGGGAAACAGGTATAATTAAACATACATAGCTGTAGAAACATTTTGAAACTTTTTTCACTTTTTTTCAACAGTCAGCTAGACTAGATTAATATCTGCAGTTATACTTGTCTATCTTCCTCTTAAGGTGGATATGAATGAAAATTGAGGAAAAAACAGCAAAAACTTTACAAGGTGCTTGAAGTTATGGCATAGGATAAACGCAACATGGTGAGGCTTTTCAAAAGGAAATCATAAGACACCACATCCTAGGCACCTAAATTAAAAAATAATCCTGTCTTAGTGCTTAAAAGTTATTGAAAGTCATTGCAACCTCATTGCTTATTAAAGACTCTTGTACTTATCTGCACTCAGAGCTGCTGTCAGTCTAAAGTTTCATCTGAGAAAACCGGATTGCTTCAGCAAGTGCTGCCTCTTCTATATAGTTGTTGTGGTCTTAGTCTGTCCTGTCCTAAAGTCATAAGCCTCTAGGAGCAGGGGATTCCCAATTCTGGGAGTTACTTTGCAGCAGCAACTTAAAGAAGCATATCTATTGAATTACCGTTAGTGAAAGACTATTAAACAATAGAGAAGATTATATTAATAGTCTCTTTTGTATTTACTATTACTACAGATTACAGAGGAACATATTCTTTAGCAAATAACATATCAAACATGTCAAGCATTTTTCTTTGCTTCTTTTTTGAAGGTGAGAAATAATATTGATCTTAAAACGTTTATAGTGCATTACTATTTGCCCTTCGGTGGCATCTACTGAACTTAGTCAGGGACCAGCACTGTGAAATGCTTGCTAGCATAGACCTTGTTCGCAAAGGCAGGCCAGAACCCAAATCTGGAACAGCACAGTCCTTTGCTTGTTAGCTCTTTTATTGCTTCTGTAACTTCATTAACTTCCAGGCAGATGAAACTTCAGTTCCTGTAGTACATCAGTTGTAGAAACAACAAACTAAAAGTATAGGGAGGATCCTTTTGTATAGGATATTGTACAGTGCGCTGATTAAAAATCTTGAGACACTCCTTGTCTGTCATGAACTCACCAAATCACAATGGAAAACTGCTTGCGTGGAGACAGGAAGACTGTTAACATGCAGAGCGAAACTCCTGAAGGTAACAGCAATGAGGGAGGAAGGAAAGAATGTTTGACCTTGGATTTGAAAGTGGATATCTAAATAGTTGTGCTGCTGCTGCTCCTCAGAAGCCTCTTGCAGTCTCTTGCCATAGCTGCTTTACCGTTCCCTTCTCAAGTTCACTGAAATGAACAGTGTTGTCTCATGCTGACGTTGCTTTTTATCCCGGTACATATCATTAACATGGCATAGACGTTCACCTCAAAATAGCATCTGGACAGAGTGAGAAAAGATAATTTCTAGGTTTATGTAAGAATCTACGTGCTAGTCTCCTTTCCATAAACATGACAGTCCTGTCTTACACTTGGCCTATCTGTTAAGAGGGACTTCCATGTAACAAGCTGCCAGGCAGGAAGAAAACAGTTTTGTGGATCATCTTTTACAGTACTGAGGGACAGAAGAATGATACCATGATAACACAGTCTTCAGAACCCATTTGGACAATGAGTTTATCATTTGCAGAGTGGCTTGCTAAGCTACTCATAGTTTTTGCCTTTAATTTATATAAAGTTTGCTATGTTGCTAAAAGGACCATCACCTCTCTACCTTCATAGCTGCTGATATTAAAGTGGTGTGTGGAGTCCTTTGCATTCAGTTTGTGTAGCAATGGGAACACCCTGAAGAGACCCAAGCAAATAACAGAAAACAGTTAGGATAGAACTCCTTATTAGTTCTGAAGAGAAAGTAATTTGAATTTGAGTGAAGAATTTCATCAGCTTAGGGAATATAAAATCACAGTTCCAATCTTCATTTTGACTGGTAGCTAATACTTGTTAAAATTTCAGCTTGCAGTTGAGCTGTTACTGTGAGAAGCTGGTTTTGGGCCTGCATAGGGTCATTTCCACAGAAATTAGCTAAAACATAAATCAAAGTGAAAGATCTCAAAAGAGTAGTTGGTGAAGGACAAGCAGGGACTGCTTGATTTGACTCTCAGTGGCTGGCCAGTCCCTTTCTGTTCACCGTATGTTTCTTACTTTTTTGGTCTTGTTACTGTTGGACTAAAAGTTAAGACAACGTCTCCTCCTAACTGCAGCCTATGGTCCATGGCCTCAGCTACTTGGAATTCTCTGGGCATTCCTGTTTCAGTGATGTTCCTGATACTTTCCAGGACTTATCTTTGGGATTGGTCTCTGTCAAAAACAAGTCAAGTTTGAAGACTAACCGCTTCGATACTCTACTCTCCATTTCTGGCTCCAAAGACTGCCTCTTCTCATGCAGCAGAACTGATAAAGAATCTCCAGAATCAATGTAATTGCTGAATTCTGAGTTACCAGCTGTGAAAATAAAGTCTTGTGAATTGCCTTACATCTGCTTCAGAAAGGTATGAATGGCTTCAAAAAACACAGAGCAGCTTACAGTTGTAGGAAGATACCATTGCATTAGTTTGCATGAAGCTTTTCTCCCATCCCCGCCCACCCAGTCCAAAGATCTGGGACATTTTTGCTTTGTGACTGTATTTTGTCTCATGCCCTAGAAGCATGGTCATGTTGGTTTTTCAGTCTAAAAGTATGAGCTTCTGGCAGTCTTTCGGCGATAACAAGTCAGTTTATGATTAGTGTACATATTGGTATAACTGAGGGCTTTCCAGAGACTCCCAGATTAGAAATATACATATTTTACAAAGAAATAGTTGGCTAGTGAGGACAAAACTCTTTATCAGCAGTTAGCATGATACAAATATTAAATAATAACTATGATAAATAATATCCTTGTACTTCCTATTCCTGTTTCTAATTTCCTTTCTCAGAGGTTACAGCTATCATGTTCCTGTTTCATTTGGATGAACCCAACTGGTTATGAGTCTCCCATAGACATGACTACTGTTCTAATTTTGATATCGTAGCAAGGAGTTTCAAGCTGTATTGAGATGCCACTTGCTGTTTAGTTGCTAGTCTCTTAATGATGTTTAATTCTGATGCGAGACATTTCCTTTTCGTGTCTTAGCCCAGTTGTATTCATCACACACTTGATAGGTGCCCTGCTTCTGATATGGTGCACTTGTTGTAATGTCTGTTCTGTTTTGGAGTTCAGAGCAGCTGTGTAGAGATCCACCTCTTTGCAAACATCAGGTTAGATACTCAATTTGGTAATTTTTTTCAGTGACCAAATATTTTTCCTCTCTTCTAAAGTACGTTCCAAGTTGGTCCTTCACGTAAGGTTGGAAAGTGCATTTGGATTCCTATTGACGGGGTGTTCTGGAACAGTGCATTTCAATTGACATTACTCACAGGATACCATTTTTGCTGTATGAGTGACAAGGCTGGAATGTGGTCTAGTTTAACTACAGACATGCAGTACAATCTAATTTACTTTTTAGCTTCAAGGCCTTAGCACCAAAGTTACCACTGTCTCATGAAAGTTTCTGTGATGTTGATTAGTCCTTTCTGATACTGCTAATTCAAAGACTTAAGTAAAGCTATGCCAGCTGATTCTAAAATGGTGGTTGCATTGGTTTGGTCATGTGAGGTCAGAGGGGTGCCTGATTAGCTATTTCTTTCTTTGAGACAGTCTGTGAGACGTTTACCTTAATGGCTCCTGTCAGATTATTCTGTTCTCTGTTCTTCCAGGCCATGGTGAGGGAAAGGTATTTGTGAGAACGGACTATTTAGCATCTGGTGGGACTAAGCTCTCTGTTGTAGTCCAGTAGCGAATGTTTCTCTCTACTGGAATATTCAGGCAATTTTTTTTTTTTAATTAGTATTTTCACCAAGCTTGTCTGGCAGGATAAAATTGCTTAAATTTTTGCCTTGCTGCTACTGAAGAGTAATGATAGAAAAGACAAACAGGCACTGCTGTCCAGGAAACTCAGTATTTTGGGTAACTGAATGCATTTAAGTATCTCATTGTTAATGATTCAGGGCTTACAGCTTGTTGGGGGAACGGAGAAAAGAGCAACGGAGATTAGTGTATCACAGTGACTCCTAGCAAATTTTGTCAATTGCTGTGCATAGGGACTTCTGCAAGTGCAGGTGTGGAAAGACTACTGAAAATTCTTGCAGTGCCGTTAGCATTTATACAGTTGTGCGTTCCCAGGTAAATGCAATACGTGTGGTTTTCACTTCAAAGGCTCTAGAAAGCTAAAAGAACATAAAACTAGTCCCGCAAAGATTTTCATTACATGGTGTACTTCTAGAAAATTCAAATTATTAAGAAAAAGCCACTGTGTTCTAACTGGAAAAGTATTAGCATGAATATTATGCTCCATTATTACAAATAAAATCAGGCTATACAGAATAATGCCATTTCTGAGAGCTACAACTTACCTAGCATCCTTAGCCTGCTCTATTGCATTTCATTTCTTGTACATCTTAATCTCGAAAAACAAACTGTAGAACAAAATTGTGCTATGTTCTGATCCTAAATCATTTAAGAGGAACTTGATTACAGTGTCCTGTCTTACAAAGTGCTTGTGTAGCTATTTGTGCTCTAGCTCATTACACTTCTTTGTTTCTCATTTTAAAATATTTTTCAACTCTCTTCTATTTCCGTATGAGTGTTTAGATTTAATGACTCTCCAGAAATACAGAAAAATGTTCTTTCCTTTATTGCACCATGGTACTTAAATTTCGCTGGAGTATTATCACAGCATGTTTTGCTGGAAAAGTGGATCCACTTTTAATATATATAGATCTTATGCTGATGAATTTCTTAAAAAGTCCAGTAAGTCTTTCTCTCACCAGTATGTCTAGAAGATGTATATTGATGTAGCAACACAGCTAAGTCTGCAGAGGATACTTGAATCTCTTACCTGTACTTAGAAGAATTTCCTCAGCTGGGTAAAAAGCAGTTTTCTGTGGCTTGACTTTCCTGATCTCAGGACTCTTTCTTTCTCTGTGTATTGTAGAAATTGCAGGGTTGCAGATCCCTGAGCAAACAGAGCTCTGAAAAGTAAAACCAAAAAGATTGATGAAGGTTTTCTAGTGCTTATCTAATAATCTATATAATTTCTACGAAAAAAAACTTGGAACAAATAAAATGAGGAAAACTTCAAGAAGTTAAAAATCTGAAATAAGCAATTAAAAATTGGATTATAAAAGGTACTGAATAGTTCTTCAAATACAGAATGTTAAGATACCAGCACTGAACATACTTGACGCATGTAATCATGCCCACTTTGCTAGTACACAGTGCTGGTTTACTTGAGGTGAGCAGAACCCCTGTAACTTTAGGGTTCCTCATTTCAGTACATCTTTTATTTGTTTTGGATTTATTCTCCTCCATTGAGTCATTTTCTAGAGTGTCAAAATTAAACTTCAGATAAAATTCTAAGAATCACATTTTTACTTTGGCTACAGTAAAATGCAGCAGTAAACCCCAGGTTTTAATCCAGGTCTACCTTTCTTCTTAAGAGTTACCCACAGAGTCTTGTTTGCCCTCAGAGCCTTGCTGACTGAGCAACCCCATTCCCTACCCTAAGCCTAAGTTACCTGAGAGTAGCTGATGCTGCACTGTACTGAAGTGGTGTCAAGACCCAATCTAAATTCCACCTGTCTTTAGTTTCAGAATGGCTGCGGTTATTGCCTTTCCTGGGCGTGTTGGCCTTGCTTGGTTACCTCGCCGTTCGTCCATTCCTCCCCAAGAAGAAACAGCAAAAGGATAGTTTGATTAACCTCAAGATCCAGAAGGAAAATCCAAAAGTAGTGAATGAAATAAACATTGAAGATCTGTGCCTCACTAAAGCTTACTGCAGGTGTTGGCGTTCTAAGACGGTAAGACGCTTTGCTACTTTAGGATTAGAGATTGAAATTTGCATATTGTTATCAGTGTTTTGGTGGTGAATTACTACATGTTCACCTGTTGCTTTTCTTGGGACGTGGAACATGTTCCTGGCTTTGGAGAATGGCACAGTTCTTATTTTTCTCCACTGTAAACCTATCTACATGCAGAAAGAAACATAGAAGCTTGTAAGAAACACAGTAGAGTTTTTCTAGAAATGCTTACAGAGTGACTACCTGTGAGTAGCTTAAAACCAAGCAAGACCTGTTTAATATTTGAGAATACATTGCAACTAATTAGAAGATAACTATTTTGCAAAAACAATGCTTAGAAAGTTGTTCATATTAGAATGAAAGTAAGGCTGGACTCGTGTTGGTGAAGGACAGCATATCCCCATCTGGTCCAGAGCAGCCATTAGATGCATGGTTTGGATAGTCCTTGTCCCCCAAATCAACTAGATGTACGTGAGCATTTTTCACCTACCTTTCATTTCTTTTGAATGTCCTGACTGCACAATGAGTTTATCCTCTCTGGACTGAATGCTTTCCTGTTTTAACAAAAAAAATCTGCCCTGGACCTAAGAAAAACCTCTCAACTATTCTCCCTTCAGACTAATCACTTCAGCAAAGCATTTCAGCTTTCCTTAAAACAGTGCTTTCTGGTTGCAAATGATTAAATCTATTAAGAGTACTTTTACCAGTTCCACAATAAACCTTAAACCATTTGTGTCTGTGATGGCTGCTTTGCTTGCTATTCTTTCATGGACAAGGCCTTTTCCCTAACTTTGTGTCTAAGAACAGCTGGTTTAGGACCTCACAAACTTAGTTACTTGCTAGCAATGGTTGGTTTTTTTTCCTTAATAACACATGTCCTGTGTCAGATAGGAGACAGGGAGTTTGATGTTGAAACAGAGCATAGTAGGAGGAACTAGCAACATTATCAAAGTGCTCTTGACATAGGAAGAAGTATAAAAATCACCATGCAATTGCTGTACAGAGTTACGCTAATTCCTCATGTATGTTTTCTTTCAGTTCCCTGTCTGTGATGGCTCCCACAACAAGCACAATGAATTAACAGGAGATAATGTAGGTCCACTAATACTCAAGAAGAAAGAAGTATAGCAGATGTTTAATCCACTAGATCATGGATGATTAAAAAGTCTTTTTATACTGTTGTAGTTGCAAGGGACAGCATTTTATTATGTGATTGGTATGATTTAGTCTAATGATTGCTGTAGATTTCTTTTTGGAATAAACTGCATTTAGACAGTGCTAAATCTTTCACTGTTTTGATACTTTATTCTGAGAAGAATTGTCTGCTTTGTAAAACTGTAAACTAACTATCTGTAAATAAGTCGTTTATTTCAACAATAAAATGACTTCTTTGTATGAACATGCAATTATAAAACTGTCTATGTCTGAGTGATAGAAGTGCACCTGTCCGTTGATTTTGTTCTGCTGAGAAGCCATGTTTATTCTGCTTTTCAGGAACAAATTTAAGTGCACTTAAGTGGGGAAAAACAGATACTAAATTAATTCTTTGTGAATATATCTAAGTGTACTATTGGGGCAGGCAGCATGGCGATGTTAAGTTACACTAGGTGAAGGCCTGGCCTGTGTGATGCTTAAGTGGACAGTTTGTTAGTCTCATGCAAAGCAGCCTGGCTCAGAAAAACTCCATACAGCTGTAAAGTCTCATATGGCATCCTAGGTGCTGGAGTGCTGCAGTTCCAGACAATATAAACTAAATTGAGCAGGTCAGCCGCTAACATTGTGCCTTTATTTCGTGGCCCCTGTGTTGATCATGGATGAGCTCTTGTAAGGAAACAGAAATTTGCTTCTTGCAAGTTCACATGCACTGAAGCTGCTACTTCTTGTAGCAGGGACTTTCATGGAAGGAATTGATTGACAGAACCAAGAAAGGAGAGCTGAGCTGTATTCTTGGCTTGTTACCCATTCAGAATGATTATTTGGGCAAGTCAGAACTTTGCTGTGGTATGGCTTAATTTCAGATGCAGGTAAATAATTGCTACTTATCTAACTGCTAGACTTCTAATTAATTCTTCTGAAGTGCTTTATTTTCCAATGAAATACTGTATCTACCAGTTTAAAAATAAGTATTTGATCAATGCTACAATTTTAGACAATTGTACTAAGGCAGATTTCAACTGTTCCTGAACAGCGTTTCATTTGACGCATTGTTAGGCAGGTGGGAAGCCCCAGAGCACTGTACCATTGCCAAAGCTGATCACCACCGTGCTGAAACAAAAAGCAAGTCAGAAAGCAGTTCTCACATAATGGCTCTTGCAGCAGCGGTAGAACTAAGGTAGATCATTCCTCTTGCATTTGTAATAGTTGTAGTTCTAAGTACCTAAAATTCTTGCTTTGCAGCAAAAGATGGCAGATTAGAAAGTGATTGTATGTTAAATTCTGACTTTTACAAAGCGTGCAGTAGAACAACAGTATGATCTTTAATGTTTAAATGCTTCATGGTGATCTTCCCTTAATGGATGAGCAAACCATAAACATTATATTAGGATATAACATTTATAACAGTAATATTATGGATTTTCCTCTAAGTGTCTTATATTCACTCTTCACTTACAGATGCAGTATATTGAACACCAGGCCCCAGTTCTTGGGTTTGGTGAAGAAATCGCTATCAGAAATTTAAAAGCCTGGCTTTAGATAGATTCTTTTTTCAGGCTTTAAAATCCATAGCCTGTTGTAGCAGGCTGTTATTATATACAAATCTGTATGCACTTCCAGCTTTTATCAGGATACTTTTGCATTCAAATAGTTTGATTTCCTCTGAAGTCTGAGAACTAAACTACATACATCAATCCTGTTCTCACTTCTGTTGCTCTACTCAGACAAATCCTGTACAGCAGAATTGGTTTTGTTTTTCCTGCAAAGCTCCTCTAAAAGGAGAGCGACAGTGTAAGGCTTAACCTCGTCTCCATCTCTAGCATGGCTTGATTATGTGATTAATTTTTTTCTCCCTGCTTGCTGTTAGATGAGATTGCTGCTGAACTATCTACAACTGTGGCTACGTAACAAACAAGGGTACGTGTGTTTACTTTTGCTTATGTCTATAGGGGAATGGAACACAGTTTGTAGTATTGGCCTGCAGTAGCAGCACTCAGTCACAGTTCCTTTGCAGAAAGGACATTTTAGTAATTTCCACAAGATAATAAGAAAATTAAGATCCCAAGCAAGGTAAGTGACCATTTCCTGTCAAGGTAATACTCCTTATCATGGCCACAGAATTTTCTGTAAAAAATTTCAAAGAATTTATGATTTGGTTCAAATTACCTGCCTTGAGTCTACAGGGATAGATAGTTAAGGACTGAAGTGTCTGCAGAGCCCTGTATCCCACCAGCAACAGAGCTGAACCAGTTACCTGCTAAGATGTGCTTGGTAATGCCTTGCCCCTGGACGACTTTTCTAACCTAATTTGGAAGTTGCTCACAAAAGGGATAAATTTGCCCCTAATGCTACTAAAGACCAGGACTGAGGCAGTAGACCAGGTCTTCACAGTTGTGATGCAAAATCAGGAGAAGCTGAACTTGGCATGTCATGACATGCCTTTTTACTCTGCAAGAACAGTAACGTTTACCTTTCTTTTGATTATGAATTTGAACTTACAATAGACTACAAATAAACTTGTAAAAAAGGTGTCTGACTTGTGTCAACTGCTAGACAAAGTAAATGTAATTTAAGTGCAGCTGGCACAAAATTTGATCTCTTGCACTCTGTTTATTTAAAAAGCAAAAATGCAAAAACTGTATTCATTGTTTTGTGGCTGTATTACACCATAAGTGTTTCACAGTTAATTTTAGACTTCAGTCTAAATTGCCTAAAATGCTCAGTTTGGCTGAAAAAGAGAGAGAAAGTGGTGATTATAAATACATTATCACTGCATGCCTTGGCCTGTACGACTCCCTGCTTCCAGATGGCCGATTTCTGTCTTTTCCCATATGCTGCCTGCTGTAACACTGCCCGCTGCTTGCCGCCAGGAACGCTCTGTGTCGTCAGACACTTCTGCTGCAGAGGTTCTTGTGAACCTTCTGGAAATGCATACACGCGCTGCGCTCAGTACGCTCCCACATTATTCCTGTGATTACGTCTGCGTGACAGCAGGACACTTCTGGTTATAGTTTACTACACATTATGCTCTAATTTTATTTCCTGCAAATAAGAGACTGGCATGGCATAAAGATTTTATTGGCTTGAATTGATGCATTATTTATGAATGGTTTCATGGCATTTTGTTAAAAGGGAGATGGTCTTAAGCGTCATTACTTCACCCACACAAACTGATAAAAAGTGAAAGCATATCTCTCAAAGTTAACTGCTATTTAAAATCAGCTAAAATTGTCATGATACTTATTTAAAAAAACTCAGTCTTTTAGGTTCCTAGCCCCAATATAACTTTTTTCATGACAAGATGCAAGTGTTTTGTTCCTTTCTGGAAGGCAAGGAAAGGAGCATTATAAAGCATTAATGCTTTTCATTTTAGATCTGCAGGTCTATGTAATAGCTTTACCCTGATTCTTTTTGAAGATTTAATAAAAGCTAGGGGAAAGGGGTCTTGTGAGAAACCTCCACATATGGTGGCAAGGAAAGGAAAATTGATTCCATTTCATTTAGATTAGCGAACCAGATGACAATTTTCATTGGTATAGCTATTCAAGCACTCAGAATGGTGGGAGTGATCTAATGAATAAATTGAGAGTGCACTGAGGTTAAGGGAACACGATAAATCCAATTTATGAGATGCTGTTACGATGGTGAACAAGTATGAGAGGCTATCATGAACATGAGCTATTTGTCAAAGGTTTGCTTGCATACTTACGGTTGTGTTAAAAGGGCTATAATCCTTACATGTCACACTTTTGTTATTGAATGGACTAAATTGGGCACAGTGAATGCTCCCCACAGGAGGATTCTAGTTTTTATAAAACTTTATGAAAAATGAACCATATAAAGCTTCTACTCCTGAAGTAGAAATATTTTATAGACAGTCACTGATGAACTGACCACCCTTATCAATTAGGTTTACAGACATTACAAATTCCAAATGCAATAACCTCTTGTTAAAACTACCCCTACTTAAGTAACAGAGTGCCACCATCAGCCATGCAAAGTAGGCAGAACAGGCTCAGAAGTCAATGGCTGACACAATAATCATCAAGGACACGCAGCACCCCAACCGTCCAGCAGTGCACAGTTTGAAAGCATCTTCCTTTCTGGTTAGGGGACAAATATGATCTGAACTAAAGATTGCACATTGCCCAAGGAAGCGGAGAGAACAGCAGTGTGTATAGTAAGAAAAATGTCAATGTACTTGACAGCTGTTGGGGAAAACTTACCGAAGAATTTCCTGGTATTTTTAATCACTGGAATTGCTGGCTATGAACCTAAACATTTCTCAGGAAGCTTTCTTTTTTGGCTTGGAGAGGAAGGCATATACAAAGTCATACATACTGAGTTGTAATTAATCTGTATACAGAGGCATACATGGACACTGCAAATCACAGTGTTTCAGACAGTTTTCTTTTAAAAGTATTTTTATACATTTTTGTGTTGCATAGTAAAAGTGTAAAAGCTAAAATAGAATTGACTAATTCTTGCTTACTAATGCCAAAAATATCTAGACATCAAATATATTCTATGCAGTATCCTATAAAACGAGTTCAGTGAACAGTAGTGTAGAAATCTGCAGGGACGCATTGTCCATCTCAGTTACAAGCACAATCTAACATCCTGACTAAAAAAATAAAAAAAAAAACTTCCGGTTTCTGAGGGATGCTGTACTGACTCCACGCCTCAGAATGGAGCTGGGAATGACCTGCTTGGAGCTAGTTACTTGTAAAAAACATAGCAGAGTGAGAATGATTTGCTGCTATTTGTCAATACTAAACCCTAATTGATAGCAAAGCTAAAGGCAAGAGCAGGATTTTGATCAACAGAGGAGGTTTACTCCTGACTTTAGGACAGTCAAGGACAAGAGAAAGGAAACTCCTCTGGGAATGTGAAAATCAAACGTGAACTATATTGCAAGTAACTGTGCAGAAGGCATCTATATTGAATAAGATGAAGAAAACCACATTTGAGCTTTTTGCTCCCCCTGGTGAAATGTTTTGGCAAGATAGTCAACAGGACCATTGCCAATCATTATATCGTGATCCACAGCCACACACAACTTGCGTTTCTGGAAAGACCCATGGGATCTGTGGGTACGCGCTTGAGGGTGCTAGTGCTGTGTCCTAAACACTGCTTCCTCGTGATGCCTGCCTTCACAGCAGCCTTTCTGAAGGTAGGTGGGAATGAGGCTCCTTTCAGTTTGTACCATCCCTCTCAGCACTGCATTTTTAAGGCTGTTCATTTGAAGTATGTTAAGTTTGCTGCATCTGTCAGAGGTCAAAAATGCCCTGGCAAATCTGAGAGGCCTCTCCAGTCAATCCAGCCATCCACTTCTTGGAAAAATAAGAACTAATGGGCTATATTTTTAGCAAATACCTGGTTTTCTTTGCTGCAGTTATCCAAATGCAGATGTGAGAAGGACCTGACCATGGCATTTTCTCAGCCAGATGAGTATTAGGACAAAGCAACAGATCCCAGCTGACCCATGAATCTTGATTTGAGAAGAGGTCTGCTGCTATTGCCAAGTTCCCCAAAAGGAGCCGACAAAGAAAGGGACAACTTATTGCTGCCTTGCCTTGTCAGCAAACCCCACCTGAGAAGCACTCTCCTCTTTTTCCTGCAGTGGCCAGCACCAGAACATAGCCACTCTCAGTGGCCAAAGAGTTGGCTTTCCCTCCCTTGACATCGTGTTGTGCAAAGGCCAAGGTACACAGATGAAGCAGCAGCCATCCCAATCCCATACAACCCTCTCCCAGTCCTAACAGCCTCTGTACAACTCATCCCACTTTCAAGCTCAGTCTTTTTTTCCCCCCACCAGCACCACGTGTATTACCAGAGTCTGTGATGGACCCAACTGTCTCTTTCAGCATGTAAGTACCACTTGCTGTTTCTTGCTACGACCAGAGCCGACAAGTCCCTTGAAGGCACAAAGGTGTGTGTGAGCTGTGAGGAAGAACAGCCATAGGACAAGGCAAGTTTTAGAACCTGGATGAGGAAGGAGAAGGAATCGCCAACCCGTGGCGGGACTCGTTCACTGTCAGCAGTCTCTTATTCAGAAGTTGCATTCTTTGAGCTGTTGAACTTGTCATCTTGTGGCCCAGTTTCAACCATAAAGAAGTTATTCACATTAGTCTCCATTTTCTTCTGTTTATATTCCACCTCATGACTCCACTCCATGCCTGAACAATTCTGATCCTCTCCCTGGCCTCACACCCACACATTCCAAGTAACTGTTGACTGCTAACTTCGCAGTGACTCACTGCCTGACCAGCCTATTCACTGTATGTTCAGCTATTTCATCTCTTAAGGCACCATCAACACATAAAAATACTTTATAAAACTCCAGCAGGGCTGCTTTTCAAATAGCAGACATAACTGATACTTGTTTTGGTTTCCTCCAGATAGATTACAGACATGCTGTGTTTACTCAGCAGAAGTGTAAGGGCTGAAGGACCATATTCCCGTAGATGTCTGTCTTACGAAGGTTCACAGGCCTCTGCCTCTTCTCCAACCTCAGCACCTTCCTCGTCCTCCTTGGTATTTGTCTGAGCCTTCTGCAAAAGTCTGGGCCCTGCCAAGCCAATAACCAGGGCTCCAATTGGAGCAGTGATCAAGATAGCCAAGAAAGCTACCGTCAGTACATCCATTCCGTACTTTTCCAGTTGCTCATCCTGATGACTTCTCGCTGTATCCAGGGCAAGGGAACCTATTGCAGCCTGCAGGGAAGACAACATTGCTGAGATGGAGCAAGTAACCTTTAGCACTGAAAGAGGAAAAAAGGGACTAATCATCAGTCAAAACGTAACGTAAATTTGATGGTTTTAGTGTGTTCAACCCATTTGTTTCTAGGCAGTACACAGAAAAGTAAATGTTACATTACACTGATGAGGACAATTTTCACTTGGCTATACTTTGAATTTCCTAAGCTAATCAGTTTGTCTGGGTTGTTCCCTCCTGTGAAGAACATTGCTTAGCTGCCATGTTATCCACATTTCTGGAGGATGTGTGATCCATGAAATGGGCCGGTATATCGTGTATTGCAGCTGTTAAAATGCCACACTTTGTGAATGCGTCCTGACAGCAGTCAACTAGTGGCAACCTCTGAAAATTTAGTTCACAAATTTTGCAATAATCCTTGCCTGTTCTGATTATTAACTTTTGTTTGCAAGTAATCATGCTATTGAGGTGAAGTCTAAATGACTTAACGATCACTGAAATAAAGGAGCAGGAATGCAGCCAACCTGACGCTTCTCTAGCAATATGGCTGTCAGGCTACCCCTTACCAAAACAACCACAAGCTGAAAACTCATTCCGAGCCTCTGGTGTGACTGTCCCTGCAGACACTTCACGTGTAAGAGGGAAATGCTTTTACCTTTGTTTTGAGAGTTCTCAGAATGTAAAGGCACAATACTCTGAGTAACTGAGAAACAGTTAATCTTCCTATGATATATGTACAATTCACTGTCATTAAGAGTACAACCCAGGATGCAAGCAAAACACCTTCACGTAGAAGGCTCTCCATGCACTTTTCCAGCACAGTTAGGGCATTTCAGAATAAATATGAACTGTGCATACATTACACTCTGCTGCTATTGAGCCCGAACCTCTCCCCATTTACTGCTGTGCTAGTTACGAGGAGCTTTGCTAAGGACAATATATTTAGCCCGGAATGAAAGTGATGTTGGACTGCTCACCTGGACAGTAGCTTTGGGAATCCATGCCAATGAGACAAATACTTTCTCCTTGAAATTAAACCCAGCAAAACACACCATCAGGAACGTTGCTATGATTCGCACAACTAGGGCAATGCCTAATGTAGCAACACAGAACCCTGCAACAAAGATAAACACTTCTCAGTACTTTCGTGCATAGGTGACTGAGGCGAATAAGCCTCCTAAAACTGTAGCTTTACAATGGGGTTAGTTTGGTGCTTTGTTGGTTTTGTGTTTTTTTGGTTTTTTTTTTTGTGAGGGTGGGAGGGGTTAGCCATAGTCTGCTTTGCTTTAGGTTTATTTATAGAGATTCTTTGGAAGCCTGTAATGAAAGCTGGATAATTAGTGAATGATCTTACCAACAGTTTCAGGCCTAAGAGACATAACAGATACTTCTGCTCCAATTAAACCAAAAAGAAAAGGTTGAAAAATATTCCATGCAACTGCGACAATTTTTTCTACTTCCCTCTGCAATGAAAACAAAAACAATGTGTAAATTCACAAAAATATGGCCAAGTAGACACAACGTTTAATTCAAAGGATGAAGGGGAAATGCATCATAAAGATTGTCCAGAATTGCTCCTCCTTCTCTGACCTAAAAGCTTAAAAGTCAGTTGCACCCCTTTCTAAGGTCAGTGTGTCTAGCTCTGCTAGTGAATAAAGGCTTGCTACCTTAAGAGGAGAAATAAAAATCACTGATGTTTGAACAGTAACAGAGCAGTTTGCAGACAAGAGGAAGAAAATAAAGCATAGTTGATTGTCAGTACTTAGGAAGACATAATCTGAACAGCATTGCCATGAAGTTTCTGAGCCTTTGAGAACTGCATGCTTAAATGTCTTCTTCCATTTGTATCTGAGTAGAGTCAGACCCTCAAAAGTTTCAGTCATGACCTAACTCTGCTTGCACTGCACTCAGTGGCTTATCTCCATGTGAGCAGGAGCAAAGTTAGACTAAGTCTGAAATCCCATACTAGTAAAAAGTATTGACCTCTCCAGTGTGATGTACTGTATAAAGGTGAACCCAGCTTTTCTCTTTGTGTTTGAACTTTACACCTAACAATTTTCTTAAAACAACTGCTGCCAGGATAAACAGGAATCTTCCTCTTATGCTATGCGTACCTTTTCACATATCTAATAGCAACTCTTTAATTAAGTGGGTTCTACAATAGCAAGTGAACCTTCAGGCTGCAGTGTGTGGAAAATATAAGTGCAGTGCACTGTCACTTAATAATCAATCCAGGGTTTAGACATGTCCTGTCCTTGGTGGGACTCATATTCTCTCTGGGACAACTCTTGGAATGAAATGGTAGATGACTAATACAAAAACTTCTGTAACCTTGGAGGGAACGAGATGGAAATATACAGACTTCTAAAAATTTTTCTTGTTGGTCTCATTTATCCTTGTTATCTCACCCTTTTCCTTTTATTATTATTATAAAATAATCCTCTTCACAGATGTTAGCATTATTTCAGTCCATTTACTGCCCATTTAACTGTTCCAGCAATAGGTACAATGTTCCTTGTTCTCTGTGGGCAGTATTTGCCAAGTGACTTCCACCAGGGACAGCAAGAGGCAGTGGCCTTTTGAGAAGCTCAGCAGGAAAACCTTGGTAATATATTGAGTATACAGTATGCAGTCATCTCTGACTGTATCTGATAAAAAAAAAAAGAGCTAAGGCATTTGAAAACAACACCGTTAAGGCCAAAAAGCATCATTCACTGATCAAAAGAATTTAAACTAAGCATTTATACTCTTTTAAAGTCCTTCTTTCTGAAATGGTTTAAAAGCTTTTCAACAGAGAGCTTTATCAGTTGTGATGTCTTTAAGTAGCTAAGTCCCAAGATGAGTTTTCCTTCTTTTAGAATTGGACAACAATGTAATACTTTAAATAGAAACCATGGCTTCTTTTTCGTCGTTTTAACAAACCTTGAGATCTTACTGAAGTCAGGGTCTAGATGGGGATAATAATATGGACTCTGCTATATCTGATCCCCTTTCTCTTCTTTTCCCCTTCTCCTACTGCATGTCACAAGGCTACAGCTGTGGAAAGATGCCCTCAAAATATTAAGTGCAGAAGGTATCAAGCACATGAGGCAGCAAGACATTCCAAGGTACAGAAATGCAGCAGGGCAGCAACAGTAAGAGGAAGCAGGCTTAGTAGCTAAGAGAAAATGACTAAAAAGCAGTCTTTTGTATGGTTTTTCTATGGCCTTATATCACCATGTATTGTGGGCACCCTGCTCTCTAATTTTTCCAGAATACACTGAATGGGATTTGGGAAAGATGAGAGGATGGTTAACGACTGTTTTCCATTTCATCCCCCAAAGCCACAGGGAACAAAACCTCAGGGCATGCAGACCATGTGCACAACTGTATTTTGGACACCTATTTGTAAATCTTACCATAAAGTGACTGTGTAAGGTTACAGACACTCACAGAGCTGGGATTTGGATTCCTAGTTAAGTGCCTTGACAACTAAATCTCTTTTACATGGCTTAAGATGTCTAAGAAAAGCTTGTGAGCATTTCTCTGTCAGTATGTTAGGCTCTGTATTGCTATACATTCACATACATGAGAACTTTCTGTCATGCTAAATGTTAAAGTCATCCAAAATAAAGGTAGACTTTATTTATTTTTTTTAAATCCGTACATGCCCTAAAGCTTCATAAATGCACCATTACCACTCCTAACAGAAATTCAAACTCCTGTCAGGCTGTACATTCAGACGAGTTTCGGTATGGTATGCTTCTTTATGTAAACATTCACCTTTTTGTCAGACCATCCCACACCTGCAACAAAAGCTAAGACTAATGTGCAGAGCCCTCCTGATCCAGGGAAGCCGAAGTAGATGCTGCCAAAAACAGCAAACATGGACAGCCCAAGCACAAAATATGATCTCTTCCACGCCAGAGATGCCTGTAGCCAAGGAGAAAGACAAACAAAAAAGTAATTTCTTTTAGAAATGGAGGAAAAATGTTGCTTCTGTTAATTTTGAAAATAACAGTTTGAAAATAACAATTGCCATTAACCATTGTGAAAGAATCAAAGCTTTCAAGTGAGACTTGAACTACTCAGTTGAGTTTGAGGGGTTTTTTTGGACATTAATTTGTAAAAAAATTTTAATTTTGGAAATATAATATTTTCTTTCCTCTGCTCATTCAAATCTTATTGCCAATAGGCTTTTTGTATCACAAGGAACATGATGCTCTAACAGTCCTGCTTCAACTCTTTGGTAACAGGATTTTCTGCCTGTACAGTCAAGTACTAGAACAGTTAATCCAAGGAGAGGTGAAATCCTTGCCACTAGATGTTTTTAACGACAAGCCAAACAAACGTTTGCCAGGGACAGTCTAGTTTTATCTGATCCAGTCTCACAGCAGACAGTTTTATCTCTGCCATTGTTCCCCATTTCTATTTTTCTGTTTAGCTCCTGTATCACACTTCTTATGTTACTTAATAAGAAGAAAATCTGGTTCCACTGAGGGCAATACATGCTTTGCAAATAGACTTCAGTAGTCCAGAACACCTCTACTTTCTTCCACAATTTTCTGTTCACTTAATTGCCCCTTGATGGTAAATTAATTTACCAGTTCATGTAAGAATTATTGAAAGTGACACATTCTATTTAGCACTAATGATATGCCCAATCACGTAAAGCCTACTATCTGTTGACTTTACTTGTTTTTAAATCTTAGGCCTACTGGAAACATCTTATAGAAGTAAATGTGTCACACATCAATCTAATTGATGATTATTTTACTGTCTGAAATGGGTATCAGACCCCTTTTCCTTTACGTGTGGACACTTCCACCACCTTCAGTGAGAGCAGGATGGTGAGCTGGGTTCCAAACTCTGCATCAGGAAGGACTGTGAGATCATACATTGTTATTGGTTGCAGAAAACAAGTCATCACCTATGAAACACATCTTCACTTGATAGGCTTTGCAACCTGGAAGCTGTTAGCACTGTATACAGCTTACCCCCAAACCAGCTTCACATGAAGCTTGGAAATGAATAACTTAAGAACATCATCCCTTAGCAAAGAATCTCTGTTTTATAAGAAGTTTTACTGTTTTTTTTTTACCTGATCGTGGCTTGGGAAATATCGAACAAACATTCCCAGAATCCCCCCAGCTGCTATGCCAACAGCAACCTCCAGCACTCCACGGAGAACGTTGTACAGCGTAGAACCTATTTGGCAAAAGAGTGGGTTAATTACACCATACACAGACCCTTCAACACACAAACCTCACTGTAGACCTATGAAGGTGATTCCAGGACAATGTCTGCTTTAAATTACTTGGGGGCAAAGGGATTCAGAAGGGAACCCCTGGGCCTGAAAGAACTGGATAGCACAACTTCCTCTCTCTGAAAGCTCATGCCAAGAAAGTGTGCCAGAGAAGCCTGAGAAAGAGCCACTGCGAGAACATTGCCAACCCCAGGGAAATTTGAAAACACTTTATGTTGGGCATGCAGGGACCAGACTTGGCAGGTAAGCAAGCAGACAGGGAAAAAATGTTTGCTGAAAGTTGTTGTGACCCACAACTCAGAGCAGACAATGTTACACCAAGACTTTTGATCATGGGTAATTAACCTCTCAATATTCAAGTCCACACGTGAACTTTATAAGGAGATACCATTAAGTTACAAACCAGTCAGTCATAACAGAACATACATTCTTCAAAATATCACTGTTCGTTCTGCATTTCACCACATACAGATTAACCAGCATACCAGAAGAGAAAGCCATCCCAAGGCAAGTGTTGAAGCCTGTGATAGCCAGAATGTCATCAATGCTGCCAGCTGCCATTAGCAAAGTTGGGACACCTTTATCCACCCCATATCCTCCAGCTTGTAAAATCAGCATTGAGGGGACTACCACAGCAGGGGAGACTGCACCTAGAACAAAACTGAAAACGCATAGGTTCAGCTTCTCATAAAAAGAAAGCACTGAACTACAGAACTTCGAAACGTTCTGACTAAAATTCTTTTAAAGTATAAACAAACAGACCTTTACATAAGGTATTTTCCTTACCTTTCCCTGCTAATTACAAGCAGGGATATTTCTATGCAGATTTACAACCATATCTTGCTTCCTGCCCAACTCAATAGTATTAAAAGTAAAGGGCTCCACAGACTGAGTCTACACTGCAGGCCAGTTATGTTCCCTGATATATGACTTGTATTGTCCCATTTAGGAACCCAGTCTAGACAGGCTTATGACTCAGCAGCCCAGTACCTTCTCATAAAAATCAGTGTGTGGCAGAGAAGTTCATCTACCTTGCTCCACTATATGGGTCTGGACCAATTCCACTGGTTTGGATAGAACTAGATGGAAAAGGTTTCTTCTTCAAGGATATTACTCCACAATATAACATGCCATATGTTTATCTTTGACTTGTGACAGGAAGTCTGTCCTACCTGCATCTCTCCATGAGGTAATTCTGAATTCCAGCATGAAGATTCCCCAAATTGTGGTATCATTGTCTGCCCCTAAAAGCCCCCTGTGTTATGTTTAAAGACTCAGGGATCACACCACCCCTCTTCTAAGTGCTCAGATCATAAACCCAGAAGAGTAATGATGCAAGTACTCCTCCACAGCCTGGAAACATGACCTTTAAATTAGCCACAGAGCCAGACATGAATGGTAAGTAAACAACCACAGGGGCTAAGCGCAGCTTCCTAACTGCCATTAAACTGAGGTCTCTGCTTGGTACAGAGAACTAACTGCTCTTGGATTGTTTAACTGTAGCATGAAAACAGGCATCTTTGTCATACAGGAGCAAAGAGGGTACGTTACCCTAATATAAATCCCCATTGCCAGGGCAAATGCATGAATAAGTAGGCAAGAACAGCAGCTGTGCATGTTTCTGAGATGCACGGTCCGAAAGAAAGCCGCAAACAGACTGCTTTGAGCTTCTTAAGAGCCTGCAATATACAAACACATTCAGACATGAGTATCAGTACCCTTGGCTTTATAGAGAGGAAATACATTTATGATCTGATGTGGTTTATTAAAAGAATCTCCTCTGAGCTGCAGTACAGGACAACCTTACATGGCCTAAGCCAGAGATAGGCTCAAGCACAATTGGATTTGGATATAAAATTCCAAGCGTGGCACTGAAACCCACTGAATCTAGGTTTGACAAGGTTCTTGCGTGTCACAGGAAGGAGCAACAAAAAAAATCCATTTGGCTTCTTGTGCAAAGCCAACCACATGTGAGAGGCTGGACTAGCTGGGATCCATTTGAAAAGTGCATCATCAACACAGCTGACTTACCCACAGTTACTTGAGGTCATTTGCTCCATCCACAAATAATTTGCTATAATCCCACAAGTTGTACAAGCACTCCCAAAAAAAATAATCCAAAAAACCATGAACAAGTAATGAAAAGTTGTAAAACTACATAAACTTGGCACAAGGAGCCAACCATCTCTTTCAAGTGTCTCTCACTTGATATCCAGAGCAGATTAAAGTTCCATTTTGCCTGGCAACTTCTATTCAAAAATTTCACTAAAACAGAGTATTTATTTGTAACAGCTGCCTTTAATAGTCACAAACATGACTCTGCTAGGACAGGTCCCTAATTTTGACATGGGGGGGGGGGAAAAAATAAAAAAATCAATGACTTGCACTTTTTACCAGCACAGTTTATCCCAGCATAATTAGGGTTGAGAATCACCAAAGCAACTGACATCTTTGTCTTCGCAGCTTCAATGACATGAGGAACAATTGTAACTGCATCAAAGCATTGCTACATAGAGACCAAATGACAACTTCGATTGCCACATGGGAGAAAAATGAGTCAAACGTGAAGTTCCTTTGGCAAAAAAAGTTGTCATGGAATGGAAAGAAAAGCACTATCACAGAACTGGGCATCCAAGCCGTGTGTAACAACACATGGTCCATGTTCATACAAGCTTTAATGTCTTGGAAAAAAGGATGATAGTAATCTAAAAAAACCAGACATTTTTCAAGAATGACAGAACCCTATTTTCCTAAATATCTGAAGTGTTGGCAACTCCCTAATTTTCAACTTGGTTAAGAAGAATCAGTTTAGTTGTTCTGAATGAGCTATACTTGACCTAAGTTTTATATAAAGTTTAAGCAGACCCTTAAACTTAAATAGATAGGGGCCAATATAGTACAGCTTTAGTTAAACCAGCTGATTTTGATCAAGTCACACCTTGCCTTCATTAATTTATGGAACATCATAGCATGCAGAGGAAGACTATTTTTTTTGTTCACAGGAGAGTTATGTGAAGCATTGCTTCTGTAGTGCAGCAGGACTCATCTTTGCAATTAATATATTTTCATTAAAATGGCAATGATTAAAAAAAAAAGTAAAGAAGAGACAGGCAAGTTTGGATTTTTTGGTTGGTTGTGGTTTTTTGATTGGTGTCAACAAAAGCAACATTCTCTTTCAAGGACTGGGGATGCCTTCCATTACTTGTTTTAGTTTGTCAGTGTAAACTGACAGAGAGTTTGTCAGGGAGTGTAAACTCTTCCTGACAGACCATGATGGAGCACATGTCCTCAAGATGTTCTGCTCACAAAATTCAGGAAGTTTCTTTAAGGCAAAGGGGAAAATACTTCAAAACATCAGTTTCATTCATGTATTTTTTGGATTGCTTGCCTACTCTACAAATCCAACTGCCAATATTAACGTATGACTATACAACAGAAACTATGCTTTCCGTAATGCTCTAATTTGCAGATTCTCTATGACTGAACAGTTAAATATTTTTAACAGAACCAATTATTCATTGTTTTTGAGGATCATTGTATAGTTTGCCTCACACAAATGGTTGGTGCCATACCTTTGGATCCAGGCCGAGTCCTGCTCGGGTCAAGATAATTGAAAGCGCAATATTCCTCAGTGCTGCAGACCAGCGTAGGTTTATCTGGACGATGTCACTAACGAATGGGGTATTTCGGATTAGGAAACCAGCAAGTAGCATCCCTTAAATGAAAGCAAATAAGCTCTTGTCAAATTATTTGCTTTTATTGCAATAAAAGCTTGCATAGAATTCTTAAAAATAGACACCATACTATGTATTTATGAGAGACAAAGAAACAATTCACGTTCAGAATTATTAGCCATGTTTTAACGAGGGGGACTGAGGCATGGAAAGAGAGACATGTTTAAAGCAATGAAAGTGGCCTAAGAACACACCATGTCACCAATGAATAAATCTGCAGGATGCTGACACGCAGTTTTAGTGCGAGTCAACAGAATTCAGCTTTGTTCACCAGGTGCAGGTCATACTTAGCATAAGCAGACACCTCTGTATCCTTAAAGATATTTTGCTCATTAGCTTGTTTCAACATGAAAAGAGGAAGATTTTCTAATATTGCATATTTATCTCAGAAGTTGGAAATTGTTAAAAATCCTCTTAGGTGTGAGAAATGCAGTTATCACAGAAACCATATGCTGAGTTCGTTGGGAAATACAATCTAAAACAGCTAATTGTGGACTAACTTAGACATTTTAAAATGCTCTGGCAATATGACTCTTCTGGAAAGAGGGGGGAAAAGGGGGGGAAAAAAAATCAGGACCTTGCTCTTATCCTCTATTTGAGCTACTTGCAAGACTGAACCTTGTGCAAAGATTAGCAAAATTGTCTAATCAGAGACGTCCTGCAAAGCTATTAGAACTGTAGTTCTGAAAGGATACAGAAAAGTACTGGAAAGGGGGACTTTAAATACAGATCTGTAGAGATTCATTGTAGGTCCTGATGACTCAGAGATTATTTTTGTGGCATAATTTTGTATTAGCCGTATTAAGAAATAGGAAAAGAGATAAAAAGAAAGCAAACACTGTGTTTAGATTGGTCCCAGCTTGGTGTGAGCCACACAGCTTGGCTGTGGACTTGATGTGTCCTGGGACATGCTAAACTTTCAGTCATTGTTCTTCTCACCACCTCCCGGAAAAAAAACAGTGGCATAATTCATCTGTGGTACCTCATGACAATTATATCAGGGTAGTGCAATGATCACATGCTCTTTGCAATGTTTGCTTGAGGTTCCAGTCACTAGAGCTAGTTTGATCTAGAAATCTGCTTAAAGCAAAAAAACCTTCACCTCAAAGGATACCTCCACTGTTCTGCTCCACGTTGCCTGCTGCAGAAACCCCTCTACAACGTATACATAAAATATACTATGTGACTGTTGCCATAGCAATTTCACTCCTTTTTTCCTCAGACAGAGACTCACTATAAGGTGCATAAGTGCTCGGCCAGCCACATTACACTCAACTACACCTAGCACAAGTGATTAAAGGCATGTAAGAGTACAAGATTTGTATTTTTAGTGTAAAAAAAAAAATATTCAAAGAGATCGTCTATCTCTCCTTCTGACTCAGATTTCTCCAGTTTTCCTCAAAGGCTGGGGATCTGAACAATGAACTCTGTCCTAAACACCTCAAGACATGTGCTGTCATGTTTAAGTTTCTGTTGCTCGGTATTACCTGTCTGACAAGCAGTCTCATGCTCAACTCATAACTTTTAGATACAGATTTAAAAAAAAAAAAAAAAAAAAAACAAAAACAAAAAAGCAAGAAACTTTTTTTTTTTTTTTTAAATGGAGTGTGTGGACTCAGAAAGGACAGACTCCCTGTGTGTTACATTCTCTGTTCCTATCATTGTAGGCACGCATGTAGGTATGCAAAACTTCCCTCCCTCTCATTTGAATTTCTTCTCGCTCGTGAAGCCAAGCAGTGCAAAAACACGCATGCCGTACGTGAAACTATCTAGCCCTTCTGTAAGCAGTGCTACTGTGTGAGGCGCACCATCAGCTGCGCAGGTTACAAAATCACATCTGTGCACTACAGGCAGGTATTTGAGCCCACTCTGCCACAATGTTTTACTGTCTGTCAAGGGCTTTACTCATTTCTGCAGTAAGCATAGTAAAGGGGCAGTATACAGCTGCTGAGAAGAACCACGAGCTTCATTTTTAAGCATCATCAACATCACAATATTGTACTGATCTAACCAAAACCCCCTCTCTAGGAAAGAAGTCTAAAAAGGTTCTCATGATGTAAAAATTAATGGCATTTTCATCTCCCATTTTATTTTACATTAAAATGCAAAATAGAAACAAGATATTGATATGAAAAACAATGTTGTGATTGATTCAAAATAACTCTCTTCAGAAGAATTATTCCTTGTGATGAATTTATTTTCTCATGTTTCAGTTATTTTGAGATAAAGGAAGGAGAAGAAAGAAATTACCAGTAGTAGGGAATTCCTGTAGCATTTTCTTTGGAAAACATTTTCATTGTGCGAGATGTACATGAAACAACTCAGCAATAATTTCCTTATGAATTAGTTATTCTACAGTAACAGGAAGTCCAGATTAAGACTCCTGTTTAGTGATATTAAACCCAAATTTTAAGTAACTGTGACAGAGGAGACTGCAGGACAATAACCTTTGAATCTATAGGTACGCAGTTCTCTGGCTCCCAAAGAATTAAGAGCCTCAGTAGCATACAGGCTATTTCACTGGAGCCAGTTGGAGGAATTTTGCACCTTCTTGGCAAGGACCAGGTAAAAGCCACTTGGAAAAGCTACAGATTTTGAGTGTGATGCAGTTTGTTCCCAGTCCAAACATATCTAGCATGCAGATATTACCTGACAGTTTAAACAACACAGCTATGCAAGAAAAAAAGAAGGATATCTTACCCAGAAGAGCAGGAAGAGGGGGTAGCGTTCCTATTTTAATGAAACCAAAAATTTTACCTCCGATGACAGCAAAAAAATAAAGAAAGAGAATTCCAAACAGGTTTCCACCTGGGAGACACTCAGTCCCAGTGATGGACCAAACCACAGCCCAAACCAGGGCCACGATTGCAACTGGAACAAAATAAGAAATATGCATATTTAATGATCTCTCAGGGACAACTTTGTTTACTATTAGATCATATTTGGCTTTCCACTCAGAAAAAAAGTACCACAACTTTCAAAAATAAAATCACTTACCTTAAAATTAGTTTAATCATAACAATGTGTTTATGTCATGGTTTAACCCATTTGGCAGTTAAAACAACCACACAACCATTTGCTCACTCCACACACCCCCCACACCCCCCAGTGGGATAGGGAAGAGAATCCAAAAGAAAAAAAAAAGGTAGAACTTGTGGGTTGAGATAAAGACAGTTTAATAGGACAGAAAATTAAGATTATAATAATAATGATGACAGTGATAAAGGAATATACAAAACAAGTGATGCACAGCACAATTGCTCACGACCTGAAGCTAATGCTCAGCTAGTTCCTGAGGCACATCGCCTCCTGGCCAACCCCCCAGTTACATGCTGAGGATGATGTCATATGGTATGGAATATCCCTGTGGCCAATTTGGGTCAGCTGTCCTGGCTGTGTCCTCTCCCAACTTCTTGGGCACCCCCCACCTTCTCATTGGCAGGCCAGCGTGAGAAGCTGAAAAGCCCTTGAGTGCTTGGCAACAACTAAAACAGTAGTGTGTTATCAACATCACTCTCATCCTGAATCCGAAACATAGCATTATACCAGCTGCTAGGAAGAAAATTAACTCTATGTTACATGAAATCAGGACAGTTTAATCTTTGATGCTCCCTAATAGGATGTTCTGATATTATAGATGCTAAGATACTTTAAAAAATGGTAACAGGAACATCATTAGGGAACAAAAGGTACTGAGTGAGCCTTGGGCCACTGTGGAAAGTGCTTAACAGGCCCCAAACTTAAAGCAAAGACTTCCACTGCCTTATCTTGCATTTGCTTATCTTCCTTCAGCTACTTCAGAACTGCAGTAAGAAGCTGCTGCTGTACAGCCTTGTATATCTTTGAGCTAATGACTGCAGCTCCAGTCTAACTCTTAATAGAATTTCGGTATCATTTTTTGGATGAATGTGCTTGTGCAATTCATTGCTATCCCTAGGTGGAAGAAGGGGGGGAAAAAAAAAAAAAAAGAAAATCAAAGAAAGTCAAGTCTCTGGACAGCCTGAAGTAATAATACAGATACTTCCCTTGATACAGCAATCAAAGAGGGATAATACAAAGGAAAAAAAATCCTGAAAAATATTATGAGAACATGAAGGGAAAATATGTGAAAATATTGTAAAATATGTGAAAATACTGTACTCTTTCCAGGTTCCCAAATCTGTCCCTACAGTTATCCAACAAGAACAGACATGCATAGATATAAAAGCAGAAGGCTGAAGGAGACGGGGGAAAAAAAAAAAAAGAAAAAATGTGTTGAATAAATCCCCCTTTTCATCATCATAAGATGTATTGCATTTTCAGACTAGATTTTTGTTAGTCTTATTTAAGGGTGACGAGTGACAAAGGGAATACCAGTAGATTTCCAAATATAAAAACCTAAGAATCCCAAGTGAGAGAGAATGGGGTCTGTGGAAGTATCTTTTGTTCAGAAAAGACTGAAATAACTGGTTAGCCAGGCATTCTCTTCTGTGAGCCTTCAGTGCAGGGCAAATCTTAAACAGAACAGGTTGGTTTGCCTTATAGTTAGGATTCTCAGCTTTTGTTAAAAAAACAAAAAAAGTATCACTGCAAAGTCTCACTATTTGTTGCCTTAATTCAACAAAAAGCCATCCTGTGTTGCCAAAAATGCTAATATGCAAAAAATGCGAAATCTCTCACACCAAAATGAGGTATCAAGACGAGAATCAGGAGGTTTTTCTTCTGATGAAAACAATTCACAATGCAAAAACATACCCGCCACGTTAAACACAGAAGAGAGGATGCACGAACAAAAACTATACATTGAAATCTTTGTTTCACCTAATTGGCTTTTTTTCTGCTAAAACATTGAAATAAAAGTGTGATGTGTCAAACATAGCTATTTCTCTTCATTATTTTCAAGGACAATGGATAGATATCACCACACCCACAGAAACAAGTTACTTCATTTGCCATTTCTCAGTTTAATTAAACTCTATCTTTCTTACATACCATTTGTCACTGTTCGGGCCAGTAAACCCTGAGGAGGACAAGTAAATATTTGCCTCCATGTTCTTGCAGGTATTGAAGATCCTGCTGTTGGTTCTGGAGGCTGCTGAGCGCAATGATTCAAGAGAGCAGTTTCTTCTGTTTGTATATTCCCATCAGGACCTTTGGCATCTACTGGTGGTGCCTCCTGAATGAAAACAGTGAGACTGTCTGAGAAGTGGCACTGGATACATTTGAAGTAGCATACAAGACCTGAAATCAGCTGTGATGCACTAGATCCACCCTGCCTACAGACAACTACATTAATTACACAATCGCCATGGGAATGGTCCAACTTTGTACTACATTTGAGATTTTTAGTTATGCGTTTGTTTTTGCATGGCACAGAGAACTGCATACTGGAAAATGCAGGACATTTGCCTTTTTATCTGCAACTGGCAGGACTCCTGTCCCAATATAAATAACACCTGTTCAGCAACGATATCAGCATATTAGATGAAGAACCAACATTAACGGGCCAGGTTCAGTTTATCTTGTATATGAGCTAAATGCTTATTGATATTTTCTACAGTTTGCTAGGGTTCTGCTTCCAGATTGGATTCCACAATACAGTTAACGATTAGCATCGTTCCAGTGAGACAGTGTCTTTAACACCTAAAGAACTTCTGTTGCAAAACCAAAACAACAAAACCTACTTGTGATTATACAAAGGTGAAAGAAACAGATCAGCTGGCCAGTGCAAGCGTTACTCACATGATCCATTGCTGGAAGGCTCAAGCTGGTAAGTCAAGACAGAGATGGAGAAATACTACTCTGGGAGTTATTTCCTTGAAGAATGGTTCCTTGAAGCTGTTCTCTTATACTGATTCGTCTACTTATCCATATTCATAGCCAAAGCAATTTTTGACCATTTTTGGCTATGTGTCTCACTTCATTTTAGGGTTCTTATTTTTGAGAAGTTAATCACCTGCCTCCCCTTATGATTATTCACCTTCATGTCAGCTCATTGTCACAGCATGGACATGGAATTCTTGCCTATACTGTGGTTTGGCTGTCGTCCAGTAATAGCTCCACATTTCCCATTATTTTTCTGTCTCATCTCTCTCTCTCTATATATATATATATATCCTTTACTCAGAGTCACAGTTGGAACACAAATCTCGTGAGCTTTCAGCATGGAGTTGCTTGGTTATCTACCCTGTGATATTGTGATCACCAGCTGCCCATGTATATAAAGATAAGACATACGGTACTTATCTTTACAGTCAATATTATATGTTTACTCTAAAGTGCATTTTATATTAAAAATTTTATTCTTACTTGCATTTACTGCAAGTCTTTTTTAAGGCCATGGAAGTCAATGTTAGAAATATGCACAGGGAAGTTTAAAGTTATTGGGTTATTTATTTTTGTCACATTAAAAAAGAGAAGAGATGCATGAATAACTTTCAGCAAGAGGACAGACAGGCACAATTTGAAAGCAAAGAAGCAATCTTAAGTCCATTTGATTCTCTTCCGTAGCTAATCATAAAAATTATGCTGATACATTTTCTACTTCAAGCTGAAATTGTAACCACTGATTTCCAGCAATCCTACATACCACAGACTTTTAAAAACTGAATACTTGTTAACTGTAAGAAATTCCCATTAAGATTTCTCTTTGTATTCCCTTCAGATGTAAGGATTTTAATGGATGTAGGAAGAAAAAGAAAAGGAAAAGGAGGGTTCCCCTCACTAAAACTGCATAAAAATCCTAATTTATTACCTCACTTTTCTCATGCATGGGAATCATACCATTTCTCTCACATACTGATGGCTCAGAATCTTCATTGTCATTTACAATATCCTCCTTTACCATTGTTGCAAACCTAAAAAAAGTAATACAGGTAGAAAAGTTAGAGAGAAGCAAATAATGTTACTTTCCTGATGCAACACTTCTTGGTGCTGTTTCCTTCCCCGCAGATCAGATGAAAAACTCTCCCGGTTTGGAAGTAAATGATTTTGCATGCCCATTTATGCTGTACAAAAGACACAATCTAACAGAAGAACAGTATTAAGCTTACAAAGTCAAGCACTAAAAATATAAAACTAAAAAAATAAAAGGTTTTAGAAACATCGTGATCTCTGCCAGCCTGTTATTTCCTCCTTAAAAATACGGCTGTAATATATACCTATATATATTTGTTCCTCCTATTGGCACAAGATAAAGGTTATTTGCTGTCAACACCACTTACCAGGACCATTAGTTCTGAAAGCGTCACAGGGCCTGTGTGCATGGCAGTGCAAGCGACCATTTCATAAATCTAAGAACAACACCCATAGTTTCTAAAGCATACACACGAGGGGATGCTTTTTCCCTAACTTAAACCTGACTGGATCCAGCTTGATTTTCAGAGGAATTTTCCAGAACACAGTTCTGTTAGACATCCTTATTCACACGTTGACTAAATATCTAAGAAACAAAAGGTGCTTGTTTGAATAAAGATCAGGACTATGCACAACTTGTGCTCTATATTCAGGTGAGCCTGATAAAACACAGCTGCTCTTTACTACTTATAGCCCACAGAGATAAATCTCAGAGTGGGAAGTAAGTTGCTTGTGGGTAATTGTCACTGTATTTACTCCACCTAACTGGTCTGCTTGTTCCATAGATGCTAAGGCTTGACAGCAGTCTTCTCTGTTACAGCAAAAGTGTGCATACATTCTCCACCAACTACATTTTAGTGCTAACAGCATTTTCTTGAAGCCTTTTACATTGCTCTGGTCATATAAAACACCAGTCGAACCAAGCCAAATCTTCTGAGCCAAGGAATTCCTTCCTTGCTAGATTGCTGGAAGCAAGTCAGAGGGCTGATTCTCACAATTATCGAGCCTTCAGTTTATAAAGATACGTTTGATATTTGGGAATGATTGATGCCATGAACAAAGACGGGGGCTATTGTAACACCTGGGTGGTTTTGTTTGATCTGTTCTGATATGAAACTGGCTATGGCCAAGGCATAGAGGAAGAATACAGAGCCATAGGCAAACATTTTAATGTGTTCTAAGGTAATAGTTTTGCCTTCTTTTTAAATGTAAAGCATTGATTTACTCAAATTCCAGTACTTCTCCATATCTTTAATTACTACTCATGGAACCAAATAGTTGTGGTCTCAAAGGTTGGGTTTTTTTTTAATGAAATAAGTGATTGGATGTTCTGCTTAGCAGGAATGGTTTCAAGGTGTGAAGGAAGAGTCTGATAGCAGACACGCTGTCCTTACCTGTTTTGTGCCAGGTCTTCACACTGTCAAGTTCTTGAGATACCGCTACTTTCAAGCAACAGCCAGCTGGCTTAATGAGACCAAAGTGAGTAGTTAGTTTACTCACACTAGGGTGGGATTCTTTTTGGATTCATGGGATTTGTTTGTTTCGTGGTTGTTTTTTCTTCTTTTTTTTTTGTTTTGTTGTTTTTTAAACTTCACCTCCTCTACAAACCAAATCAGCAATTGCGAAATCATGGAGCATAATTCATACCACAAGGTTAGGGCCTGTACCATGGAAACCAGCCAGTAACAGACTCATTTCAGTACCTCCCTGCAAAATCTACTTTCCTATTTTGAAACAAGAAAGGTTTTTATTATAGCTTTTCATTAGATCCTCTCATCTGACTTGATTTTACTTGGTAGGGAGGAGGAACGAGAGGGAGAGCTGAACTGGAGAGATGAGTGACAGGAGCAGCATGCGCACGCCTGTATTATTAGCTCTATTGCCCTGGTGACTGTCAGCGTTCTGCTTTGCGCACACGCAGGACAGAAAGGAGTATAAATAAAATACCACAACCACCGCCACAGCAACGACCATTCAGAACAAAACAAAACAAACCCAACCAACAACCCAAAGCACGCATCAACACCCACAACCAGACGTAACTAAACCCTGATGCAACCTCCTTCCCCGCCTCCCCCAGCAGCTTCCTGCCGGCAAAGGCAGCTAGGAGCCCTCGCCTTAGCTCTCCTGCCGCCTCCAGCCGCAGGGGAGGGAGATTCCAACGAGGCAGAGGGGCAGAAAACTTACCTGGGGGATGGCAGGGACCGGAGAGCAGGAACCGCTACCTGCGCAGCCTCTCCCGCCCGCCCAGTCCCTCAGCAGGGAGAGGGGAGGCGACACCCCGCTCCCGGCGGGCGGCAGCGGCCCTGGCTCCTCCTCCTGCTGCCCCGCTCTCGGCGCTAGTGCCACAGAGTCCCTCCTCCAAAGTCACAGCTTCTCCCGACCAGCAGCAAAAGCCGCAGTCTGGAGCTTGGGAAGACCGGGAGGGCTTCCCGGATGCCTTCCTGTCTCTTGGCACGGTGAATGGGTCACTGCCGGGCAGAGGCGGCAGACAAGGGGTGATTGTATCAGAGCTGTCAAACGGGTGTCTCGTTGGTTTGAGCAACGGACCACCTCTGAGCCCACGGCATCCAGGAGGGTGAGGGATGAGAAGGCAGTAGATTTGTGTCTCTCACACCCAGGCCTCCACTTCCCATGTCATTTCATCGTAACGGCTACGCGTTAAGGAAGTTGCTTTCTCCACCGCCTTTCCCGTGGCTGAGGGAAGGGACATGGGGAAGCTACACAATCCTCTCGCTCAGACCGCAGCACAGCAGCTGGAGGTCAGGTGCAAAGAAAGGACAAGGATCTCAGGCTGATTCGGCTCTGGGTGGATGCAGAAGAGTTGCACTGAGGCAGGCAAAGGAATAAAAAGAAATTTCTTTTGCATATTTGTGGTGTTGCCATCAACACATTTCGCCTTCTTGAAGGATCAAGTGTGCCCACCTCATCTGTAAGCGCACACGAGGGAATGAGACAGACCTCTTCTCTCAAGCTCATTTTGCAAACTACACCGAGTACATGCGAAAGCAGATTCAAATGCAACATGCTGCTACTTTGCTCCTAGAATTAAGCAGAGTACAAATCTGAGAGAAAAAGCGCCCTGTTTTTTGATCAGATTAAATTTTCCAGAAGGACTCTGAATCGGAGAAGTCTCTTTCTCCCTCTCCCACAAGAGAAAAGTTTGACCTAGAAGCTGAAAAGTCAAAAAACTCCTCTTTATATTACCACTGGAATAGAATGAAAAGAAACAGAATTACCCAGTTCCATGGAAACAGATCAGGGAATTAAAAGATCACAAGAGCATTAAGAATTCTCCTTTAATAATTTCAGCGGAAAAATGCCTCGACATTAGAGCACATTTCAGAGTTGTAGCTGTTAACACACCCATGGAAAGCATTGCTAATAAGGCAGGAGACAGCAATCTCCCCCCCCCCCCCCCTTTTTTTTTTCTTGGTTTGTTTGGGGTTTTTTTGGTCCACCAGCTTCTCAGACTACCACCAAAAAAAAATCCGTATCTCTATGCTTTTAGCGCAACATAAAAGCAGAGGGCATCCTATTTTCTTGCAGGAGTGCTTTGACAAAAAAAAAAACAAACAACATTTGAGCAGCATCTGTATATTACAATCACCAGTGAGCTTAGAAATGTTAACTAATAGAGTTCAATATGCGATATGTATAATAATTTTCTTTCGGACCCTTAACTATACTTCCAGCATACACAGCGCAAGTTTCCCATGTTACTGCAGTGGGGAGATTCTTTTTTCAAGGTAAGCCTTCTACACCTGCTACATAGGAAGGACTTTGGCCTTCATATTAAACTCTGAAAGCACTGGAAATGTATCCTGCCAGCCTGAACTTTTAACATTTGAATTTATGCCAGCAAACATCGGTGGAGCCATCCACAACTTTGGATTTCTGCATCAACTTGATCCTGCTCGGCTGCCAAGGTCACTTTATTGAAATAGGAGATACTCAACCCCCTCCAAAACAAACTGCACAAGATCAGAATGCTCCAACCATGATTAAAGGTAAAAGTTAAACCTGTAGTAAGCCTAAGGAAGCCAAAAATCCACAATACTTTCTCACTTTAAAATTGCAAGTAAATGTAACTTTTACAAAGAAGAACTCTGATTTTAACTAGACTTTATCTTGGAAATAATTTACATTAGTTCTTCAGTTAATATTGAAAAGCTTACGCAATAATTTCAAAACCATGGCAGTTGTTACAGAAACATGCACAAAATATTGTACATTTTTCTCTGTGCTTTCTCATCACTGATCATACTCAGTAGAGTTTATTGCTTAATTCCTTCCCCCTACATATATATCTGTATTTGAAATATATGAGTATATATGAAATTGCGGACAGCTTCATTCACAAACTAGATATATGGATCTAGGTATATTATTTATTTATTAAGGTAACCATATTTATAGGCAGCCAGCCCATGCCATTCATGTCAATTTTAACAGTACATTAACAAACCAGTTTTGGCATTCAGGTTATTCATTGCCTTATATCTCTGGGTCAGGATCTATATTTTTCCAGAGCATAAGACTTTGTGATAATAGGTTTCTGATTCATAAATCAAAGCTACCATGTGCTATCACATTAGAAACATCAACACAAACTCTTTTAGAAGCAGTTCTTTTCAGAGAAACTTAGCCTTGTGTTTTAGCATTATATTGGTATTTGAGGATCCAGTCATAGAATAGCAAAGCCTAGAACCTAGCATACAGATTTGACAATATTTGTCCAATATTAGTACCTCCTTTTGAAGTACATACTTTTACCTAGAGTGGTAAAATCCACTCCTTGACTTCTGGCACACAAGCAAAAGTGTGTTCATGAAGATCCACCTGTGTATTTAAGAATACTTCTTCCACATATACCCCCATCCGTGCCTACCAGAGTGATGTCCTTGCGTAGTGCTTTCTGTACATGGAAGGAGAAAAAAGTAATGATACTTCCAAGACCATTTTAGGAGTGATCTATACCATTAATGAAACCGTTCTGGTCTCTATTTCTCCCACTAGGACCTCTTTTGTACTAGTTAATGTACTCCTTTTCTAACTGACTGCAAAACTACATGTGATTCTGTATGCTCTCTGTATGCTTTAAGCATAGTGATCTGGGAACTGGACACTGCAGTTGCACAAGCCAGCTGTGCACATACACTGACTCTCTGCTGCATACCCGGGAAGTTTCATGTGCCTCTACACCATGTATCTACAGTGTTTGACTGTCTTGCACCACTCACTTTGGATCTGTAAGTGTTGTCAGGCTTGGGACATATTCTTTTCAACAATTCAGGCTGTTTTTCTACAGCTATTACAGTTCTAAAACATTTTGCTAACGATGGTACAGAGCAGAAAGTGCTTACTCTGGAATTCGCAAAGCAGGATGTGCTTTCAAGTACAATTTGCAACTAGTATGTTCTCTAATATAGAAACATCTGCTACCAGTAACAAAATAATTCAAACATTCCAGTCTTCAAATTTGCTATTAGTTCCGCTTTCTTCTGTTTAAACCACATTTAGTTCAGGATCCATTTTGCTGATTCAACAGTAGTCATTCTGGTTTCTCTGGATATTCTGCCAATGCTAGTAGGAAATCTAATCGTGAATGTTTAGCTTCCAAATACTTTGGGGAATGAGAATAAAGGTAGTAGTTGATTCCTTTCACTCAGATTTGCTTAAAACACAACTCAGATTTTGTACCTTAAGTAATATTCCTTGCCCTCTGACATCTTAAACTGAAATCTTAAATTGGTATTCTTCCATGGTTTTGGAGTTGCCATAAATTGAAACCACATCAGATGTGTTTTACACCAGCGTTTTACTATTTAGGGAAAAGTGAATCAGTAAGATCAATTTAGAAAGATCAGATCACAGTAAAAATGCATCAAATTTGTTTTGAAAGACATCACGTGCGTGATCTAAATCTTTCCAAGCTATCTTAATTGAGAAAGATGATCCTCATTTATTGCCTTTCATACGGTATTAATTTCCATTTGCGGGTAGGGTCAATCACAAGCTTCATCCTCCATCAATGATTAGTTCATTACCATCTTTGTAGGCAGACTGAAATTACATTAAAAAGTAACGATAATTTTAACTAATATTTCATGGCTGTTAATTACATAGAAACGGTTTTTCATTTAATTCAAAAAACCTGCTTTCTTTTTACGCAAACACTTTTTTCATTTTAAAAAAATAACTGGATAAATAGAATATAAACAAACTTAGCTGAAAGGCTTCTATTTCTAACTCAGGGAAGAGTAGCAAAAGTATTATTACAGACATTAAGAGGAGAATGCATCCTAAGTGTACGAATTCACATAAGCTAGACTTCAGATATCTTACCCATAGGAGTAATACCTTACACTATGATGGTATTAGCTCTGTTCAGCTGAGCAGAATCTGACTAGGTTAGCCAATAATTATAAGGGGACCTAACTGAAAATTTAGAATCTGCAGACAGTGAGGTAAGCAACTGAGCTGTTGACATTCTTCTCTATGTCAGTACTGAAGTATACTGGAATATATTGGAGGACTACAATTCAATCTACACATGGTTGAAAACTTTATGAACAGACTGGAAAAAAACCAGTAGCTTTACAGAAACACTAAAGCCAAGATGAAATTGAGAAACAGATTACTGGTTGATAGCAACATTCAGACTGAAATAATTTCATTAAAGGATTGTGTTATGCTCAGTAGGACTGCTGGACAAGTCCAGAGGACTCCAGCCCCATTTTAGATTCATAGTAAATTTGTAGCATCCGAAATAACCTCAATGTGCACTCATTAGTGTCGGTGGTATTTGCAGTGGTCATTAAGAATTTGGTGTATAACAGCCTCACTGGGTCTCTTGTTTTCCTTATGCTGAAGGGGTAGATTCACTCTGAGCATTAGCCCTTTAAGCAAAAATCTCCAGCAGTTCTATGCAAATATTCATTCTTGAGTAGTGAAGGTAGGTGATGACTACTAATTCTACCTCCTTAAAACATGATCTAGCTGTGATACAAGTTTGGAAAAGCCGACAAACCCCTTTTGGCTATCATTCAGGGTGATCTGAGGTCAGTCAATTTACCCAGATGTCATGAAACCACCAGGCTATGGTACCAAATACCTACTGCATTAACAATCACTGTCAACATTCAGTTTTTGTCTTGTAGGTTGAACTCAGTAAGAGACAGTGTGTGTGGGAGTGTGGGTGTTATTTTTATTTTTGGTAACAATCCAGCTCAAAGACAATATAAATATTCTTAAGTTCTCTCTATTGTGAAGCAGCAAAAGTAGCATGGAATTCTGTTACAGGAAATGATGTAGTTCCATACTTACTTCATCAGAGGCCAAGTACATAAGAAGATGGGCCACTTCAGCAGTAGCCATCCTACCTGTCTTCTGTCTGGCTAGAAAGTCTTTCAATGCCTAGATATACAAGAGCATTCGGTATATTTTAATCCGATTAGTATGGCATGTACAAAGCCATACTGGAAACAGGCCATAAGTCATAACTTCCTTTAGTACACTGAGTAGGGAATTTTTGCTAGAAAAAGAAATTAGAAAGTTAACAGTGATATGAATTTCAGGTTGAAATATAGTAGAAGACCAGACCTAAATTTCTGGTTCCAGAATAAAGCCAACATAAGTCAACATAGCATTGGATTCTAAATTTCAATAGAAAGCAAAACTTTTGAGAAGTAGATTCAATTCTTTTCAGATGATTAAACAAAGGCTATCCTGTTAGCTAGTCTTTGCCTGCTTCTAACTTCATAGACTATATCTTTGAAAATTCACATACTGTGTAATGGATATGTAATGTGCATGTGCTGGGTTAACAGACTAAACATACAGCTTAACTACAAAAGTAACAACTTTTCTATTTTGAATCTCAAACATTTCAAGCACGTCCTGTTCTTTTATATTGCTGGTAACTTTGGTTGTCACTTGCAAGTCTATTCTTTGTTAATAATGTCAAACTAGATCGGGCCATCTAGCATCTGCTCCTAGTTTACAAAATAATGCAAGAATACTTACCAGCACGTACGCAGTTGCATCTGATGCCTTGTTCAATGAAATCAGCAGCCACAGACTTTGTTAAACCAATAACTGCTGCCTTTGAAGTACTATATACGCGTCTGTTCACAACTCCTAGTAGCAGGCCAGTGTGAAGGCAGTGTAGAAACATATTAAAAAAAAAAAGAGAGAGCAATGTTTGTTCAATACGCACCTGCTTCTGGACCCCGGCACTTCCTGTAGCACCTGCAGTCTCTCCATAACAGCGGGCTAACTGCAACGCTGACTGCCAGAATTCTACTCAGGCATACATCAGAGCAAAGTACACAATCTTTCAATAGTATAAATTTGGGGAGTAGTCTAGAAAAGTTAACAAGGCAAACAAAGATTGAGGAACAGTAGAAACCCATGTGTTAGTCACCAGCAGGCTTCCTTGGGAAGCATAGCTACAGTGCTTACCTCATTATCATTTCTTCACACGTTCTTCAGAGAAACAACCTAGCAAGATATCACTGGAAGTAATTCCTTTTTAGTTAATACAAACTGGTAAAAAGGATGCTACAAAACATTCAGGACAGATTCAAAAGGTCAGGGGCAAGCATCTTAGTGTTTCTGCAATTTTCTATCTGCGTCCTTGCGCATATGTACAAGTTGATGTGTTCAGGTTTTGGTTTTTTTGTTTGATTTTTTTAACTGCATCCCATCACAGGATTGACAATGTCTTTTAACATCAAAGTTGTGCAATATTTGTTTTGCACTCCCATTATTTTAAAGATTTATATAAGGGACTCTAGCAAGGTACTGACCTTTAATGCTGGATGCCACAGAAGACACATTTATAATATTTCCAGATTTCTGTTTAAGCATCTGCAAAAGAATACTTATGTCATTCAAATGCGAAATATTTTGTCATCTGCAGGTCCAGCAAAATAGCCCGTAACAACCCACAGAACAGCCCTATATCCAATTGATAGGCAGGGTAATGAAACATAAGTGGCATGAATAGGTGCTTATCTCTTTTTGATCTATTGACTGAAGTAGTAAAGCAGAATCCAAAATACTCGTGAGGTTCTCCTAAGTCATCTCAGGGGTGAAGACCATGACAAGAAAGGATTTTTTTCCTAGATAGTGACCTCTGAATCATTGCCCTCTTATCACCACAGTAAGTTACCCTACGTAGACATCTGCTCATGCATCTACCAACGTAGTAGTTCACCGATCCCATTCAAACCCTTCTTGCTATAGAGAAGGTTAAAACATAACTCTAGCATCTTTGAATTGTAGCTAAATTTCTTTAAGTTGTAACCTTTTTAGGCATTCCAAAAGCTGAGATGCCTAAAGTTGTTATAAACAACCTTTGAAAATGAAGATCAGATAAGAAAAAAAAACCCAATGAACCAAAAATCAAAACAAGAGGACTGGAACAACTCTGAGAAGAGTAGTTGTCATCTAGTTATGGTCACAGCTTCCACATTTGGCATTTGCATTTACAGGAATACAAACACCTTATTCAGTCCACAAGTTTTTTCAGTCCTGAACCTCATTATTATGTCAAACACAAGTGTCCTGAAGCTGCCAGACTGTCTACCCAGCACTTTTAGATGGCGTATTAACATGGTTCTGGTATAACCAGCATGTTAGCATCAGACGTCACTGAATTGCTTCACAAGATAGTTTCCAGAGTTCCATAAAATTCATGTTAATATACATTATTTATAAATATTTTGTAGCAGTGGCATTGTGCAGCCACGTGCTTTAGTATAATACAGTAGCATTCTATTGTAACACATCCCTCACGGCTCTGCATTTGAAGGATTTTAGTTACAAATTACTTAGGGCAAACCCCTTCAATTAATCTTCTTTACCATATCCTTTAGACAGATTGTCTACTTGAAGGATTACACAATGCAGAGAATGTTTTAGAGTAGGATCACCATAATTTAAGGGCCTCCCCTCTCCAAAGGTGCATACTTGCATTTTTATCTCAAATTTTATCTCACTGGCAACACCTTAGACCTCTCACACTTTAAACACAATGCAGCAGAGACTAAAAATCATGGGCAAGCAAGCCTTACCTTAGGAAGAAACATCTTGGTCATTAGATACATGCTGTGAACACTGAGGTTCATAGTGAAGTTCCAGTCTTCCTCCTCACACTCCAGAATGGTTCCATGATGAACAAACCAAGGATAAATACATGATGTGGATCATCATCTGTGGTTTACATTTCTATGGCTTTTTATGCACACTTTTCCATTACTGTTTTGCAGTACCTAACTCTTCCACCTTTGAAAAGGAGGGACAAGAGCTCTTTTAAAGAAAGTAAGCAACAGTATGTTTCTTCTCATGAGTACCAGGGACACAAGACAGACTCCATATGTGCAAAGAAGTGCTTGGCCACAGGAAAATTAAAAATAAGTAGAGCACTAGCAGATCAGCAGCTTTGCTCCTTGTTGTGCTAGGAGGGCCAAAGCCATCAGTATAAGGCACCCATGGAGCGGGGAAAACAAATTCCAGAGCCATTCTATCTTGGCTGGGGTAACACGGCTGCGCACAAGAAGTTCAGTTTTGATGAAAACACATGAAAGTTTGTATTAAAGGTATAGAATGCATTAAAACAAAAGAAATAAAACACATTTAAGTAAAAGAATGTACTTCTGGAGGACAGGGAAGAGTGAAAAAATAGTAGAATCAATTAGAAGCCAGTTACCCTGCAGTGTTACAGAGGACATCAATCTTTTCAATCTCCTTGGCCAGGTTTTCTATCTGCTCCTTTTGGGTAACATCCAGAACCCATATTTGAATGCCTAGAAAAACACAGTATTTACTTCACTGTATCAGGATTGCACCTACAATTCAAGTCAGTGGCTTGCCAGGAACAGTTCCCCCTCGGTAGTGGACCAAGACACGGAGACTCACTGAGCGAGAGCCACGCTTAATCATTAAGTTAGTGCAATGGTTACATTGGGACAGCAATGTTGTGCTATTTAAAATTTCAGAAGGGAATTAAAAAAAAAGATCAACTGATTTGATTGTCATACAACATCACAAGCAGATGAGCTAACATAATTTACCATAAAAACGATTTCCAATAATTTTCAATCCCACTATACTCTCAAGCTAAAGAATTATAGATCCTGTATAATCATAACAGCCTTTTGTGCCCATTATTATAGAATAATAATTACTTTGAACTAGTTATTGTGTCATGTACACTCGCAGTCACATTACATGCCATCTATCCATGTGTAGTTAAGGTTGTTATGAATCAGCTTTATATCATTTAATTAACAAGGAAAAGTGATTTTGCATGAGCCATTCACTTACATTACCTGGAATGATATCATAGCAATTATTTAACTGCAAAAACACAAGCATCATATTTGTAAACTTGTTTATAGTCAAACAAAAAAAGGCTTGGAATCTCATTGCTTTTCGCTATAACTGTCTACGTATTTCGGACTCTGACAGCCATCACTGTCAGTGCTTATAGCACCGGCTGTGCCGTACCTTCAAGACAGACACTGATAACAAAAAAATAATCCTTCTATTTTGATCAGAGAAGTTACCTCTGAAAGATTGAGACACATAATTACTACAAAACAGGGACAGGCACAACTCATCCAAACACTTTTGGAAAGAATCAGCCCTTCTAACAGAACTGCTTTAAGGCCAGCCACAGCAGTGCCATTCCTGGGACAGAAAGGAAAACAGCAAAATAAAAGAACTACACTTCCAGACAAGCTGTAATATAATATGATGTAATCTCTGTGTTACTTTACCTCATTTTACTTAATTAGCTTCCAGCAACCTAACAAAACTAGTTTCTCTCACCTATGTCAAGGCTGAATCCTTTGTATAGGATAAGCATACTTCATGATGCCCTTTTCCTGCACCCTCACTCCATACCACACACACAGATTCAGCTGTGCCCCTTCTCAAATACATGAACTTTTCATCCAAAGGAAACCTGGATGAGTGAAAAAGGAGGAGCCACGGTATACTCCTGTAATTCCCTGGTACAATCAGTCTCCAGGGCACTAAGACTTGCTGCTCATCACCCTTTTGCCACAGTATATTCTGCATCTAGGATAAAGGGACTTCTAGTGCAGAACACACCTGTGCCCCAAAACATAGCGAGTTTGGGGTTTTTTTTTTTCCCAATTTAGTCATGTGCAACTAGTGACACACAGTCTAATATATATGTCTACATATATAGACTATTGAGTGACTGTAGAGGAAATGGAGCCAGACTTCTCAGATGCACACAGTGGAAGGATGAAAGGCAACAAAGAGGAGTTGGGACATGGGAAAGTCTGACACAGTAAGGTGTGTTTGGTTTCTGTGGGTTGTGGTAGGAAATTTTTTGTTGTTTGTTTGGGTGGGTTTTTTCAGTGGTTTGTTTTTTTTAGAATACCATTATTATTTCAAGAGCATGAAGGCAGTCACACTGAACATGGGTCTTCAGAGGTTGAGGGAAGTCCATCCTTGGAGATGTTCAGAACTTGCCTCAATACAGCCTTGAGCCACCTGCTCTAAGCAGAGCCACTTTGAGCAGTAGGCAGGAGTAAATGGCCTTCACAGGTCTTGTCCAGTGTACGTGATTGCATGAAATACTGTAAAGCCATCTGCAAAGCATCTGAGTGATGTCTAAATTATGGGAGAATTTTATTTGAAATGGATAAAAGCCTGTTTCTTCTGAAGCCAAACTGACAAGTCCATGAACAGGGTTTATATGCCTTAGTTAAATGATATAGACACTTCTGAAGAGAATTGTGTATAATGATGCAATTAGACTACAGACTGGTGACATCAGCACTAGAATTACCTCTCCTGGATAAAATTGAAAGACCACAATGTGCCAAGCCTTAATAAATTATAGATTAATTAATCATATGTCAAAAGGAAGGAAATTACTCTGAATGTATGGAAAATTACCTCTTCCCTTGTGAATACACTACCAGAAGGGAAAAGAAATGAAACAACAACAGTTCAAAATGTAACACTTTTCTAAACACCCTCAGAATAAACCTGTAAGTTTTAAAGTTCCCAAAGAATTACAAAGGGATTGCTTGTGGTGAACTCCAGTCAATAGAGACCAATGTTCACTCTAAAAGCCGTGCCAGACAAAAGTGTTTTTGCATACTTGACTGTTACCTTGTAACAGGAATTCACTAAATCCACTTCCTTCCATCAGATTAAGTTGGAAGCATTTTCAGTTGTAAAATATATCCAAATCTTATTTTTACTTCAAGATTAAAAAAAAAAATAATTTTTCAATCTAGTGTCCCACACTTGTGTCGCTTATGATTAAGTAATACAGCTATGCAAAACCTGCTCCTTGAAATACGTTCCTGTGATATCAATAGGAAACTAACCTTCAGGACTGAGCATTTGTACAAACAGAATAGGGTCATGTAGTGTGAGTGGGATTAGTTTCTGAAGACGTACAAATTCTACTAGACAGCTATCCTATTAATGCATTCCTTCGGAAATATGGACCATAGAAATGCAAGACACTAGATCTACTTTTTGTGTAGCTGGATGTTAGTTCTTGTGATCAGAGAAAAGCATTCCATGTCTTTTAAAGTGATATGTTTGACAATTAGCCTAATGATCGCAAATGGTAACTGAAATGGGTGCCATTCTGGGAAGCACAAATCAACTGCTGCTGTGACAAACTCAAAGTTATTCCACGTGCCTGCAATAATACTTTGCCTGATACGCTGATGTTGCAGTATTTTACATGCTAAATCTCTGCCATGCCGCACCACACCACAGAATAAAGCAACACCAACATCTGAAGAATTAGTCTGGATATTTTCCATTTTTTCTGGCCTTTTGAACTTTGCCCTATCCTCAAATTATATTTCAGCCAGTCCACAACAAAACTTGCAAGAGTTGAACTAATGCTTACTGTAGGTCGTTTACCTTGATATTTCTCCAGTTGCTGCAGCTTAGACTCATTGATGTCTGTAGCAATGACTTTGGCTCCTTCCTCAGCAAAATCCAGAAGAATACAAGAGAAGCAGTTTATATTTAGGTATTCCAGATCTTACCAGAAATAAAATCTGTTTTCTTCTCATTTCCTTTTTAGCTTGAAGAAGTTGGCTGAAGGCAGCTAATCTCTCACTTTTCATCCTGGGCATGTCAGGGAGTAATGGACATCAATTACCACATCCTGGGGACAACTAAGTAACTACACATGATGTAAGACAGATTTAAGATCTTTTCCTTAAAGTAAGGAATCCATAAATAAAGTATAAGTACAGTAACCAGACTAAGACAACCAGTATTATCTTTGCCATTATTAGCTACATCTGCACTAGCAAGCACGTTACAAACACATAGGACTAGAATTGTATATATTGTTGGATTTAAATGAAGTTATGGGATTTGACAGGTAAAGGCAGGAGGCATAAAAAAGGAATGGTGGTATATAAACTTCATAAAAATCCTTTGCATCCAAATAATTGGAATAGAGCAATATTAGAAGCAGCATTAATTGTCTTTGATACTTAACCAGAGTTATTCCTTCATTCTTGGTGCTTCCCTGAAAACCTGCTTTCTCTGCATTGTGATCACTGATAAATCAACAGCTATGCCAATAACATAAACTACGTCAGAAGTACTCTGACATCTCAGACTGTAGCCCTGATTCTTCAAAATAAGCGTCTCAAGTGCAGGTTAAGATGATAGTGACATTAAATGTTGCAGCTTTGTTGGGTATTTACAAAGTGAAATCAGCAGGAAAATTACATTAAAACACTCAATTCAAGGAGTAGGTAAGTGCCAAGATTAGCAGTCTTCTGTATTCTTAACTGCATACATGAGGAACTAACTAGTCTAGCAAAAATCCTACTTGCAGGAGCTTTTCCTGGCTTGTTGATTACATTACAGAGATGGTGAGATAACTACTAGTTTCTCTATCTGCTATAGGAAAAGGAAGTAGGAGGGGAATAACTGGTCAAAAGGAATTAAAAAGGTAACCAGAAAGTTAATACATATGTTGAATTCTGTGTAGCAGTAATTAAATAAAATTTGTAAAGGATTTCTCACAGTTGCTTATTGTGAACAACATTGTAGCTGTGCCATTAGTATCATGCAGACTCAGTTACATGAACTAGATAAGATGTCTCCGCTTTACTGTAGGGGATCTTTGCAGTATCCAGGCCTAGAACGGGAAATACTCCCTCTATCTTCCTTATCTTCTCCCAGAAAAAAACAGCAGAGATACTGGTTTAAAGGCATGGACAGTGCCAACCATATATTGTTAGAAAAGCAGTTACAGCAGTTCTCAAATCTTGCCCTTATCCTTGCCTAACGTCACCACTCAGAGCTGAAGACATTCAGAAATTCAAACAGCACAAAGCATGCACAATACAGTAGAGTGACTATATTATTCCCTTAATTTTTCAGTGGGTAGTTCTGGTTTCAATTATGATTTGTTAATTCAAGAACTTGTTTGGTGCAGGTATCATTGGACAAGTTAGCACTAGAGACCTAGCTTAGGTACAGGAGAACAAACATTTTCCAACTTACTATAGCAGCTGCTCGTCCAACCCTGTGCTGCTGCAGACAGCAGTATGATCTTCCCATCGAGCCAACCCATACTGCTGACCTGTGCAGACAGAAGAGGTCACAGAAACTTTAACAAAAAGATGAGCCAACAACACTCCCATGGAATCAGATGCGAATGCGTTCCAAAAACGCATGATTCGGAATACCTCTGCTATCAAATCATATCACAGATTGTCCTGTTTGGCTGCAGAATGACTTTAAGTCCTCCAGGGTTCTCAGAAGGGACTGCCTCAACCTTTTTCTCTCTCCATAAGTAAGGACCAAAAAGATCAAAAGGCATCTGAGCTCAAAAGACATGCTTTATTATGAACAGAAACTGGAGTTTATTTTTTCCTTAAACACGGGAAAAAAAAAAGTCAAGATGAAACAGAAGTACAATAGCTTGTAATCTAGTGCTTCCACCGTCCTTTGTGTTCTTAAAAAGCAGATCTTTCTTCTACTCCTCTCAAGCTACAAACTTACCAGCTTCCTAGATTGCAATAAATTCCACACAATGCTTCAGTCTTGGTGTCTGCTCTGAATGGTCTTAGGAATCTCCCAGCACAGCAGATTCCCAGCTCCAAGGCAGGAGGGTGGAGACCAGAACGAAGCTCTGTCCTGTCTCGCCTTGCACGCTTGGGGCAAGCCCTAGGGAACCTCTAAGGAAGTTCCACCTTACATGGTGTGTAGCAGCCAAAAAGGCTAAACGTAGCCCTCATCTGCCCAAGCACATGCTAGCTAATGCTGCGTTACATTTAAAGAAATACAGCGTGTAAAGTTGCAGACAAACAAGTAAAAGCAAATGCCATCCTCTCAAGTCCTATAGATTCAAAAGTTTCCAATAGGATTTTTGGTTATTTAAGGAGTAAACTACTTAATAGGATGTTTCAAAGAACTGCCTGCAAAGTAGGGTCACTGTGTTCCAGTCAGTGTATGATATCTGGTGTTTGTTAACTGGGTTCCCAGTAACCTTCCCGGAAGGTTACAGATTCAACAAATCAGTTTAACTGAAAAATTCTTTGTGTTCCGATGTAAGAAACATTATCTTTTTTTATTTAAAGTCAGACTGAGTTACAGACTGTGTTTCAAGACATCAAAATGTTTCACTGTAGGTTTCCCCCCCATAACTGGGACACACATGCACACACACAGAGAGAAAGAAACAAGCACAAGCCAAAAGAACAGTCTCCTAAGCAAAGAGAAACCAAGATGCATGTTTCTAATGAGGGGAAAGCACAAATAACTTAAAATCACTTTTTAGGTTGGCTAGTAAAAAGATGTCTTTTCGGATGCCTCTGGCTATATGAGGTTATATGGGATTGGGCCTGTCTCAGTATCACCTTTTTGCTTTGACACGCAAAAAATACCAAGTAAGCTGAGCAATGTGCAATTATGCACACAACTAGGTTCACACAACTAGGTTGCACTCTCTCTAATGTATCAAGCTTTCCATAATGCAACTGCTCAAATATAAAATTCTGGAAAGGGTTTTAGTAATTGTAACAAGTCCTGAGTATCTCAATGAGCTCAAAGTGCTCACTCAAGGCAGAGGAAGCTCGCTTTTATTTTTTGTTGTCACATCCATCTTGTCAGTGATAAAAACCCCAGACCTGATCACTCTAAGCACTCCCCAAATCATCTTAACACTTTGAAAAATGTATTTATAATGCATTTTGCTTCCAATCTAACAATCCGTTTTTATGAACATTTGCCACACCGATTCTATGAAGCATTTAAAAATAAATATATTAATACAGTCACTCACCAAGAGATCTCAAACAGCTTGTTTACTGACCTTTGTACGGAAGGAAGTTTTATACTTTTTTTTTTGCTGTGCTTATTGGGATTTGTAGTGTAACTGGCAAGATTCTCTATATGAACATAATTTCCTGTTGAAAAATTGTGATGCTGCCATCTAGTGAAACTCAGATACTTTTGTGTGATTTTCTCCTTCACAGGAAAAGATAAAAAAGGATCACCAGTGTTAGCTGTCCATTCTCCCTAAGGAATTAAACAAGTCAACATGATTCCCACCAAGAAAAGCCACAAGGATATTTTTTCCCCAAACAATCTCTCTTAAGCAATACAAACTATCAAATTCCAAACTAGAACAATACTTGCATGATAAATTTTGTTATTTTGTTTTCTGTTTAAAATGGTGATTTACCTGCTTACCTTTTCTTTTTGTATCTAGTGGTTCAACTTACATTTGTTAAGGCAGAGTTAATAAAAAAACCTGCTAAGACAAACTAATTTAGTTACAAGCTCGCACCAGACCTAAAGCTACCCTGATAGAATTCGTAATTTGGAATCCTGCCTGAACTTCAGTTGGGCACATTTTCCTCAGAAAAGCCATTTCTATGCATAAACTGTGACACACATACACAAAGTTTAGTAATATTATCTTGTCTTTCTGCTGAACTATGCTAACTTTTTAAGGCTTTGTAAATCAGCTCTCCTGTAAACAAAATCTTCAATGACTAGGTTTAACAAGCATTTATCCATCTGTCTGTAGCCTTTTGCCTACTGAATTCAGACACAGATCTGTTGAATAGGTTCCTGGTTTTCAGCTCAATCACCAGAAATATCTCCAAGCTAGAAGTGCTCCAAGCAAGCAGTAATTAACAAAAAAACCCCTTGAAGTTCTATATAAAAGAGGTAGACCTATATATACACCGTGTTTCTCCCCTACTGGAAGGAAAAAAAAAAGTCACTTTAATTCATTTATTAGAACACAAAAAACTGAGGGAATGAAAAAAAAAAAGCTGGTAGTCAAAGGAAATATCATTCAACCACTGTGAGATATTAAAAAACAAAAACAAAACACACCACACCAAACAAACCACCCCAAACTAAAAACCCTCAACCAACCAACCCCAAAGCAAAACCCCCACCACACAAACACCAGCAGTTTGCTCTTATCACTGTCAGGAAATGAATTGTTCCTACATATCCTATGGCTGTGGTAGGAAAGGAAACATTGCAGTGCTGAACTCAGCAACAGTATTTAGAATCTGCGTATTTTTGGCTAGCAATATCTTTAAAAGTTTCCCAAAATATATTCCAGGTCAGTGATTTAGAGATAAATACTTGCAATTTCTTAGTAGTCACAGTAGTTTGCAGAGTTTTTAGCTATTCTAGGTAAATAGATAGTTTGGTTTTTAATAAAGATCTCTGAAGTACCTCCATCAGGTAATCCTTGTGCAACTCTTCCAATTCCATAACTGCTGAGTGCCCAGCAACATGTCAATGTAACCATTTGCTTATCAGTTTGGGGAACCCAAAACAGAGTACTTAAGAGACCTAGCATCATTTAGAGCTTTATTCCTGTAAAACAAGGATTATGCTTTTGATGCAGGTATCTTTGTTAGATATGAATTGCTCATCTCATGAGAATGATTTAAGTCTTAACAGAGTTACCTCAGGTTTTGAGCGCCAAATTCCTTAGTTGGCAGTGGAGGGCATGTAGGGAGGAAAGAGAGGTCTTTTAGACTTCAAACATTTTCTGACAGAAAAAGACTCAAGTAGAAAGAATTAAAGAAAGCAGTGAAAGACTTGTGCAACAGTAAGCTTTTACACAAAGTAATTATTGCAGAAAGTTAGAGAGGACACAGACCAGAAGCACAATAATAATAGAAGTGGTGAGATTTCTAGAAAAGATAGTTTCTAGACACTGAATATTGTAATCAACATCCTTAGATCATAGCACAAGTGACTAGCAAAAGTATTTTTAAATACTTAACACAAAGTTTATTGTCAAAACAAACCTTCTTACACAAAACGTCAAAAATAGTAGGTGTCTCAATGCAGATTAGCAGGCTAATAAAATAGTCTGTCTTGCAGCCTCGATTGTCCAGTTTATTTTCCATTCAGAGTAGCAAAAAAGTGTCAAGTCCCTCACTTACTATTAAAATAATCCAATACCCAACTTCAGACAGGAACTAGAAGAATATTGAAAGGTGATGCAAAATGCAAAGTTACTCTTGGCATCATAATTGCCTGAGCTGCAGAAGTACTGTAACAAGTTTAAGAGAAATCCTTGATTGTGCACCTTATAAACAGCAAATTAGTAACTTTAGTTGCAATGTCCAGATAGAGAGGTTAAAATTGGGGTGAAAATGCAGTTTCTGTGGACTTAGAGAAAGCATGGTATAAAACACACATGCTGAGAAACACAGTATAGAGTTCTTTCTAACTCAACAGCCCTCTGAAGATACAAATATCAACCACCCAGAAGAGGGCTGTTTTAGGAATGAGAGAATGAAAAGTTTAAGATTGAGAAGTTTCACAGTAGATTAGTTTGTGATCCAATCCCATTTCCATTTTTTTTTTTCTTCAATACATTGGCTTTTCTTCCTTTGCCATCAAAAAAAATCTCCAACAAAATAGATCATCATCAGATCAGCAAGTTGTGGGCAACATGACTGCTTTTCCGTTTTCATTCTTGTATTCCAACTTTTCCAATTGTGGAAATTATCAGCTCCAAGACAGCAAGGGATTTGTGTGTCACCAGAGTTCTTCCCACAATTTGTGGGAGAGGCTGATGGCTTTTCATCTGAAGCAATTATCTTTTGTATATGCAGATTCTGGCTGTAGCCACTGCAAAGGCAGCTTACAACAGAGCACCTTTAATGGATGGTGCAATCAGGGGCTTTATCTTTCTCTGAAGCTCCAAACCAATGCTTAAGATGTTCTTCTGTGGGCTCTATTCCCCCAGGTCGTGTATCTGTATAGAAAACAAGAACATTAAAGTAACAATTAGACTTCCCCTGTTAGACAAGCAGTAGGAATACAGCAATTTAATCTTGACTAGTGTTTTAAAGGTTGCCTCTGAGGAGCTTTGTGCTGTGAGGAAATCTGTGCTATTACCAAGTTGGCCATCACAAAACCAGCAATGAATCATATTCTTTCTGGAAGCCTGCCATCAATACATTGAAACCTTTCAACACGTCTGCTGGGGCCTTCTGAAAATTTTTAGAAGCATGTGCAATGATGAAGGCAGTAGCATTAATATGGTAGTGGAGATCACTAGGAGACTTCCCCAGAAGGCACAAGGCCAGATATACGAAATCCTGAGTAAGGCTAAGGAACAGAAGTTCTCAAACCAGCTATTACTGCAGCTGGAGCCAGGCAGACCAGCAGATTCAGTGTCAAAGACTATAGTCTACCATCTTGAAGAAGTTTAGAAAAAAGTTAACCAGCAATTAACTTTGAATAGTTTTGCCAGAAGTCTGTGCTTAACCAATGCAAAGTTAAAAAGCAAAACATTTTAGAGCATCAGCTATCTAGTAATGATATTCTGCTAATTAACTTTTTTTTTTTTTTTTTAAAGTCAGTCATCAACACTTCCACTGCACCAAACGAAAAAAGGGTGAAGGACTCAATTTAAGTATTTAGGTTCTGTAGAGCATACATAAGCTTAACAGCTCCAAGTGGTCAGTCCTTCAACAGCTGACTAACCATTCAAGAAAATAGTGTTACCATGCAAGTTTCAGGTCTGAATATAGAACATACAGGGCATTTACCCTCAATTCACAGACCGCCCCTTATATTTTGCCTCTCCAAATTGTTATAGGACAATCACTGCATTACATACCCGTTAGCATACCCAGGCTGGAATTATCAAAGAAATTTGTTGGACAAGTCAGTGGCAGAGGCTTTGTTATGTCCTGAGTCACAATTTCTTTAGAGATCGGTTCCTTGGAGGGTGAAGGCATTTGCTCTTTGAGGGAATATGACACTGTCTTCCTTGGAGACCTTGGTACTGGCTCTGCAGTGATTTCTCTCGAGGACCGTTCTTTCCATTTTAGTGCTCTCTCTTTCCATTTTCTAAGTTCCTCTTTCAGTTGAAGCTCATTACTGAAAAGAAAGCCGAAACAAACCAGCATTTAGTTAAGAAAAATTTAAAGTAGTTCCTTTAAGTTAGGAAAGTGTCTTACTGTCACAGGTACAATTTTTTTTTTTAAATTTTTAATCTAAAACTCTTCCCAACATACAATTTAAGTATATCTTCTAGCATTTAAGAGATTCTTATGAAAGCAAGCAATTTAAAGTTCAAAAGCCATAAAGATATATATAAGCTTTAAATAAAAGTTTATGATGTGAAAGAATCTAGAAAATCTAAAATTATTATTAATTACTCACTTCTACTGGTCTCCCAGAAAAAAAAAATAATGACATGCTTAGTTAGATAGCAACAAATGATTTGACATGTTCCTGATCAGCTTTATACTTACCTCAGTAGAAGGTCATTTTGCTTCTTCAAATGCAAGTTCTCTTTCTGTAGCTTAGTTTGTTCAGATTTTAGAACAAGTATTTGTGTGCTCTGCACAATACCACTGCCGCCACCACAAGTAAGGGGTATTTGGGATTGCTGAGGAGCTTCTTTTTCTACCACCACTAGAAAACAGTTTTATACAGATGCGTGCATTATTTGGACAGTGTTTAAAACCAAATTAATATATTTTTAGCCTATTGCTTCCTATGGTCTTTCATGTAAAATCTCACTAGGTTACAAGTGCCATTACAACAGCTATTTTTTTTTATACAGAAATACATCTCCCAGCATTCATACTGCCAGGGGAGATATTACAAAACTTAAAAGATTCTTCATTTGGCCATTTAAATTAGTTAGTTTCAGGTATGTCATAATTATGATTTGAACTAGCTATTGATATGTGAAGTCAGGCGTGAAAAAATGGCAACATGAGCTACTACAACTGCAGCTTATCCCACCCCAAGTGCAAACATGGCTGGAGAACTAAACACAAGAACTGCTGTGATTCTAATGCAGTGTACATGCAGCTAACATCTTACTTCCCATTTCAACTTCCAAAGCTCCCAGTCCTATTCATACCCTTTGAGGTAAAAGGCCTGCATTTCACTCTAGATTTTAACCATATAACCTTAAAACTGAATGTTTAAGATGAAAGAGTCTCTTGTATTAATCTTGAATTTACCAGTAACATCTTGCTCTTGCTGTGCTCTTCTAAGTTCTTCTTTCAGTTTTCTTAACTGTTGTTCTTGGTGTTCTAGAAGAGCTTTATAATTTGCCAGTCTATATGTAGCAGGAAGGAAAAAAAATTCCTCGGTTTAATAATTATTACAGTTGCAGGAGAGCTACTTTGATTTCCAAATGAGCTATCAAATACAAAACATACCCAAAGTTATACAGGTAAAATTACATGAACTAGGTTTTCAGTTTCATTTTAAGTAAAGTGTAGAAAACCAAAAGTTGGACTAGCATTATTCTCTGTGTATCCCTTCTCCCAGTGATTTCAATTACTACTTTCTCTTCACCTTCTTTTGTCAGAACAGTTGTTTCAATTATGGCTGAACACGGGTAGGTTAAGAAATTTTGGTGGGTGTTTAGGGAAGCTTTGTAATCAAATCAAGATGCATATGGTTTTACTTCTCTATAATCTAGCTACAGTAAAAAACTAGGACACCCAAAGCTGAATGGTCACTTCTTATTCTGTGGAAAAGAGAAACAGAAAAGGAGAAGCCAAGAACAAAGTAGTTGAGAATGGTAACAAGGTAAAATTTGAACTTACTTCATATCAAAAGAATTGGACTGTTTCATTCTTTCCATATCGTATTTTACCAATTGTGTTTTGAGATGATCAATTTCCTCTTTGTACAACTCAGCACCTTTATCTAATTTTGCCTGAAAAGAAAATAAGAGACTGGGTATGAAGAAAGGTACCATCATCTGCTACATTTTGCAGGACAAGACTGGGAGCTGGAAATTATTTTGGAGTAAGTACAACCTACATTACCAACTAGCACTATAGTATTAGTTGGTATCCTAACTGTGGTGTGTGTTACATGCAATCTATTTTAGCAAGTTTTGCTGACTTACTTGCAGATATGTCTGTGAATTTTGAACTAGTATACAAACATTACGTAGAAAATAGCTCATGCTTCAGTTTCAAAGTGTAAATTATTTTTTAGAATGTTTCAGAAATGCATCACAAGTGATAAATTTAGCTTCTAATATCATAACATGGGTTCTAAATTTTGTCTTTGAAGGCTGCACTGGTAGAATGTAAAACTGCATGCTAAATAGGTGGGTAGAGTGTTTTACTCTACAAATGCCATACAGAACAATAAACCGACTTTACAGAGCTATATTTCATCTACGGCTCTTCTCAAGCATGCTCTGTAGCTCTCTGAGATCAGAGGAGAATAAGAAAGTAAAGTAGCCTGGAGAAGAGAAGGCTTCGGGGAGGCCTTGTAGCAGCTTTCCAGTACCTGAAGGAGGCCTACAGGTAATCTGGAGAGGGACTAGTTACAAGGGCATACAGTGATAGGACAAAGGGTAATGGCCTTAAGCTGAAGGGGGGTAGATTTCGATTAGATGTTAGGAAGAAATTCTTCACTGTGAGGGTGGTGAGGCACTGGAACAGGTTGCCCAGAGAAGTTGTGGAAGGGTTCAAGGTGAGGTTGGATGGGGCTTTGGGCAACCTGGTCTAGTGGAGGGTGTCCCTGCCCATGGCAGGGGGGTTGGAACTAGATGGCCTTTAAGGTCCCATCCAACCCAAACCATTCTGTGATTCTATGAGAAGTATTTTGCTCATACCTGGAGACTCTGATTCTCTGCTAAGGCAGTTTTGAGGCAATTCTCTGTCTCATTTAGTTTGGCTTGCAGTTGAGTGAGCTCACTTGTCGCTGTTTTTATTCTTATCTGCGCTTGTAACTTGTTTATCTTGTCATCTTTCTCTTTGACATTTTTCCCTACTTCATTTATTACATTTTCCAACTTTTGAATTTTTACTTCCATAGCCTATTGAGATATAATCAGTTATGAGCAGTTATGCCAAGAGATATAACAGTAACAGCACATGGTTGCATTCTTAAACAAAAACCCCAAACCACACACCAAAAAAAAAAATACAACACTACAGGCCCCATGGCAACTCTTGGTGTCTACCTCACTGTTTTATGTCAACTTTTAGTATTCTGGAACACTCAAGTCTAAGAAAAAAAAAAAAGTGCTTTGAATAAGAGTAACGGTGGCAAAAAAAAATAGGACAGAGAAAATGAGTCCTCAATTCCTAGGATTAAAGACAGAATTCTTCTGCAGCTTCCAGTTAGACATAGTGAATATCACATACTTAAAGGAAGCATCAAGAGTATCACACTATTAAAATCAATACTTCAAAACCAAATGGGAACATTTCATGTGGATTTCTACACTGGCATCTATTTGCATACAGAAAACAGGCAATTAAAATAATCACATTACAGGCAAGAGCTCAAACTTTCACTTCAGAAATAAAAAAGCTACAAAAATAAAGTGCACCATAGGCCAGTATATTATCTGGCACTGATTTACAGTTGCCAATTTTTATTTTATTTTCAGTTTAAAGTGCTCTCACTTAGCAAACAAGCATCAAAGAAGTTTTCTATAGAAACAAATATCAGTACCTTTATATTTTGTTCTGCATCCTTTAATTTATTTTTAAGCCTGTAGTTTTCTTCTTCTAATATGAGACTGGCAGAGCCACCAGGGGCCAGTTGTTCTTTAAGAGTGTTTAGTTCCTGACACAACTCTTCACTTTTCTCTTTTCTCTGTTTCAATTCAACATCAGCATTTTTACAATAATTGGCAGTTCTGGCATCCAGCTCTGAAGAAAGTTGAAGGAGTATCTGAAAATAAGTAGTGGTATACAGATAAAGTTTAAATTGTTTTTGAATCAGCTAGAAATAGGGTAAATGAAGAAAAAGGAAGTATCTTGGCCTGCATTCATTTCACATTCTTGTTTCAGTGTCCCATTTGAAGATGCTTGCTATCAGAAATAGATTCACTAACACTCAGATTCCAGTTTCATTTCCAAAAGAGGGGGAGGCAGGAAAGGGCACAAGAAAAGATGATAATGCATTACAAATTTCCCAATATTTCTGCATTAACTCAAACCAAACAGTAACATTACAGAAACAAAGAAACTATGTTGGAAAGACTTCTTGGATGTCAGTAACAGAAACAAACACAATTATTCACAGAAGTTTTTACTAGAAAGTATCATTGACTATAGTAAGTGATACCATTTGCGAGAAAACATACACATTGAACTATTCTAGAAACCCATATGCTTAACATACCAGGTAAAGAAAAATTTCAGAGTTGTCAGGAAGTTACAAAATTATACTAGATTTTTTTTGTTTGTTTGGTAAAAGCTTTGATCTATATAATATATCTGTCAGGGAGTTCTTCCAAAAAGTCTGCCAACATTGGGAAATCCTGAAGTCAAGATTGGTTATCGACTCTAAGGAAGAAACTTATTTTAAAATAGGCTAAACTTAATGGGACAGAACTGAGCCACAACACTGGGGGAAGAAGGGTGATGAGCGCTTCATACTTCAATACCAGTAGAAGGAATAATAGTACAAACACAGCAGGAACTTCCAGGATACACTTATTAGGAAGACTGTTCCTAACAACTAGTCAGAAGGTAGTGGATTCTCTCCCGTAACCTGTTTATTGAGAAGTGTTCAATAAATTTAATGAGAGATACAAATCTCATGAAACCCTTTTCACGATGTACTTAACCTGGTAAAACACTTGGTCTTTTTTACCCCCAAAGGAGGCGAGAGGTAAGAAGGAAAGAAAAGAGAAAGGAAGGCTGAACCATCTCTAGAATAACTTGACTTTCTGAAGTTAGAAAAGGTGTGAGAATATAAATTACAATTAAATTTTAAAAATGGCTGAAATAGTTTTGATAAAGTTGTCTTGAAGGCAGCAGACAATCTTGTGGGCATAAAGCCTGGATAAAGTGACTGTATCAGTCTCCCAAGTTCTGCAAGTAAAGCTAAATAACAATTTTGTATCTAGTTTCCAGAATTCAGTCTCATAAAGAATGCAAACATAATCCACACATTTATTTGTCACTTATAAAGTCTTTTACAAAGCAAGTTTCCAAGTTTGGATGCATGAGAAAAGTAGTCTTTAAATGTAGGAATACTTAGAAGATTTTTAGAGTCAACAAGGCTCAGCACCAGGTCCTGCGCTCGGGTCACAACAACCCCATGCAACGCTACAGGTTTGGGGCAGAGCGGCTGGAAAACTGCCCAGCAGAAAAGGACCTGGGGGTGCTGGTTGACAGCCAGCTGAATATGAGCCAGCAGTGTGCCCAGGTGGCCAAGAGGGCCANAAGCACTGGAACAGGCTGCCCAGGGAAGTGGTTGAGTCACCATCCCTGGAGGTATTTAAAATACATGTAGATGTGGTCCTTAGGGACATGGTTTAGTGATGGACCTGGCAGTTCTAGGTTAATGGTTGGACTTGATGATCAAGGCCTTTTCCAACCTAAATGATTCTGTGATTCTATCTTACAGCTAAGTATGATATAGTAAGTGCTGATAATAATGAATAATCTTTAAAAAGCCTTTTATTGTGTTTTGTTTCCAATCAGATTAGAGGCACTTAGAGTGCTTACACAAAATACATTTCTAATTAAAGATTTAACTTTACCTTTACTTTAGGAGTCCAGAAGTTAATGACTTGCAAAAGCCTTTCGTTATCTTTCTTTAACTCTTCTTTAAGTTCCTCTGCACCACAGTGAGTTCCTGAAGAAGCTTCCCAGAATTGTGTTGTTTCTTTTCTAGCAGTTTCTTCCTGCTGCAACTCTGCCTCTATGCTGAGAAGTTCACTTTCCATTTCTGATACATCTTTGAGAATGCTCTTTGGAAAAGAAGGGATTCAAGTTTAACCATTGCTTTGGTAACTACATGTCTAAATATACATTTTGCTCTCTTAGCTATCAATATTTGCAGGAAGTCTGTTTTAGTGTCTAATTATCATATAAAAGGAATTTCACTATACTTAAGGTGCACACTACTGGTAAAATGAGAAGACAATCTACATTCTTGAGGCAAGCGGGAAGGGGAAAGGGGAAAAATATGTATGTTAGTAAGAGTTTCTCTCTTTGTTTTAAAAGTCATCTTGGTATCGGGTAATACGTTATTTACTCATTTGCCCTGTAAAATACATTCTCACTGTTTTATAACCTAATAATTTCACTTTGAGCCATTTTATAAAACCGCATTTTCATATTATAAAATTAGTAGCACAAAAAATATGAATTCCACCCTCCCCTTAAGTGAAGTCTTATTAGCACCACCACATTACCCCATGCCTTGAAATACACAAGTGTTTTTGTCCGAAAATTGTTTCAAATGTTACCTCTGCATTCAAGTGCAAACTCTGCAGCACTTCACTGATGTTTAACTCTTGAAAAGACATTTCATTCTGATTCAAATAAGTCTTCCTGAGACACTGAATCTGACTTTGTAGCTGATCTTGTTTTCTCTTTTCCTCAAGCAATTCCGTTTCATACTTGTTAACAGTAGTATGATATTCTCTTCTCTTTGAGCAAACACGACTGAACAGAAACTGTTGTAGAAGGACAGGACATATCAGTAAGCATGCTTTAAAAATAGTACTCTGCATCCAGCTAAAATTCAAATTTCATAATTCAATCTATTTACTCTCCTAGTTCATAGGTGTCCAGGACAACTAAAACATAACTAAGAAAATTAAGTTCACACATGCGGTATAGCAACAGCATAAAGACTTTTAGCTGGGTCAGCATTTCTAAAGTATGCTATTTTTTGTAGACCCCTGAAAAGGCCAAAAAGTCTAAAATGTTTCAGTCACCCTTCCATGATTCTAGACTTTGAAAAGCAAAGTAAAGTATTCTTTGTTGTATTTATTTTCTCAGAGTTGTGAAAGGTGCAGATAATCTGTAAGAAAAATATCACCATGCTGATTTAAAGCTTTTTCCTCGTCAACATTATGACTTAAATCTTAAACATCTTTAACTGTAAAAAGTTGAAAGACGTCTATGAAAAAAAAGAAAAAAGATCAAAACCTAAAACCCCTAAGTTATAAATAAGGCTCTTTGGAATACTTGTTAAATTATTTCGCTAATGGATATTTATAGAGACAGCTGACTCAAGATCCACATCCATATTTTTGTACACTGGATATGAACCTTGCCTTCTCCCCAGCCCTTCCTCTGCTCGTAAACAAAAGACTTAACATTTAATGGTAAATAAAGAAACAGAACAAAATTTTATGCCGAAGTACAGTAAATAATGTAACAGGAATTCTTTCCCCGTTTCCCATAACTTCTTTTCTGATAATTAGAGTAAGTTTCTCCACTGAATTACAAATTGGGGAAAGTCTGCAAAGCTATAGAGGTTATCAAACTACTTGGGTAGTTTTGCAGAGTAAACGTACATCTCCAAGGCATCTTGCATGGCTCTTTCCCCCCACAATAACATACATACTTAGGGGCCCATAATTTGATTTATGGAGTACAGAAAGAAAAATTATTTTCCCCAATTAAAATGGATTAATAGTAATGAAATATTGTGCAAAGCAGTTAAACTACAGTCAAAAACTAAGGTTGATTAACTTAACTAAAGAGTTCCAGTTTTCCAGAATTGTAAAGCATTTGCTATCAATTTTCCACAAGATACGCATTCACAAAAAATCAAAGCCACACTATATAGAATCCCAGCCGTTCATATTGCTTTGGGGATTTTTTTTTTTTTTTTTGTTAATAAGCTTTCAATATTAAGCATCCACATATTCAGCATTTTCAACTGGTACCTTCAGTTTGTTCAATAAACTCTGGAGATGACTGTTTATTTTCTCATTTTCAGTTTGAAGTCTTTTGACTTGTTTACTCTGTTCCAATGAAAGCTGAGTCAGTATGACAGCTATCAGTGCTTTTTGACTATTCAGTTCATTCTTTAGATTCAGAGACACTGTGGAGAGACATTCATACCTCTTCCCCATATTTGGGAATTTCTCAAGAAGCTCCTAAATGCAAATGAAACAAATACATTCTGTCACAAATAGAAAAAGAGTGATTAGCTGTAAACAGAAGCTCAAAATAAACTATCAGACTCCAGGATTAACTAGTACAGTATGTATTGGTTTTACAACAGAAAAGATAATAGGACTAAGACAAAAACACTAAGCCAGGCACAACATTTCTTAGTTTCCCAGAAAATCATATTTCACAAGCTCAAAATATTTTCATGATTTAGGTTGCCTAGCCCCAACTAGACCTGTAGATCAGGCCTGAAACAAAATTGTTGCCAGTTCACAAGTTTGACAGCTGGGTTGCCCTCAGGATGGGCTCCAATGTTGACCTACTTGGTCCGTTGTTGAAAGGCAGCGATCATGGAATTGTTGCTAGCACTCTGCATGAAGAGGGAGAAGTGATCAAGCCCTGAGCAGTCTGAGAAATGCATTAGGCTTCAGGGCACTCCTAGTAAACCACAACTCCAGTATCATACACAAAGCTAGGTTATACATTTTAAAGGAAGTATAAAACTTCCTAGGTGTACTGCCTCCATCTTTGGTTCTTAGTTGAAAGCAGCAGGATTCACCAGTTTAACTCTTTACTCCACAGTAAAAAACACTGGAACTAACATAGGCCCTGTCAAACTATTCTCAAAATACTTGAGAAAATTGCACAAGAAGGAGGCAGACAATATCTTACCTATTATAAAAGTCAGAAAGGGAGAGTGCCATTAGAAGTGATCAACTGATGTTGCTTACTTCTCTCATTATTAACTCCCTAATGCTGATGTAGGCTAGAAAGAGTGTGTATTGAGAAAGCTATACATAACTGATTACCACTAGTCAGTCCTTTACTGCTTTTGGTGTTAACTGAAGCAGCACTCAGGGCTTCATCTATATCATGGTATAGAATGATGCCCAAATCTGCTGTGCAGATGTACAGCCTGCACTACAATGGTACTTTAAAGTGTTTCATACATATTCATAAATCCTGGTTTATTTAGGCTTTCAGTAGGTTAGTAGTACTTTTCACATCTGTGAGAAAGCACACTCAGGATAGTTAATTAACAAGAGCTCTGAGGAAATACAGGAACTTCCTATTTTGAGGAGAGAAGCTATTTAATGAAACTAATTGGAAGACAGTTTATTTTTTATGTGGAGTAATGAAAGGGAGGATTCG
>VXBL01007069.1:80102-106420 GCA_013400195.1 Aramus guarauna | reverse complement strand
GGGGGGGGGGGGGATTGGGAGTGGATTTTGCAAAAACAAAATGGTGAACTGCTTCTATGTGGCTAGTTATTTTCATTGGGGTGGCTGGACAGTAATGAAATCCAGTGAGAAGTCTCAACTGAGAAGTTCAGCTTAACCTTCTTGGAACAGGATGCACGGCCACTGACCAGCAACAGCAAATCAATGGTTCCCATGGTTTGCAGCAACAAGATATACAAGATAAACAAGCAATAAGATATATAAACAATATTATGGATTATACACAGAAGCAAGACTTATGCTTCAGAACAAAGGGTATTAAGGTTTTACATGCATCCTTAAGATAAGGAGAGAAGTAAGTTTACCTTAATTTGCAAGGTTTTTTCGTTCAGGGTGTCGTCAACTATCTGCTCTGCATTATCTGGTGGATTCACCTGAACGGATATGTCATTCAAGCTTCTCTGTTTCAGTTGGTCTAGCGCACACTCTAGTTTTGCATTTGTTTCAACACACTAAAATAAAAGCATAAATATTTAAAATGCCATTCAAGAAGAGAAGTGATGAATAACTTAGGTATGCAACTTGCAGCACCAACCATCTCATAATTTTTTTGCAGTTCTGTTTTTAGCTGGTCCCGCTCAGATCTGACATCCTGGAGAAGTTTTTGTAGTTCATCTTTTTCTTGATTAATTGATGAGATTTGTTCTTTAAGTTGGAAAGAGTGACTAGTTCTTTCAGCCAATAACTGGTCTTTTTCACATGACACGCTATTTAGTGTCTCAGTTAACTGTTGAATCTATAATAAATAGTGGAGAAAAACCAAGAATTATGATTTGCTCCTGATCAGTATACACCCCTATGAAGCACTCAAATTAGTTGTGTCAAATCCAAAGAACATAGTTTCCAATAACTCTAAAATTCACACTAACAGCAAGAGAAGTTTAAAAAAAAAAAAATTGGTGTTCTAATCACTCAGAAACAGAAATTAAAAGAGGAATAGCATTACACCCAGAGAACTCTACTTTAGTCAACTTTGCTCTTCAGTAAAGCAAGAGGAAACAGAGAGGCAGTCAACATATGTCCACATCACAAGAAAATTAAAAGAAATAGAAGATTAGCATGAGAACGGGCCATGGAATTGTCTTTATATTTGCTCTAATGATTAGAAGAGTAACACACTTGCTGATATGAAGCTATCCTTAATTATAATAGTCTTTGAGCTAGAGAAAAAGGACAAGTTTGACAGGTGAAAACTGAAGAAGTAAAAACTGCAAAAAGACTGAGTTGGCAAGAGCTAAGTGCAAGACTTTCTAAATAACAGATACAGTTTGAAAGTGTGCAAAGCACCAAGGATTCCAAATGCCCTTAGGTTCATACGGTCTAGTGCCTTTTAAAGTCTGAATACATGTCCAATTATGACTATATTAAGTCTGCACACATTAGATAAATCAGTGCCTATTCTAATGAAGTGACCAACCCAGCTGGTTATGAGGACGAGACAAGTTGATGCTACTTCTAAACATCACTAGAGAAACTTGTACAAAATCCTTTGCCTGTGTTCATGCTTATTTAGCACGGAATAAAAATGATGTGCTAAGAATTAGAAGTTAAATAGGATTTGTCTTAAGCAAAAGTTTAGCACATCAGTGATAAAACATCAAAAGACAGAATTGCAGAGTAGCTACTAAAACCTAAGCTTCTCACTTTGTTTGTTAGGCTGTCCTCCAAAATCTCTGACCGCCTCTGAACTTTTAACAAATGTTCTTCTCTTTCTTCGGCTTTGATCTTCTCATTGCTAAGGAGTTCTTGTTGCCACTTCAATTCCTTTTCAGTTTCAAGAATCTGGAGTAAACATACAACGGCAAATATAAAATTAAGTTCTGAGATAGCATGCGACTACCTCTCACATACTAGGATACTCAATATTTCATAGGAGTCAAAATACTTGGCATAAAAAAACCCCAAACACCTGCTTTAGTTTGAGTACAATTTCAAATGTTGTCTTTGAATGTTTCTCCTTTCACTAAGTAAAGCCTGTCAACCAGCATATTGATAAATCCTTAGCAGTGTAAAAATTAGACGAAGTATGCTACAAACATGTTTGGACATATTTTCTGCAATCCCTGTTTGCACAGATGAGTAATACAAAACAGATGTAATTTGAGTAGGGTTCACATCAAGAACTATCTAGAAATTATTACATAACACAGTTTTATGAGTTGGACTGTTGTCAGAGTACTGTTAAATTATCTATCGTAATTTATTATAGAACTAGCATTCCTTTCACTAAACCTCTGAATTTCCAATGAAGTTGAAGTTTTACAGCAAGACAATTGATACTCAAAAACAGTTGAACTGGAAGATATCACCGAGAGTAAGAAAACTCTCCTCCCAACATAGATTCAAGTTAACTAGATATATTTGAAGTGATTACTCAATATCTGAGCAAGGATTGCTGCTCAACAAATACCACCTAATTCACTTGTCTTCACTGTTGTGAAGATATGCCTCATCCAGAGGAGAAATAAGAGTATCAGAATGTTCCAGCTTTAGTTTCAAAACTTTGGACTATGGAACATCCCGTTTCATCCAATTGATTAAAAAAATGCCTGTTAAATGGTTTTGTAATGAAACCCATGTATTTTTCTTGTTCCTCATTTATTCCTAAATAAAGCAGGCTCAGATAATCTTTTCAAAAGAATTTACCTACATCGTTAAATACTACTCCACAAGATGGAAGTTAAAGCACACCAATATTCTTCAGTCTGGGTATATAACATTAATACTTGTAAGATATTTTTCAAGACAGCTTCAAGAATTAACCATCTTCCTCTACCAAGTCTTTATAGTGATTATACTCTAATCAAAGATAAAGCACCTTATCAACACTCTCCTGCAGGTTAATCTCCAGTTTGTTCTTCTCCGCTTGAATCCCTTCCAGCATTTCCTGGAGCTGATCCCTCTCCTGTGCTAACAAATTACACTGGTTCTCCAGCCATTGAAGGTTATTGCTTTCAGTCTCGGTCTTTTCTTTCAGTTCACCCAGCAGCTGGTGCCTTTCCTTAGTTGCCAAATTTAAGTCCTCATTCAACTCGATTACCTATTAAAAGATATTATTTTTAAAAATAAGTATAAAATTAACACATAACTAGTAGCAAAAACTCCTCTCTGTTACTAAATTGTATTATCACGACATCATCTATCAGACCAATAAAACAGTGCAAATTATCATGGGTAAATACCTGTTATTCTAATGAGTCCTTGAGAGGACATTCTCCAAATAATTTCTAGGAGTGTCTTACTACTGTACTTGCCTTTTCTTTCAGTTTGTTTATTTCTTCATTTAGCTTTTCTTCAGTGTTTTGCAATTTCTCTTCTCCATTTGCTAGCAGGTTCTTCTGGATATCAGCTTGCTCTTTCTGATGCTTTAGTTCTTCCTGAAGATTTTCCATTTCCGCCAGAACTTTTAAGGACTGCAAAACAAGTTATTACATGGATGTTCAGTCAGTATGAAGCAGAGAAAAAGAAGCAGCTTCCTTTTAACTTTAGAAATTATCAGCTTGATTTTTATTAACCACATATCAGAACAAATTAGTCTGAAATAGTGTGTCAACATAAGCATACTTTTCATGCAAATACTGAATTCGCTGATCTGCCAGGAAATAAGACATCAGGAAGGAGAAATAGGATAGCTAATCAGTTTCTTCTTAGGTTTAGCTTTCTTTCCATCAGTCCAGAATGAGCTGAAGTGGTAGGAGAATTAAGTCCTTAGGTATCAATAAGCTGGGATTACCTCTACTGTTCAGTGCTAGATGCAGAGTGTTTGTCCAGCAGGTGGCAGACCACTATGCCTAAACCCGGAGCGGCACAGTGGCCAAAAGGGCCGGAAGAGGAGAGGGGGAAGTAAGAATAGAGATTCCAAAAACCTGGATTAGATTAGTAAACTAAAAATTTAGTTTACTGCCGCTATGAACAAGTGAAGGGAGAGGAAGAGATACTGAATGGCAGAAGGCTTCATGACTGAAATAATTCATAGTAGTACAACTTCTCTTTAACACAATTATTTAAGAGATTTTATACGTACTCTCTCCTGGCTTTCCCGACAGTCAGCCTCTAACTGATCTCTTTTTGCTTTACAAGTCTCTACCATTTGCTGTAGCTCATCTTTCTCCTGACTAAGTAAAGTGATTTTTTCAAGCTGCTGACAAATATGCTCATTCATTGTTCTTTCAATTTGTTCTTTTTCTGCCAGTAGCTTGCCATATTCAGAAGAGACCTGAGTCAGGTTTTCAGTTACTTCAGTGAGCTGAAACAAGAAATAAGAACCAGTATTAATATTTCTAATCATTTCTAGCATGGGTAGAAGTAATTTGATAGTTATTTTGGAAAGAGAACCCCAGTAACATTCTAATGTATTAAAATTTGTTGTCCTAATAATCAGGTTCTGATTTAGGAAGAGTGTTATTGGATCATATTTCACAAACACTATCTGAACATATGGGTTGTTATAATTGAATTATTTTACAGGAGACACTTCCATTAGCTTACTGCTATAGTAAAGATGTAACAATTTTGCTTAAAAGTCAATCAAATTTCAGTGCTTCTGTCTCATTGGTAGACAAAAGTGAATGTGTAAAAGCCTACAATCCATGATAATTCCATCAAAATTACTCCATTGCTGTATCCACAGCATATAGTCTTGATTCTAGCAGACATTAATGTCTTAAAAGCCACAATAGCTTCAGACATGAAAATAATAAGATCAGAAATTTATAATAATGCAAGTTAAAGAATAAGCTAAATTGCCTTTTAGTTGCTCAAGTATCTTCAGAGTTACATAGCTAAAAGACATACTAGAACTTAAAAAGTTTTAAGACTTGTTAAATGCGTTGAGGTCAAAGAGCAGTATTGATTCCAAATAATATTCCATCATTCAGCACTAAGGCATGTTTAGTTATAAGTAAGGGTTGTAGCTTGCAGGTGAAATTGCATTTGATCATCTTTTTACTGTCTCTGTTTCATATGGAAGCAGTACAGTAGGGGGTGAAGGGAAATATTTAAATTAAGTTTCATTATTACATTCACTGAACCCTTACAAACTGAAGTCTGCAGAGGACATAAGTTGCCAATCCTGATAAAATTTTTAGTTTACTTGACAAAACTGCATCTGACCTTCTGCTGCAGTTCATCAGTTGTTTCCTTCAATGCCTCTTGCACTTTCAAGAGTTGGTTTTCTTTCTCCGAGATATTTCCTTTCAGCTCCACAATAGTCTCCTGATGTTGTCTGAGAGAGCTATGAGCACATCTCAACTCTTCCTGCATCTCTGAATTCTTTGGACACAACACAGTTAAAGAACATTAAAGCCTGAACAACACTTCCAAAAGTTAAGGCAGAAGTTTACTAAAGCTGTTACCCTAAAGGCATAAGACTATTTTTCTTACCATGCTAATTGTCTCCTGTATAGTTTCTCTTAGCTGGTCTCTCTCATTTTGGAGATTCTCCAGTTGCATTTTAAGATTATCATCTCCTCCTTCTGTCAGAGTCCTCACTTCCTGACAGTCATGCAGTTTTGGAATTAAAACCGTTCTCCCTATTTCTTCAGATTCTTTTTGACATTCATTGACTTTCACTTCCTCCATCTCATGCAATTTCCTTTGTGCCTGGCTCAACTCTTCTCTCAGAAGAAATAATTCTTGCTCAATAGATTTTTCTTGAATCTGTGGTATCTGTTTTAGAGAGATAGAAGTCAACACATTTGGGGAAGCAGCTTTAAGAGAAACATATCTGATCTTTGACAGGTTGATTACATAAGACAAACAGAAGCAATGTTTCAGAGATCTGTATTTTTTTTTCAGAATAAGATTTGACTGAACTCAACATGGAATTCAAGTTTCTTGAAATAAAAGACATGTAAAAGTAAGATTTGAAGTGAGGATTTCTGAAACAAATTACCCGAAGTAGTTTAAGCCTGAGGAGGTAAAAAACACAACCAAAAACCCCACAACCCCCCCCCAAAGCAAACTACAGAGACCTTATCAATATTTCTGGTCTCAATAGTAGATAATAGTGGTGTCAAGGTAATTATTTCCTTGAAATTTGTACATTTACCCCATAAATATTAAAAATATATGCACATACTTTACTTTGAGTTATATTTAACTCTACACTTTGTATATATACATAACATGTGCAATCAGCATGTCCAATTATGGAAAATGTTGGCTGCAATGCCCCTCCAACATATACTGCCAGGAAAAAAGTCAGTTCTGTCTATGCTTTGAAAAAGCAGAATCACTCTTTCCAGATGAGCAATTTTTAGCTTCAACTACTTACAGAACTACATCTCTGTGCAGATCAACATCATCATCCTGTATGAAATTAAAATTCTATTTACAGGAAAAATGCTTGTCAGATCCTACTACTAGTTGTCCATATACATTATACGGGTGGAATACATGTCAAGTGAACAATAGTAACCCTGGTGTTTAATCGTTTGCAGTCAAGTAGAAGGATTCTTTTCTCCAGTTTGTTTTGCAAATTATTTTCACTCAAGTAAAAATTGTAATAGGCAAGCTTTCCATTACAGTCTTAGCATAATTACCAAAGTTCCTTCCCCACACTCTTCTTTCTTCAAGTGCAAAATGTCCAGCTTATCCTGCAATGATTTGTTCTCTTGTGTAAGGAAAAAGATTTGTTCCTTTAGTGCCTGAAGCTGATCACTTTCTCCACAGTTATTTTCTGATTTTTCTTCAGCAAGCTGGTCTCTCTCTGATGTGATGATTTTTATTTCTTCTGTCATTTGTGATACCTATAAAAAAAAAAATGTGCAGAGACATTATTTCCTCAATTCAAAACCAAAATTAAATGCAAAAGTTGTTTGACTCACTCTGCTATAGTATTTTTAACAAACCACTGTAACCAAACTAGAAGAACTCCAGAACCTAGTCTTCAGCCTTTGTCACTTGTTTTGTTTTAAATGTTAATCTTTCAGCAATCTCTTCTGCAATACTGGCCAGATTTTTACCTAGAAAGTCTTAGAGGAAAAGCCAAACAAGAAACACCTGTCGCATTATTTTTATACATCTGTTCCAAAACATGCAAATGCTGAATTGACAACCATTGACTTACTGGGTCTGATAGCTGATATAAAATCATAGAATGGTTTGGGTTTGAAGGGCCCTTAAAGACCGTCTAGGTCCAACTCCCCTGCCACGGGCAGGGACACCCTCCACTAGACCAGGCTGCCCGAAGCCCCATCCAACCTGGCCTTGAACACTTCCAGGAATGCAGCATCCACAACTTCTCTGGGCCTCACCACTCTCACAGTGAAAAGCTGCTTATATCTAATCTAAATCTATCTTCTTTCAGCTTGAGGCCATTACTCCTTGTCCTGTCACTATATGTCCTTGTAACCAGTCCCTCTCCAGATTTCCTGTAGGCCCCCTTCAGGTACTGGAAGGCTGCTACAAGGTCTCCCCAGAGCTGCCTTTTCTCCAGGCTGAACAACCTGAACTCTCCCAGCCTGTCCTCATAGGAGAGGTGCTTCAGCCCTCTGATCATCTTCATGGCCCTCCTGTGGACTTGCTCCAACAGGTCTATGTTTTTCTTGTACTGGGGGCCCCAGAGCTAAACACAGTACTCCAAGTGGGGTCTCACAAGAGTGGAGTAGAGGGGTAGACTTCAAGAAATCTTCAGTTTCACATAGTATGGATTCTCCCTCCAGAGAAACCACGTCACTGAAGCAACTGTGTAACATCCAATATTCTCAGCACCCTTTGTCAGTTGTTAAACTGACACAAAAAACAGTGGATCAGCTTTTTGCTGTACCTTGGGAACTGAGATGATATTTACAACTGTGTGCTACCCTTCTCATCGGGACTAAGTGTTATAAACCATTTGCCTCATTCCTACCCCTAGGTAACCCTTGTCTCTTCCATTTGCCTTCTGATGCCACCACTCAAATTGACAACCATGGGGCACACAAGCTAAGCCAAGGTTTGTTACAGTGTACTGTCCTGGCTCTGGCTAGGATAGGGTTAATTTCACAAGGGGCCAGTCTCCTCCCCACCCCGCTGGGGAGGGGTGGGCTGCGTGGTGCTGGGCTGGGCCTAAACCACAACAGTACATTACAGCCTGAAGCTCTACAGAAACAGATCAGCAACTGGTAAAGACCTGGATTGGGCAGTACTACTTTCTTGCCCACTTCCTACCAAAGGCCTAGAAATTTTCTAAGGACAAGCAGAAGAGACTAGAAGCAGACTAACTAGTCTTGTTTTCAGTGTTGGAAAACACATGAAAAGCATTTTTATTTTGAATTATTACATAACATGTTACCTGTATTTCAAGTTCTTTAATGGTTTTCCCTAGTGCCTCTTCAACACTCAGAATCTGAGATTCTTTTTCAGAAATATTTTTCTCCAACTTCTTTACAGTGTCCTGGGATTGCTTGAGAGAACTCTGTGTATTTCTTAGTTCTTCATGTGCCAAAATATTCTTAGGAATAAAAGGAAAAAAATCCACCAAAGAAAAAAAAAAGAAAAAAGAAAAAAAAGAAAAAAAGAAAAAAAGAAAAAAAAGAAAAAAGAAAAAAAAGAAAAAAAAATCAAGCTATTTTACAACATTAGGAAATACTCCTTGATTTACAAAAAAACAAACCAAACACACAAAACCCCACTCTCCTATATACTTTCATGTAGTTTATAAGTGTTCTTACACTTTCCCCCCCTAACACACAGGTTCCATTTCTATGAAGACAGAATTCCTACCATTGAAACAGTGTCCTTTATATCCTCTCTGAGTTGGTCTGTCTCAGCTTGGAGAGACTCTTCTTTTTCCTTCAGGTTATCTCTTTCCTGGGTGAGAGCTTTTATTTCTTCCCGACAGTCATTGATCTGCTGAAGAATTGACTGGATCTCTGAATCCTTGGCTTCCAGCCTCAACTCCATGATCTTTTCTTGCTCTTTTAATTGCTCCATTTCATTTAACTTCTGCTGAGTCCGGATATAATCTTCTCTTACCTCAAGAAGTTGTTTGTGCTCTGCTGCCTTTTCTTCCAGTTCTTTTGTTTTGCTGGAGAGCTTTAGTTTGTAAAGGAAAAGGCCAGACACTGTCATCGTAATGCAAAACTGTATTATATGTACATACATATATAATATATGTATATTCTCACGGAATCTTATATTAGCTCAGAAAGGGTGAGACATGCTAGCTTTCAACAACAGAATAGGCAGCTCATCATTTCACTTTAACATGCTGCTTATATTCTTGCCCACATTAAGTAAGCATTTGTTTATGGAACCTTCCTGTGGTTTCTCCTTAGAAGCAAGAGTCTTACTAAAATGTAACACCACAAATGGGACTGTAGCATAGCTTAGGAATTATCACCTTAGGAGTTATCAAATCCATAGCTGGAATATGACAGACATATCAGTGCCAAAAGCCTTAAAAAAAAAATAAATATGCATCTTTAGCTCCCTTTTCCTCCTCTTGAATGTTTTTTTCCAAATTGCAAATTTGGAAATTGCAAATTTACGTGGTGATTCTCTTTGGTTTAAAATATCTCCTGTTCTAAACAGACTTCAGTTCCCAATGAGGAAACTTTGTTTCTATGACTCTATAATAGAGTAGGCCATAGCAGCATATTTAAAAAAATATTTTCATACTAACGATATCACTTAAGAATGGGAAAAGAATTAAAACATCAAGAAGTACATATAACCTGGAGCAACATATGCATTTCTTTGCCTACGAAGAAAGATACTATTGAGTTGCATAATCCTGCAGCCTTATACACATGGCATAGAATAAATAACATTCACTCATGATAACAGAATTTCAGTGATAATGGTACTTATACCTTTAAGGCTACTTATCCAAAAAGGTTTTTTTTCTTTTTTTTTTTTAAATACTGAGGAATTAATTCCTCGCGTCTTAGACATAAAAAGGAGCAAGCTGACACTGACCTCTAATTTCACTTCATCCAAAGTTGTTTTAGACTCTCGTGCTTCTTTAGCTAGAATATCTATTTGGAGCTTCATTTGTTCATTGTTTTCTGATGCAGCTACATATTTTTGCTCTAGTTCTTCATGGAGCTGTTTAAGTGCTACATATTCCTGACCAGACTTTACATATTTAAGTTGCACATCTGCTAGATCGTCTTTTGATTTTCCAATTTCTTTAGTCATATGTTTAAGTCTAACTTCATTATCAGCTACTTCAGAAAGCAGCTTTTCTCTTTCCAATTTTAACAAGCGTAGCTCCTCACATTTTTCAAGAATCTGCCAACAGAAAAGCAATATTAATAGCATTTTCTAAATCAGTATTCGTCATAGCTGTATAATAAAAAAAACAGACATAAGCAGATATAGGAAATAAAGTACAGGCAAATACACAGCACAGTACATTGGGTTTTGCTTTGTTGCGAGGGAACTGTCTAGCAAACAATCCTTCAAAAGAAGTGAGACAGAGAAGCCCCTTCCAAAACCTTGAAACCTCTCTCCTCTAACTCTGTAGATGTTCTTTAAATGTTTACTGTTTCCTATGTTTGAGCTAGGACTGAACTGATATTCCTAGCTATAACTCCTAAACTGAATATTTAGGTGTATCAATACTTTCTTCATGATACAGAGTTGTTAACATCTAATTAAGTTTTGTTTACTGGTGGAAGTAAAACACTTGAAGCATTTGGAACTTTTTGCAAAGCATTCCTGAGTTTGTGAGATAACTTGCCCTGGATAATTTTCACCGCACATACTTAGCGGCAGGTATTTAAGAAATCTAGAAGGTGTTTGCAAACAAACCCTTTAATAAACCCATTTATAGCAAACTTAGTCTGCTAAGCCCTGACCCACTAGGAAACAAAGTTTCCTTACATGTTTTCCAGAAGTTGCAAGTTAAATCTCTTACTCCTCAAGTAGCAATTCTGCTAAGACGTCTTGAAATTTTATCTTTGCCCAAATAGATAAAAATTTGGTTTTAGAACAGTAAACCGGGATCAAACAGTTATCACACACAGTTATCAGTGGTGACTATGGCAAATAGGCAGGCAGATGTTGGACTAGAAATAAGTTAGGTTATTTGATTCAAGACAACTTTTAGCTTTAAAACTTCATATCCAATAGGCCTCCATTAATATGTTACCAGTCAAGTACAATATACAAGGTAAAAGGTAGATTTTTTTTTTTTTACCTCTTTCTGCTGTATCTCAATAGTATTTGGTAGAGACTGAAATTCTGATAGCTCATTTACTTGTTTTTGGAGAAGTGCATTTTCTTTCAATGCTTTTTCTAGTTCTCCTTTTAAGTCAGCTGCCTTTTTTTCCAGCTCAGCAAGAGAGAGCAGATCTAGGGAATTTAGATTAATAAGAGAAAGTGAGAGAAGAAAAGCATGTTTTAAATTAAACAAAGATTTATAATGCAGTCTAGAGCCACGTGCGTCAGTCTAGAGCCACGAGCGTCAGTCTAGAGCCACGACTTTGGTCATCACTTGGTTGACATCCAGTTTATTTTAGACTCTCCCTGACAGCATTCATTAACTTGACTGTCCTCATGCCAAACACAAGATATTCTGCAAGTTTTCCAAATAGTTCAAGAAAGTGCTAGAGCAGTTACTGTATGCCAACAGTACCAGATATATTTGGCACTTCTGTCAATATAAAATGTTTGAGAAAGCAAGTCTTCCCTTTCCCCCCACCACTATAAGGAAGAGAGGAGAGGGGGGAAAAAAGCACCGCCTGAAGTAGTACCTTTTGGAACTTTACCCTCCATCAGTGATGTTAGCCTTGTGTTTTCTTGAAATACAGACTGCAACTCTCTCTGCAAGTCAGCTTGCATTTTTTTGTAACTGGCTTTTCCTGCTTCTACTTGGCTTTGATAGAGTTGAACATCCTTTTGCATTTGCTTGTAATTATTTAAGAGCTCATTCTTCAGGAAAACAAAAACAAAATGCAATTCACACACAAAATACATCTACTTGCTTAACATTTAAATATTGCATCTGTCAGATTTCCTTCTCTCACTCTGAAGAACTTTGGCCTTGATAAATACGGCAGAATAAATCACAGTTTAACAGCTACATTCCTGTCAGAGTCCTATAACAAAACACACCTTACCTTAGAGGTCAGGCCCATAACTGCTTCTACTATTTTGTCTTCTCAAAGCAAGCTCCATCCCACTTCTCTGAGTTCACATCCCTTCTTCTCTCTTGTTCTCTGGTAAAATTAGGTTTGGAGCCTTATGTCCTAGTGACTCCCTAAAGACTGTTCATGTGCTCAATCTCTCTAGTGGTAAAACTAAAACTGCCCCCACTCTTGTGGAAGAAGCCTCTATTTTCTTTTTATCTTTCTCCTAAGGACTCATTTTCCATGAATTACATAATAAAAACATTACTTGGAGCATGAGTCATTTAGTTTTCTCTAAATACTCTACCACATCTTGTCTTTATCAATTGTCATCTTTGCTAGTCTGGGAGCAGATAGGCCCTTAATAACACTTTATACAACTATAAATGTAATTTAACAAGTACTTGCCATCTTCTCCTTTAGCTCCAAATTTTCAGTTCTGAGAAAAGCAGATTCTTTTTTGGCATCCAAGGCTATGGTTTCACTATCTAAGAGGGATTTATTCAGCTGCTGAATTTCCTCAATTAGCTTATCAGAATCTCCCTGAAAAAGACAGATAAACACTCAAAGAAATAAAAAAAATAGGTAGGCATAATACCATAAATGTATTCATTATAACATGGTTAAAAAGTAAACATAGGCTCAGAAAACTTGTTATGTTTACTCTAAAAGGAACAGTAGCAGTCTTGTTTGAGACATGGGAACAAGAGCAGCAATTCCCCTAGTTTTACTTCACCAGAGTATTGCTGTATCATAATGTAGTAATTAGCATTTTAGGGTTTGTAAAAAAATTTTGTCCTAACATCTGCAGGGAAGCAGACTTCCATTATACCAAGGTTATACCTAAATTTAACCTACCTCCAACAAAACCAAAACCATCTCAACCCAGCAGAAAACTCAAATTTACCACTGAAAAAGATGTGTCCTTTTTTTCCACTGCTGCTTTCTGCAATTCTTCCACACGATTCTGTAATATCTTTATTTTGTTCTCTTTCTCTTTCAGCTGTTCCAATTTGGAGTTTATTTCTGCCTAAAAGTTGGAGGGAAAAAAAAAAAAAAAAAGAGAGAAAGAAGAGTCTAGTGCCTAGTTTGGCCTAGTTTGTTTTTTCACATGAGAACTTCACAAAAACCTGCTTTGTACATAGTAAGCATTCAAGGATTTTAGACATATCCTCTTTATAGCTGGTACAACTATCCAGAGCCCAATGATGTCTAGGTTGTCCTCAGCAGATAGAGTATTTCAAGATACACAAACCAAGCACATTTCATACAAGTCTTATTGCATGTAAATTCACAGGCAGGCTCACCTCAAGCTCCTCATTGTACACTTCAGCATTTGAAACTAGATTCTTTAAGTTGGTAATTTCATGCATTAGTTGTATCTGTGGAGCAAATTGAAGCAAAATTGCAGAGGATGTTAGAAAGCACCCACACCAGTAGTTTTAGTTGCTAACACCACGAAAATAAGCAAGGTCTATCTTGTGTTTTCTATTAGTGGCCAAACCACATATACACACACATATCTATTTAAACAGCTACAAAGCAAGTTGCTACATATCCTTTCAAATGGATAGATGAGATGCAAAGCTGTTTTAGCTTCCCAGTAATTAGAAAGGATTCAATTACAATTTAATCTGCAACAGCTTGAGAAGCAAGAGCAATGTGATCAAAACAAGTAATGCAGAAATTTTATAGATAGGACAATTCAAATTCTGGTCACGTTAAACAGCTTTTTATGACATAGTGCAGATAGTGAATAAGTAACAAGAATGAGAAGGTGCCAAAATTTAGGTAAAGCAAGCCACGAACACGTTCAGTGGCATCCTCTGAAAGAAAGCACAAGTAGAAGACTAGATACAAAAACACTTCTAAAATTGAAGAACTCTTCATCTTTGTTAGAAAAGCTTTACAATAAGCACTAATCTACAAGTCCTTCTGTATAGTCACAAGCATAGACAAGGAGAAAAACCAATCTGTAATTTTAAGATCAGTGAAGAGCTTTAAAACAAGCACTCTCCTGTGAGTATTTCTATATAGTTAGGAATACAGCAAGAAGAAAACCCAACTTGCAATCTTAAAATCAGAGGATGGTTGTAGAAGATATGGTACAATACTAGTCTCAGAAGTCATTTAGTGTCATTATTAGACTAACAGAGTTTACTTGTATACATTTGTGGTGATTTAAATTGATGGATTTCAACTAGTGAAAGTATGTGACCTTTCAGCATTGCTGTAGTTAACCTGCTACATGGGTATCAACAAATGCTTACTTATGGACTGTCTTCGGATACATAACTGAAAACATGAATCATTCAAAAAGTAATTCTTGTAATAGAAGCTACTTTAGAACATTGCACTTGTTATCAGATACACAAAAGCTTTGCAGGAAAAATTGTAACAGGATTTGTTAAACATTGGTAGATAAAGAAAGTAGTACAGTCAGTCAGTCTAGCATACAAAAAGGGTCTTCTAAAAAGAACCTTAAATACAAGCTAAACCGTAATCTATTATGGATCCATTTTGTTTAAGCTCCATAAATCTTTGTCGGGAACAACAGAAATGAGAGGTGATCTTGTTAAATTGTAACCTAGAAGAACAATGCGAAAGGATATAACTTCAGCTTCAACCTTAGTTTCATGGTCAGAGAATCTTAAACAGACTAGCATATATAAGTCGTCTGCAGAGAAGGTATCAGTAAAGAAATAAGATAATACATCCATGTCTCGATACCTCAATTTGTTGGTTTTGGAGGTTTGTTTGTTTTTTGTTTGGGATTGTGGGTTTTTTTGTACTGTGACTTATTTCACTGTCTAGCCCTTGGGCAGCTAGAACCTAATACAAGTAATACGTATTTTAGGTTATGGAATATGAGCATAAAACTTTTGGACAAGCAAGGTGCATTTCCACTAACAGCACAAGGAGGTGAAGAGAACTGAAAGTCAGCATTTCCTATATCATAAGTTATCCAGTAGGTAGGTTTACCTTTTCTGACTTCCTGGCACAAAATGCAGTGTTTCAGTTTTCTACAGACATTGCTATTCACACTATTATTTTTAAATATTACTAAGTTAAATATATCTTAAAAGTTAATGCTCCTGTAGTTCAGTGGATTACCAACAGCCAGAGATGTCTTTGATTGTAAACCAAGATGTTTTGTACAACAAATGTGAAATACAGTTTAGCAACCATACTTGAACTTCAAAACAGTTCTCAAATGTATTGATACAGCAAAATGACTGTCTCTTGCAGAAATCTAGAGTGAAATTCAGATCATGCATATATAAAAGTAACATATGGACACATATATACACATGAATATATATTTAACCAGTATGAGACTCTCAAAAAATCTAAGCTTGAGTTTTACACTGAGTAAGTTCAGTTTAAATCCTTGGTTCATTCATTCTGTTGCTGAATGTAGCTTATAACACCATCTGTTTGTGAATTAACAAGTATATCCAAGTATATACATGCTGAATAAAATCTAGAAAATGTCTGAACATAGACGACTCTTATCTCTCTGTATTTATTTCAATGTACCTTACCTCATGATCTTTTTGTGTTTGTTTTTCCAGCGCTTCAAATTCATCCATTTCTATTTTTTCCTTCAGTTTCTCCTTCATTTCATTTATTTCTAATTTCAACTGCTCATTTTCCAATACTAAGTTATTAAAGTTAGCTTGCAGGGCATTGATCTCGTTTACGGCAATATCCTGAAAAGGCAGAAGAAACTTTAGAAGTTGTTGTGGGAATGTCAGTCTTATTTCTAGAAAATACAGAACAGATTTACCTTTTCTAGGGCTAATGCTTCACAGAGTTGCACAGATTCTTCAAAGTCTCTCTGAGTCTAGAAAAAGAATTACTGTCAGTTAATTAATCTACAAGATCAAGCAAGTTTAGTACTAGATTCCTTATTTCTGGTGTTTTCATTGCTGGTCCTCTTTAAATACCAAAGCTTACTGGATCATTCACCACCATAGAATCATAGAACCACCCCACAACTTCATAGAGTTGACCAAGAGACTTACTTTCTAACATAATTATAATAATTCTTCAGACATACAGAAGAACATTAGTGTTCTACAGAAGAGTAAGGCTGATCTTACTGAGAAGCATGTAATGTATATGCATTGTATTAGACAACCAAAATAGATCATATTACCCAATTCATGTTAGGTCCATCAGTCCATTCTACATCTGAAATTTGATCAGGAACCATTAGACATTGGTTGTCACGTTCAGAATTCTCTAAAATAGCTGAAAAAAGAGAGATGTATGAAAAATACAGAGTAGCAGTAAATTTTAAGCTGAACATCCAGAATTATTTTCTTATCAAAGAATTTTATCATATTGGAAATAATCATTCAATAGCAGCAATGTGACACTTTGGAAGTGGACTTCCAAATCTCAGGATTTTCTCTTATGAAAGGAAACAACATTAAAGTCTAGTCCCTGTACTTACACTGACCAACTTCTCACAAGTTAATGAGTATTAAAACAAATCCAGAACACGTACTTAACTACAGACTCGGATAAGCATTTAAGTGTCAAGGAAAGAACCACTCAACAGTATCCTGCAAGATTTAAAGAAAAGCACCACTCCCCCAAACAGAAAAAACCCTGACAATCCACACACAAGCAAAAAAGCTTCACAAAGATAGGTAATAAGGCTGTAAGAAGATACAATTCAGCAACAATACTGTCCAATTATTCTCTTGTCCACAGTTCAACTTTCTTTGTCCCTCGCTCCCCTAATAAGTCCTTGAATTTTTCTGTATCTCAGTCTGATCTGAGTAACAACTTCCGTGTTCTTGTTGAGGATTTTGGAATCTCTCACACACACTTCCTCTCCTGCCTTTTTTTTGGGCGAGAACACAGTTTGTATGGATGGTCTGTGTTAAAGAATAACTTTGCCTACATTTACAGAAAACAGGGGGATTGGGGTAGGCTGCATGACAGAAGTATTTGTAGACCCTCCCTTTTACCTCACAGCTCTTTTGGTTTTAAGAAATTGAAAGCTCAATATCTGGAAGAGGAGGAGGGAGAAAAAAAAAAAAGTAATTTCTTTGGAAACTGTGTACAGGGACATTTGGTTTTGTTGTGTGGTGGTTTTTTTTTTTTTTTAATTGGTGCTACCATAGACTCAACTTATTTCCTTTGGGAAAGTAATGCTTGCAAAAGTTATCCAACAGGAATTTGCTACACATTATTTCACCTGGGATAGTGAGACTCATACTCCTACTTTTTCAATAATATTAACCTTATCTCCAGCACAAGAACTTCCACAGCATTATTGTGCTAAACCCTCTTCTCTTCCAGGCAGCATTCTTTGCTGGCAGACAAGTGTAACTTCCTTATTGGCTCCAGGTAACTTTTTCAAAACTAGGTTCATGGAACATAATGCGAGTAGTATACTGCCAACTAAATGTCACTTTTTTATTGTTCGCAAATTAATTAGCTTTTTAACTTAAGTCTATTAAAAAGAGATTATTTCTCATTTCAAAGCTGCTTTGCAGAGTTTCCTCATTTTTTTCTGAAGATACTTACAATCCTCCATGTCTGTAAGTGTCGACAGAGACATTTTCATTTTTTTTGTTTCAGTCAGCCTTGGTTTTTCAAAGTCTTCAAAATAGCTCACATTTGCCTGGTTTATTTTACCAGGAGCCCAAGTGACTCTTCTTCTTCTCTTGGCCTTTAAAAAAAAAAAAGTATTCACAGAAAAAGTGATACAACTAAAGTATTAAGTACAGAGTAGATGTTGCATTAGGCTAGCTAGTTCTAACAGTACCAGCAACTAACTAGACAGTGTTTTGCAGTTTCTTAAAAATTAAAGAACAGCATAACAGTTTGAAAGCAAAAGTCTCTGCAGTCTGTTTACTGGAAAGCAACATTGAATTGATACTCACTCAGAAGTTATTTTGAAAAATTACCACTTCCAAAATAAGAAAAATTACGTGAGAATTGCCTCTCAAACTTATTCTTCATTGTCAGGATAACACTATGTATTTAATACTACGTTTTGCAAAGTATTTCAGAGTTAACAAATAAGATCTAGAACAGGTGCTTACTTTACAATTCTGTTTTGAGGAAAAGGAGGCAGAAGTCACCAGCATCTCAGTTAAGTTTCGTATCCTATCTTCCTGTACTTTTTGAAGAGAATTTTTTTCTTCCAATAACTGGGCCAATTGGTCTTTTTCCATTGCGTGAATTTGAGTCTTCGAAGAAACCTTCAATAAAAATAATATTAATCAAACTGACATTTTAAGAGCTCAAACTATTCCTACAGAAGACACATAATTACTAATATTTAAAAGCAACTACACACATATTCTTTTAAGAGTGGAAGAGCTGTCTTTAATCTTTAACAGTGTAACTGACAATTTAGTCTACAATTTACCTGTAGACTTAGTATTTAAAGGGACTAAAACTCCCCGAAACAATACAGCCTCAGATTTTTCTGGGGACACAAAAAAACCCAAAAAACAAACTATGTTACACTTCAAAGAATGCTTAAGATCATCTTCCCAAGGCGCCAGAAGTCTGAAGCTGAGAGGTACAATTCAATTGTCAAAGAACAGCAAGCTACCCTAATACATGTGGAATCTTAAATTTTAAGGTACTGAAAATTTATTCTGTTGTAAAAGCAACTGCATTACAGTAGCTAGTTTTGACAGCTTTATCATAAGCTTACAGTGCTTTAGAGTAATTTGAAGTTCACATGGGATTTTCCAACAAACTCTTCTGCAGTTAAGTACTTTCCTCACTACCTACTATGTCAGAAGAGAGCAAACACACTTTAAGGTGCAAGTTTATACTGCAAATTATTTCTCCTTAAAAATAAGAGGTTAGTTATTTTTCTTTAAGCTTTTCCTATGACTCTTTATTTGCACACCTCCCCATCAATTCATCTTTTGATGATTTAATTCACCAAAACAGTACGTTCAGAATTATGATTTTCCTGTGCTTTATCTTTTATGATCTATGCTCTAACAAGACTTGCAAGATTGCTCTTTAACTCCATAGATTTTTGGAGAAAGATCAACACATGCAAGACTACACTGTTTGGTGGGAAGTTACTATTGTTCATTTTCTAAATATATCTTCTGCCTATACACGACATGTTTTGTCAGTGATCTTTCACAGTTTCAACTTCTGCAACTCAAACTGAAGTTAAACATCAGTAAGAGGGGAAAAAAATATATTAAGTTGGAATCTTTAACCACAATAAGTTATTGAATCTCAGTTCATTATTCCTTTTGATATGTAGCAATATTAGTGTGCTATAAGGCATGACAAAATTTCTTAAATACATTAACCTACAGAAAGAAAGCAATTTAGTTAGTTGATCTCAGTGTTAGCTTTCACGCAAATATATTGACTATTATCAGTTGTTCTAAACTTCACATCATCTTTTCAATTTCTATTCTCTGAATAGAAGTGACATATCTCTAAACAATTTACCTACCCCTCCAAATTTAACTGGTTTTGATTTAAAAGAGACTGTTTTTAAGTAGCCATCAGTACTAAGGATAGATTAATTTTAGTAAGTTTATTACATACTTCCTCTAGCTGCTTTTTCAAATCCAGAATTTCTTTGCGATACCTCTTCAGGAGGGCATCATCATCAAGTACTTCATTGACTTTGGGAGTATTCTTCATTCTTTTAGCTGTATTGGCAAACTGGAAGAATAGTCTCTCATGACCAATAGTTAGAGAACAAATATATCAAAAGATTTATTCTGTCTCATATTTCCCAACAGAATTAAAGGGACAATTAATAAGGTAGAAAAAAACATAAAGGACACAAATATTTATATTTGGTTATCTGTCATGAATTCTAAACTTTGAAGAGGTAAGTTTTGTTTGCTTGGTATTAATACTAAAAAGTGAAGCCTAACATTTAAGTAAAAATATACCAAGTTTTTTTTATTTAATAAAAAGCTCAAGAAAACACCAAAAAGGAAGACAATCGTACCTAAAGAATACAGCTCAAATAGTTTAATTACCTTCCTTTTCTGTAGGACCTAACATCTTGCGTAAGCAAAAGCTTGTAGATCTAACTGTGTTTGGAAAAGGCAAATGAGAAGGCAGAGGTTATCTACTGCCTGTAAAGTGAGAGAAGGAGCTTTGTTCCAGCTGCCAGAAAGCTCTAGTTAGACAACCTAGTACAAGATGACAACTGGGAAAAGATGCTGTGCACAAAAGAAATATTTCAAGTTCCAAGTCCACAGAGGACCTTTAGAAGATTCAAGATACTACGGATCCAGCAGATTACATTTTCCACTCCCCTAACCTGTCTACAATGAAGCCCTGAGTCAGAATAATGGCAGAAAACAGGTGAGAAGTTTTACCTGAAGAGTACTGAGCGTTTCATCAAAAGAAGCAGGAGTAATTGTACAAATAATGACTGTCTTAGCATTTCCTCCAAGGGAGTTCTGCAGAATTCGAGTCAGCTTGCTGTCTCTGTAATTTATGAAGCTGTAGAAACAGAGGGAAGAAAAAAAAATGAAAGAATTCATATTTTTATACGGAAAAGACACAGTAAATATCTTTTCTAGAGGGAATATGTTATTTGAAATAGTTACCTACATAAAATAGGATACATAAAGGATTCTAATTGTTTGTTTATTAGCAACTTCTCTTAAAACATGTATACAAACAGAAGTGCTTACCCAGAAGGGTCATCACAAAGTTTTTTGATAACTTGGCCCAGAATGAACAAGCTCCGGTTTATATTGCAGCCTTCTTTCAGTCTGACACCTAGGTATCACACAGTAATTTTTAAATTTTATTTATTTATTTAAATTTAAAACAACATTAAGATACATTTTCAACCATTTCAAGTTTTTGTGCTATGTTATCCTCAGAGGGATTATCCAAGAGTTAAATCTCAGGTGCCACAATGCACTATGACTCACCAGCAGCCAGTATCAAATCCTTCATAATAGCCAAAAATGCACCAAAATAAGATGGTAATCTGTCACAAATAAACCTTAATAATCTTTACACAGTAAGTAGCTGGGGCCATAAGAACTTTAATTTTGTTTCCTGTTTAAATTTTGCAAATGGCCATATGTACATGTGTAAGTATACCAAACCAGCCTGAGATACAACTTTTGGGTTAGTTATTCCTTGTAACAGAGAATATTAACTTGTGTTCCTCTCAAATCACTTTTTTATGATAAAGACATTTTTGTGGAGATTCATACTGTCATTGTTAACAAACAAGCTTCCTCTTTGCTAAAGAGTGAGCCACCTATTCACACTTCACCTTTACATGAGTCCCTACAAGTTTCTGATGATTTCTTTACCACAAGGGAATCTTAATTTTATTAGTTCAGTGCATGACTGTTGCTGGAGCTGCTATTCTAGAAAAGCCATATTACTACCTAATTATCTGCACTTTACAGCATTTTCAGTATTTTTCTGAGTAGATCTTGCCCTACCAAGGGGAAAAGGGAATTTATAAACAGTGAGTAACACAATAGCACATAGGTCAAATAATTTCCTTTCTATCATACTCTCTCCTAAAGGTCAATTAACAGAAGTAGTCATCAGGAGATCCTCATTTAACACTCACCTTCAGATCCTGTTTGACTAGCTCTTTCACTGCCTGCCAGATCTACCAAGTTCTGCAAATTCATTAAATATTTCAGAAGTTAGTTCTGAGGCAATTTACTTTTAGATCCTCTTAATTCAATAATAAATCTAAGAATTTCATAAACTAAGTTACACTTAGAAGAAAACCCCTAAGATCCCCTAAGCTACAGAGAGAAAAAGAAGTGGGCAGTAGTTCACTCAGATATTGCACGAGCAGTGTTTACATTCAGATCCCAGAGCTGTTTCATATGAAGCCAAACCAGAAAGCTCTTTCCACAATGTGACTGAATTAATGGTATTCCCAATTCTGAATAAGAGCCCTCATGCAGATTTTAGCAAGCTCAAAGGCTTTCATATTGATTTCATTCCTCCAGTTGATTTGCATTGTTTTCTGAGAATCAAAGAAAGACTGTATAGAGAAGGCTTCAGAAACCAAAACACTCTCCTAAAGAGCAGCAATGTATTCCCCCCAGCTTAGGATATGTACTAGTAATCCACCAAAGAGATGCTAAGTGGAAGTGCTTTTGAAAAAACTAATCTTCTGGCTATTGTATCTGCAGGCCACATGTTTTAACTACAACTAAGTTTAAGGATAAGAGAAGCCTTAAGGTTACCCATTTTAGAAGTTATTTCACTGCACTTGTCAGTGGTCAGGAACCACGTGTAGGAATCAGGAACTTGTCAGTAGGGAAAGCTATGTTTAACAAAAAGCAAGAGCACTCTGATAATAAATAGTCCCTTACACTCCTGGGAAGGGCATAATACTTCACAATCCAGCATGAATTGTCTAGGAACGATTCCCATGTCAGAATTCCCTTTAGCAGGAAGATATCCTCTAGATAACACCCCAGCAGTCTCCTTCTATACAGATGATCAGAAGCATGATTTCTGCTTATGAAACATCTGACACAACAACAAAGCATGTTTGTAATGTCATTATAAAGTAACATTCTTCTCTCAAACAAGTGGTAACAGTAAATTCTCTACTTGAATGTCTATTAATAACTTCTTGGTGTACAGCTTACCAAGTGGGATACCATCACTGCTCCATCACAGTTTGCATTTGCAGGGTCACTTCGTTCTCTGCTTTCAATGATCTAGAAGAGGGTGCAATAACGTTGTTGTCACTTCAAAAATACTAAACCACCCCCTAAATAGTGAAACAGGTTTTACCATTCTGAAGATGGTGTGAGAACGGCTGCTGTGCTCATTCATTTTTGTTTCTCCATAATGGCGATTTTCTGTCAAAAAGAAGTATTAGAATACTTCTGGTTATATTCTGATAAACTGGCAATAACAGTCAAAAAGTACAATTTTAAAGCTATCTGAAAAACATTGATTCCTGAATATAATCTCAAAGTGATACCCCATGATTCTAGATATATCTGATTCATCAGTGCTTTTCTAAGATAGCAGCTGACATTGGCTAAACAACTTACTTTCTCCTTTTCTGATCCATTCCATAACTTGTTGTGGGGCAACCACCACCTCTTCAATCAGATCTTCCACATATGTATTCCTCTTGAGAACAGAAACAGTAATAAATTTTACTGAACTCTAACTCACTTCAATGCATTAAGTTAACATTACCAGCAATTATTATGGTATTTATTCCAGTTTGCTTCCTTCTTAAAAGGAAACAACATCAGTTGAATGTCTTTTTACTCTGAACACAAGGAACGGGGAAGTCTAGGTTACTGTTCTGACAAAGGTCTAAGGGCACAAGAACGAAACAACAGAGATCTAGAAAGTTTTCTAAAAATAAAACTGGTAAGGGAAATACCCTTCTGGACAGTTTCTGAGGGAATCCGGGAGTATATTTCTCAGTAAATGTTATAAAGGCCATAACTGTACAACTGATGAATCTCCCTTCTTCCCAAGTTCCATTAAATTTGGTCATTTAGGGCACAGAGGAAAAAAAAACAAAAAAAACCCACAAACAAACAAAAAAACCCAAACCACCGATTTTTATTATTCGCTGCAAAATTTAATGTAAAGAAACTGAAGATGGCATTAATATAGATTTATTTTTCCCTACTGATCATCTTACTGAAGAGTTCTAGCCTGATGGTTATTCTATGATTACAGTAGAAGAAAAGCGTGTCTACTCCACAGATGATAGGAAAATGGTATTAAAGTAACTCTGTATATCTGTTGAATACTTCTAACACATTGAGCTAGAGGCTTAATATCATGTTTGTAGAAGTTTTATTAGCTAGACAACTCCCAAGTATTCACTGTCAAAGTCAAATTAAATATACTATCCTGGAAAACTTAAGGGATTGAGTCTACGTTTATAAGGATAAACCAGCAACAGCGAGCCAAACTTCACTGTTGTTATTCTATTAAATCAAGTGTCCTTCTGCTAATTCTGAAGATAACAATTACATGGGGTGACACAGAAAAGTTTTCAACTAGATGACTGCAGGCTGCTTTTCTAACATTCACTTCAAGCAGACACACTATTTACACTACATAACATCCACTTACATTAATATCCTCACGAATTCCCAGAGGCTTCTTTTTCCTGATATCACAAAGCAAATCTGTAATGGTTTCATTGTAGATTTCCATGTAAGAAACCCTTAGCAAGAATTCTCTATCTGGAATCTAATATTGAAAGAAGAAAAAAAACACCAAGAAAAAAAGAACAGACTAATCCATGAACTCCTTTTAATGCAATTATTCTGACCTCAAAGGCATATATTTGAATATTGTTTCACAGATTCCTTTCCCCACCCATCCTCTTTCCACATTAGCATCTACCAATGCAGAATAACTTTTCTTCTATCCCAGCTCCTTCCAGTTGCATTAATGGTGTATCACTTTCAAGTAGGTTATAAAAGCAAGATAACTGCTGTCCTGGTTTTAGCTGGGATAGTGTTAATTCTCTTCCTCATAGATGGTATAGTGCTATATTTTGGATTTTAGGCTGAGAATAATGTTGACAACATACTGATGTTTTAGTTTAGCTAGGCAATGTTTACACTAAGTCAAGGACTTTTCAGCTTCTCATACTGCCCTGCCAGCAAGGAGGCTGGGGTGCACAAGAAGCTGGCAGGGGACACAGCTTGGAGAGCTGACCCAAACTGGCAAAAGGAATATTCCATACCATATGACATCATGCTCAGTATATAACTTGGGGGAAGCTGGCTGGGGATTTAGATCACAGCTTGGGAACTAGCTGTGCATCAGTGGTCTGTGAGCGATTGTGCTGTGCATCACTGGTTTTGTATATTCTTTTATCATTATTCTTTTCCTTTTCCGTCATATTAAACTGCCTTTATCTCAACCCATGATTTTTACTCCGCCCCATCCCACTGTGGGAGAAAGTGAGTGAACGGCTGTAAGGTTGTTTTAGCTGCCTGACCGGTTAAACCACAACACTGCCCTACAGAAGTGTGACAACAGTCACCCCACTTAAATGCCCTTTTCATATCTCATTTCCTCCTGCTTAGGGTCTTCTCTCTGCTTACTTAGATTTACTTCGCTGCTTCTTCTTCCCCTGCCTCCCTGGTAGAGATTACTGTGGTGAGGAAAGGCTGCACAATGGACACCATGGAAATTTTCTTGGCTTCAATTACTTATATGGAACCCCTAATGTACTCTGCACCTCTTCAAGGGAGGAGTGACAATTTCACATAACTGATAATGATTACCTGAAATCCTCAAGGCAAAAGCAAGGGCTCTGCAGGTGGTGTTTTGGAAATCACTGTTTTAACTTACACCTTCTCCTTACTTCCTATCAGTATTAAGCAATTAGCCTATGAATCTTTTGAAAGCCTGAAATAAGTAAATTTAGTGTCATATTCTTCCCACTTAAAAGGTCTTGAATACTGTGAATTTTTCAAAGTTTTAAAATAACAGAATAAAGAATACAAAGCTTCTCATTACCTTATCTACCATGTTAATGACTGAGCATCTATTTATACTTGTAATCAAGGTTTAGTATATTTGCAAGTTTAACAACACCCCTCAGTTTTGTTCTGACTTGATTCCAACTAAAAGTTCCATTATCTTTTTCTAAACCACTCATCTTTGTAAGGCTAGCAAAACAACTGCAACATATGGTCCGATATAACATATATTTCCTTCATAAGCTCCTTGAGCTAAAATTAATTTTTCTGTAATAATCACAGATATTGCTAGTCCTTTCCAGTCACTTCAATGTAATGGAATTGCTCACCTCACAAATAATTTTGAAAACATGTTGAATTGCCTTAGGGATAATGCCCATAGAATCTTCATTTCCCATCATCGTATATGTCTTCCCTGAAGCAGTCTGTCCGTAAGCAAAAATTGTGCCTAGAAAGATAGTTAAATTTTACTAATTACGTATGAAATGCATTACTGTCCTGGTTTCAGCTGAGAGGGTTAATTTTCTTCATAGTAGCTAGTGTGGGGCTATGGTTTGGATTTGCACTGGAAACAGTGTTGATAATGTAGAGATGTTTTTGTTGTTGTTGAGCAGTGCTTACACAGAGTCAAGGCCTTTTCTGCTTCTCGCACTGCCCTGCCAGTGGTATGGCTGGGGGTGCACAAGAAGTTGTGAGGGGACACAGACAGAACAGGTGACCCAAACTGACCAAAGGGATATTCCATACCATATGACATCATGCT
>VXBL01007069.1:0-79933 GCA_013400195.1 Aramus guarauna | reverse complement strand
GTAGGATAATTCAAACACAAAACATAATTGTGATAGTAAGGCAGGCTTTTTTTTTTTTTTTAAGAAATATTAAGCCCAGAACCAAGAAAGATACCACGAACAGACAAGTAAAAAAAAAAACCCAAAACCCCTAAGAATGATGGGCACAGTTAAATAGTTATCCCATTTAATCCTAAAACCAGTTATGGCTAGTTTATCTATGAGGATTGTAAGCCTGACAAGACAGGATACTTGTTAAACTCCTAGCTTGGAGCATGCTTTTATTGAATCCATGTGGGAAATCTTTGTCGTGGCTACCTTCACATCAGCAAGAAGAGTGGATCAATAGGAAGAGACTCCAAGTGAGGCAGTTAGGAGGATCTAACATCCACACACTAGGCACTTTTTGGTTTTGGGTTCCCCTTGTCCCTAAATACTCTGGACTAGCCCTAATTTAGTGCATTTGTAACTGGAATTCATATGAACAGAATCCAGCACACACGTTCCAAAACCACTCTACGCATGAGCCAGAACAGAAAAAAACAACATTGATGAGGAAAGCTGACTTCAAAAGCATATTCCTGGTACTGACTAAAACAGAAATCCTACATGCCCCAATGGCAAAAATTATGAAGTTGGAGAAAAAGTTCACAGACACTGCAAAAAGCTATGGTCGTTGATGTTAGCACACATGCAAGTACTACAGTAACAAAGGTCCATGTAAGCATCAAAATAACGTAATCACTTCCATATCCTTACCATAATTGAACACTTTTATACCATTGACTTCGGAAATCGTATTATTTTCACTTTTCCAGTGGAGTGACACTTTATCTTCTAGAGCATTTTCTCTAAAAGAAGAGATACCCCGTTAACCTTATTGGGTTAAGACTCTGCTCCTATAACGCAGGCCTACCCCCTTACGGCGAGCATCTCTCTGCCCCAGGCCTTCACCAGCCCTGTTTCTTCCGGCTCCCTCCCTCCTCCAGGGGGACGGACGCCACATTTACGCCCCCGCCTCCCCCTCTTCGTAGGGCAGCAGCGGCGCTTTCGGGAGGGGGTGCCCAGCCGAAGGTGAGGGGGTGCCNNNNGCCCAGCCGAAGGGGGGGGGGGGCCCAGCCGGAGGTGGGGGGGGGGGGGGCAGCAACACCCAGGGAAGCCGTGGGACCCCGAGGCCGCGGGCAGCACTGAAGCCTCCTCTCAGGCCGGGGGCTCGGGTGCAGCCCTCCCCACCTGGACGGAGCCTCACCTATCGATGAGCGGCCGCACACGCACGCAGACCGTCACGGCTCCCTCATCCGCCATCCTCGCGGCCGTTGGGCAGGGAGCCGCGCTCCCGGGCACGCGCCGCCTGTGACAGAGAAGCCGCTCGCTCCTTTCACACCCGCTCGCACCCAGGCGAACACCCCAACCGCCACCGCAGTTTGAACTTCTCCCGAGATCGCTTCCTATTGGCCCGCGCAGGGCAGACGCCACGGCGGAGCATACCACTCTCCAAAAGCTGACGGGGGGAGGCCAGGGGAAGCGTAGAGAGGGCTAGATGGCTGAACAGCCACTGAGCTGACCCGCCGCACACCCCTGTCTGTCGAGAGATGGTGCCGGCCAGGGCTGCCGCGAGGTAGAGGTGACGCCCTGTGGGCGGCAGGGATCTGCTGTGGGAAATATCGTCATGGTGCATTCCGATAGTAACTTAATAAGGTTTTTATTGAATTTAAATAGTATGCTTTCACAGACAAAAGTGATAGTTACGTAATTAAGGTGGTTTTTTTTTTTTGAGTAAAATGTATATAGGTATTTGAAGTGCGGGTTAGCAAAACAACGTTGGGTGGGTGGTAGGGAGGTAGGTCGTTCAAAGCGGTGTTATTACGGGAAACAGAAGTGGCCTGTGTTTGCTTACTCTTCTGAAAAACCGCTGCTTTATTGTGTAGTCTTCCAGTGAAAGCAATGCAGTCTTCATGCCAGCACGGGTGGGCTTGGGGGAGGGGGAAGGACGGGAAGGTACCTGTGAAGAGCCGACAGAAATAACAAAAGAAGGCATTTCTTTTAAAGTCAACTAATTAATGACTAATTGATGAAAATACTATTTATGTTTAAACTTTTAAAATAAAAATGTTTCCCCCTATATTTTAATCATCCTCCTCCTCTTCATCATCTTCAACATCTTCCTCATCTTCCTCCTCCTCAGCTGCAGCTAAGGCTTCTTCCTTCGCAGCCTTGAAAGCCTGTTCCTCTTCCAGAGTGGGGTCTCTTGCCTCAGCGATTTCTGGCCCACTGGGGTATTCTGCTTGCACTGGCGGAGGCAGTGCGGGAGCGTGGTTTTCTGGACTGTATTTGTGACCCCAGCCAAAGTAGATGTTATCAAATTTCCTGAGAAAGAAAAGCGAGAGATCACATGTTCTCCTCCCAACAAAACATCAGTGGAGATATTGTCAGGCTTCCTCACTCTGCTGTGCAAAAAGTCACTGTGGTGCCGATATCCCAGAACAGAACTATTTGAAAGATGGCACCTCTTTTTAACTGCTGTAACTGCTGATTGATAGGTCTTCCACTTAATCTCCAAATGCTGAAATGATGAAGGCTGTACTCTGTCACTCTACTATGTTGCAATATGATTCCAACTTCACATTGGTAACATAGGGCCATTTTGGACACCAACTCCAGTGTCCATTTGAAAGCATGTACAGGTAAAGACTGTACCATGTGTAATGAAACGAACATTAGAACCACAGAGTGTAGCTATTTTTGTAAAAAGTACCACGGACTGAAGAATACAGGTTTTAAATCAAGGATTGGGCCCACATATTAACTGGGCATTTACAGCCATTAACTTTACACTGGCCTTTCCAGTGATTATTAATTTTCAGTTTTAAATACTTATTTACTGTTGCTGTACATGTTTAAGTGGCCATCAGTCTACGGAATAGTTAGAATTCTGTCAATGAATTAATCATAAAGCAACTTTGACTTCATTAGACATGTTTAGCACATACAGTCTGTGCTGTAACTGCGTCAACTAGCTACTCACTTGCCAGATGCAAAGGCATATGCTCCGGGCCATCGGTTAGACCGGAGGATTGCAACAGCGTATTGCGGGATCAAGTTTGTAGAAGGCTGAGCTGTCCAAGCAGGGATGTTTTGAATTCCTGGAGGCAGCCAAACACACATTCTATAAATAGATTGACTTACAAGCCTCTACAAAATATTTAAGACTGAGCTACAAGAGCTACAAGACTTTCACAGAATTCAAGCAATGGTTATATTAAGTTGCATGTTACAAGAGCCAGAAGTCAGAAACAATAAATGTAGGCACTGTATTTAAGCAGGTGGTTTGGATGTATGGGTAGGTAGCACAGGAATGGTAATAGACCCACATACAGAAAAGATCATGCTCCTGAAATGCAGGAGTACTCACTGCTGTTTCTTTTGTCAAGGACTGTTTATCACTTACGGATAAATTATATAGTTATATTTCACCTTGATCAAAGAATAGAGAGTAGGAAAATAATTGACTGTTGATGTAATCTAATATTCAGGCTCCCATATTCCCATGATTTGCTGCAGTGCTATGCTACAGGTTCTAAATTTTTATTTGTATACCTATGCATGTGTGTATTTATTTATTTAGACATGCACACACTTTTTTTGGTCTAAAAAGATGATGGAAAAATAGCTGAATGTATTTCATGTAGTGAGCTGTCTTGAATTTGCAGTAGCCTGACAAGTCTGAGGTATTTTTTTCCCTTTATTCTCAACAAGATTGTTAACTAGTAAACCAAATTATTTCAGTTTTATAAAAGATTGTGCTTACCCTACAGGGACAAACTATATTGCTCCATGAAGCATCAGAAACCTATAACTTCAAATTTTTACTACCTAAATGCCAACATTGCTAGTGGTTCTCTATCAAAAACTTCATGTTCCATGATGAATACCTTCATCTTCAGAGACTGGAGTGAGAAGAGGAGGTCCTATTTCTTGCTGTTGTTCATCGGGCTCCTCTGCTTTCTCCTCCTCTTCATTTTCTTCTTCTTCTTCTTCCTCTGATTTTTGAAAAGGATTAAGCCAAACACAACGACCCTATAATTGATATGGTAAAATAATGAATACATGTAACAATGGCTGAAAGAATGCAAGCCAGTTAAGATAATTGGTTCAGTCACCCACACACAGAGTTGGGGGTGGGGGGGGAAGAAAAGTGTGTATTCTATAGTTGATGTATTGTTGGCAGAATATTGTATCCTCTTGGCAGAGTGTTCCCTATATCCCTCATTACTCCCTCATCTCTGCATACTATTTCAGAACAACCTTATACCTCTGTCATCCGCTTTTTGTTATTTTCTAGTCCTCAGTTCCCTGCCATTTTGATTTATATCCTTGCTAGATTACCAGTTACTGCAAACTTAAGAGGCTTAGCTTATGGACTTTGCCCCTTCCTTTTAAAGTCTGCCTTGTTATTTAGTGACCAGTCAGGAGAACGTAACATAATGTTCTTAAGATTCTAATGCATATGGGTTTTATTTTTACAACTATTGCTGGTAATAATTTTAAACATTATTTCCTACCATGTGCTGTTATTTTACACTAGCGTTCTTGAATTGGTAGACTGGCAGGAAGTCATCCAGCAATGATCATCAAATTAGTAATACCTCTTTCTAGCACTAGCCTGATATTATGAATATTTTATGCTACAATTTTATTTACAATATTTTGGTTTTAAGCTTTTTCATTTACATGTTTCACAGAAGAAAGTAAGCAACAAAAATAAAACAGAAGAAAACATCAAATAAGTTCCATTTAGCATAGAATCGTAAGCTATCTGCACTTTAGCATCCTACCCAAGAAAAGAGAATTTAAACATTTTTGTGAAGTAAGGACTTCAAAAGAGAAAACCCAATTTAAAAGGTTACCAGAAATTGTTATCAAGGTCCAACTCCATGCTGTTATCTAAAGATAGGTTTCAATCTCAAGAACACATCATTGAAAAAAGTACTAAACCTAGAAGGTTCATATATATAAATAATATATGCGATGTGTAAATATGTGCAACATATTTATGTATTATACGCTATATAAAATATATTTTCTGTAGAAAAATATTTTAGTCCAGTACCATTTCTGGTGAATAGTTCAAACGTGCAGGTGAGGATTTTCATTTACATTCTGAAATGCTACAAGGACTACAATGTGAATGGTGTCTGAGGTCCACGTGAGCTATGCCAGAACATACCTGATTTAGGATACTCTGTCTATGGTGTACCCATGTGGTGAGAGAATCCACCATTTCAGCCACAGAAAGAGGCTGAAAATCGGGGTTTTCTTCATACGTATCTCTTCCTCCTCCCCCCTCCTCCTCCTCTTCTCCTTCTTCCTCTGCAAACTGGTAAAATCCAATGGGAGAGATTTGGGTTCCTGCTGAGATCCGAGCTATCTGTGCACGCAGGTAATTGGCTTCATTTCCAGGGAAAGGAGGAAAGCTCACAACAGGAGCATCCAGCCTACCAGTGAAGAACTTCTTGATTTTCCTGGCACAGACAATCTGGGCTGGCGTCACTGAAGGCAACTTCACCCATGGCTTACCTGGCTCATTACAGACAAAGTAGACAAATTTATTAGCCCCAGTCCCATTTTCTTCTTTTGGGATGACAGGTGGGGGCTTATAGGTGGACTTTGGTGGTTCATCTTCTTTCTCCTCATCTTCATCTTCATCTTCATCTTCACCCATCCCTTTCCCTCCTTCCTCAATAACTTCTTCCTCTTCTGTTTCCTCCTCCTCTTCCCCCTCATGGTACTGTACTTCAGCTATAATATAGTTCATCTCCAGGCCCAAAATTTTGCCCCAGAAGCGACAGGTCTGGATTGGCTGAACACTAATTAGTTTTTTAAGGGCAAGGAATATGTGATAGGATTCATCTTTGCTCAAGCCTATTCCAGCCTGTTCAAAATAAAAAGCTGTTTCCATCACATTAGGCAGAGGCATCTCTCCCTAGGAAAGAAGATCTGGAGTTAGAACTGAAGAATAGTATAATTACCTATTTGAAAAATTAAACATTATCCACTGTACATTATACTTCACTTTCCTGTAGTGCCACTCATTCTCTCAAAGTGCTTTGCAGACATTCATTCACTACATCTTCCACTATAATTTAGAAAAATTTAAAATGCCATTTTATGGGTAAAGAAGAGAACACAGGTGAACTGCAGCTTTTAGAATACAGGATTTCAAAATTCAAACTCACTTTTAATTACTGCAAAATGAAGAAAGTCAGAATTCTCACACTGGATCTACAAAGGACTTCAGGGCTATGGCACGTCAGCTATGTAAGAGGCCTTGATGCCCACAAATGGTGTCATTGTGTTTCCTTGTGTTTGTGGCAGACACATTTGGAGAAAATATAATACATATTTTATATATTTAGATACAGGAGCAGCAATTTTTCTCTGGAGTGTTGGTTTTTTGAACACCTTTGCATAAAGCTACCTGCATTTTTTTAAATACTGGCCCCTGCTCTTACTGAAGTCCATGATAAGACTCCTTGCTGGCTTCAATGGGAGCAGAACTTCATTACTGGTAATGAAGATTTCATTAAGTATTTCCATTCGCTTTATCACCCTTCTCTCATTTCAGGGGGGGTAAGGGATTATATCACACAGACAAAGCTATTAAAAGTCGTACATAGCAGGGTAGGGAATTTGGAAGAAGTAGTGCTAGTTTCATATGGAATTTCTTTGGCCCTTCCAGATTTCTTGTATCAAAGCAAGATAGACAGGAGTATGAAAAATGCAGAATTCCATTCTGAAATACCCTACTTTTCCCCATTTTTCCCATCTTATACTGTTACTGTAAAATAAGTAACAGGCTATGGAAAAGATGAAAGACTATCTCTTTGTGTTGTTAGTATTTGTACTCTGCAATGGCAATTCATTTGAATATGTACTGGTAACTTCATATGAAAATCAACATCTTTTTGATTAGTTTCCCTTAGTCATTATAAGAATTCTCTTAATTTTGCATTGGTTACAAATGCTTCTGCATATAAGCAACTGAATACTGAAAAATCCCCTATTTTAATAAGTGGCTTTTCAATTCTAGTAGTTCTAATTATAACTGTATTTCTTTTTTTTTTTTTAGTTGGAGAAGAGACTGCAACTAGAGCTGGAGCTTGAAGGACCACAAAATTCTCCATTCTCTATTTTACAGTAGCAGCTGTGCACAATATTCTCAAACTGGTGTCCAGAATTATGGTCACTTTAGGTAAAGAAATATCACTTTTAGATAAAGAAATTTGGATGCAATATTCCATGTTGAGCTGGCATATGGGAGATACTGTAAACTTTACTTTCTGTTGATCATCTGTAGGACATCTATGATTTTAAAGGCTCAGGGCCTTTAAAGGCTACAGTAAAAAATACCAACTTAGTAACCAGATGGGTTTTCTTCTTCACAACCAGACATGGGACCATCTCAACTATGAAGAGGGTACCTGGTACTGTGGCTGCAATTATTTATATGATCATGAGAGGCAATACTACAAGGGAGATCACAAATTCCTTCCTTCTCTTCCCGCCATCATCCCACCTGTTCCCTGGTATATAGGACATCTATTTTTCTCTAATAATAACTCACTATCTCTTCTTCCAGTTCTTCATCTCCTTCTCCATTTGCCTTGAGGAACAAAGCTTTACGCTTTTCTGCAGCTTCAAATGCTGGAATAACCTCATGTTCATCTCGAAGAGTGTCCGTTTTTTTCCGAAACTGAGCCCACTTCACATCCTTGCTGATATTCTCAATTATGTCTACTACATTTGTGGGCTGTTCATCCAGGATCTTTGTTAGCATATTAGCAAGATGATCATATCTGTCATATAAATGTAAATATTATTGGCCTACTATACAAGTCTTAGAATATTACATTTTTAATATCAAAAGGAGAAACAAATCACCTGGAGCTTTGGCGAAATCATTGGAATAGTTAGATGAAAGGGGATCATGGAACATTATGGGAAATTAGACTTTAAACTACCCTGATTATAATATACTTAGGAGTAGTCCCATCTTCCATTTTTGGCATATACTGCACTTCCCTCAGGAGCTGAAGCTGAATTTAAACTTGGTCTTAATCAAATCAATTTCCCTTTGAACTCTATAAATTCCCTTAGGAATTGAGTCTGAAAGATGTTGGACACACAAGTATCACACAGCAATGAATTATTGCATTCATAACATATTCCCCCATTATATATATACCCCCTGGTATCCCTCCCTTTCTTAACATAACCCTTTGCCCTTTTACCAACACAACTTTTCTCTCCACTCATACTTCCTACCCCTTTCAATCGTGTCCCTTTTTCAGACTTACAAGTTCAGGCCAGATGTCGTGCTGCTCTGCAGTAAATAGGCTTTTGCATTCTGAATTGCCAGCATTCGGGAGTTGGGATCTGGTATCTGATCATCATACGGACTGTAACCTGGCTGATAGAGACCATAACCTGGTTCATGTGGTTGATAGGGGCCGTGCCCACGCCCAGAGGCTTGATAGTGATCTTGTCCTACTGCGTATGTCTGATAGGCACTTTTTGGTTCTTGTGCGTGGTAAGGGTCTAATCCTAGTGCATGTGACTGATACATGCTTTGCCTTGCCTCTTGATGAGAGTCTTGTCCCAGCGTGTAACTCTGGCTGATGTTTATTTCTGGCACCTGTAGCTTGTAAGAGGTTTGTTCTGCTCCCCGTGGATGATAGAGGTGTTGAACCGGGGTCTGTGATTGATACGGTGTTTGTCCCGGTGGTGCATGAGTCTGGCCGACCCTTTCTCTTTGGTCTTGAGCTTGGTAGGGGTCTTGCTCGGGTGGACGTGGCTGATAAATGCTCTTTCTCAGTCCTTGTGGCTGATCGGCCCCTTGCCTTACCCCCTGGTATTCATGGGAAACCGGTCGCGGTTCTGACTGCTGAGGCTGGTGGGAAGCGTACGGCTCGGGTTGGTCGGGGCTGCGTCCGGGCCCCAGGTGTTCCCCGCGGCCTGGCTCCTCCTGCCCTTCCCGCGGGACAGCCTGGGGCGGGGGCTCCTCGGGACCCTCAGCCATAGCCGGGCCCGAGGGGCGCGGGCCGGGCCCGGGACACCGAGCCGCCCTTCAGCCGCCGCCCGCTCCGCTCGTCGCGTAGCAACAGCTGCCGCCCGCGGGGCGGAGCGTCGTCGAGGTAAACCGGCCGCCGTTGCTTGGGACGCCCGGCGGGGCGGTGCCGGAAGGGGTGGGCCCGCGGCGGGGTTGTTTTTTTGTCGGGACTGGGCTCTGCTGTTCTGGTGGAACCCGCGCGCGGCAAGGGGCAGCAGCTCGTGCCGGCGTGCTAACCGCGCCCGCTGCAGCCAGGGCCCCTGAGGGAGCGGCGGCGTTGGGGGTGGGGGGGGCCGTCGAAGTGGGATGATGGCGGGAAGAGAGCAGAGCCCCGCGTGCCGGGGCCGGCGGTTAAAACTGTTGGAGGCGCGTGCGGGATAGCCGCTCGGTGGCGGGGCGGCCGCTGGAGCTGCCGGTTCGGCTGCGCCCGGGTGCCTCCTGTTGTTACCTGGGGGAGGGGTGCGGGTGTGTGTCCGTCCGTGCCCGGCTTGCGTGGCCGCGCGCTGAGGAGCAGCAGGTGGCTGGGAGAACGAGCTGATTTCTGAGGGAGCTGCCGTCCCCGTCGGCTTTTCTCAGCGCCGGGCGGGAGACGCCGCGGCTCCCTGAGGGGGCTCTCACTGTGGGCGGGCCCCAGGGGAACCGCCTGCAGCGGGCTGGGGGTGCTCCTACCGGGCTCGCTTCCCTCAACCCAGCGGAATTGGTGCGTTTGCTAGGCGGGAAATCCCAGCAAGCTGCCCGAGCTGTTAGTACTCTTTCTAGAGAGGCTCTCAAGCCCTGCTTGTTTGCTTTCATCATCACTCGCAAATCGTGAAGTGCGGCCGCTACTCTGTCTTGAACGTTTGTGGTACAAGAATCTTTCAGATCTTTGCGGAGAGCAGAAGAATGGATCTTCAAAAGCTTAATTTCGATTTTTAAAAAGTGACATTCATTTGCCTTAATTGCTTTCATTGCATGCAGTAGAAAATGTAGTTTAATCTTCCGTATTTTAGTGGTGAGATATCATGCTGTTACTCTAAGGTACAAAGTTTGCTTTTTTTCTTTTACGAGGACAAAAATATTGTAAAATCTGATAATCACTTTTAAAAAAAAATTGTATTCAGAGATCCAAGGAAAAAACAGATGTATATTAAGTTGGAATGAAGGTGTTCTGATAGAAAACAGTTGTGTCATGTGATGCTATCAGTGTTAAGGAGACACCTGGCCATAATCTGAGGAATTTTTTTGCCATGGTATTCAAACACTAAAATGTGAAGGACAAATGTCACGTTACAGAGGAAGAGCTTGCTTACTTCTATTTAGTTACTTGAGATTTGCTTCACAGAAATACAGTGGCACAATGCTTTATGCTTTTGTAGTCCCATCAGATATTTGCCACAGTGCTATCTGTTTGAACAGATACTTGAAGTAATGTTAATATTCAGAGCCCTCATCATGTGTGTAAAATTTGCTCATGTGAATTGTTTCCTTAGTTGCTTGTAACTAAATTTGTGAAGAACCTCTACTGTTTGAGTAAAGTTAAACACATACCTAATATTCAGCAAGGAGTTTGTGAAACAAATGTATAGAGCAGGTGAGGCTTAAAAAAAAAAGGCCTTTTAGGGAGTTACATTTCAGTGAGTATCTGTAGCTGGCCCAAGGGTAACAGTGTTCTCTAACAATTCAACAAGGACAATAATACTGTCTTAGGGTCTCCAAGTAAAGAAGTTGATGCTGTACAAATATCAGCAAAATGCCCTATTAAGGTTGTAAGTTGTGTTAAATAAAGTGCAATACCTGAACTGTAAAATATACTTCTGTTATTGATGGATCAGCTAATGCAACTTTTTAAAAATGCAGTTTATTTTGAATATTTCTTAGAAGTAACCAGAAAAAATTCTGAGATGGGGCATTGCAAACTTCTGTCAAGTTCCAAGAGAGTGAATGCCAGAAGTATAACTGGAATCTAACCCATTCTGAAACAGCAGCAAAACATGTTTCCACATCCTTTAAGCAGAGCATTCATATGAAGAATTAAAAAGTTCCTGTATTGTGTTCCTGTGATTCCAACAAGTAAGACAATATCATAAAAATATTATTTCTGCTGGGTTTCGACTTGTAGAGATTTTTAATTGACTTGCTGATCTTTGCAAGGAATGTGTGGAAGTGTTTGGTTTTGTTGGTTTTTTTTTTTTGCAGATGACTTGCAGAACTTACACATTGACTGCAGGGGGCGGTACGGTATTTGCAAATTGTGAATTTGTTTTTGGTATCTCATATTTGGAGGGAAAACTTGATTTCTGTAACTCACCTCTATAAAAATTGTATGAAATTAAGTTATCTTTCTACCTGTGATCTTCTGTGAAGCAGCTGCTCAAGAAAGGACAACTACTTTATCTTTTCAATCTCTTTCAGCAAAGAGAAAACAAGGGACACCTATATCTTGTAATAATGTTCCTCTCTGCCTTTTACAGTTGTTCAAGTTAGGACACATGTAAAATGCACAATGGCTCATGGCAAAGAGTACCTCAGCACAGAAGGATGTTTCAGCAAGGTGCAGTGATGATCTCTTGTTGATACAGAAAAGTAGGAAATTGATATATGCAATATTCCTGCAGAATCTTACTCTGAGTGCTGTCAGTAACCTGGGTTAATTAGCTGAACAGTAACTAAAGTATTAATGTTTTTCCTTCCAAAGGAGATATTGTATTGTCTCTACTGTGGCCAGGTAGCAATGGTCTCGTTGTATGAATTCAAGACTGGTTTTCACTTTTTTTAAACTGAAGTCCTGCTTGTTGCTGATTTCAAAGTGGAGGGTCAAGGATCGTATGAAATGTTGCATGTAGAACTGGCCATCTGTTGCATTTCTATATAGTTTTATCGGTGAACTTTGAACATGCTTGCACTGGGAAGGGAATGACAGGCAATCTGAATAGAGCTTCCTGGTTGAAGTGGTAATCCTTCTGTGCTCTGTTGACTTCTGTGCAAACAACTATTGAATTGGAAAGCCCAGATTCAGATCCCATGTGTATCTTTCTAGGAGAATGCCTTCCTCACTAGACCAATAAGTAGTACCTGTAACTGCTGAGGTGAAACTGCTTTTTACTGTGTTGCAGACAAGGCAACTTTCACTGAATTCCAGCCTGTACACTAGGAATCAGGTGCTGTTGCTTCCTGTGTGAAGCTTGTTCTGGCAAGCAGCTGCCAGATGTGCCATCAGCTCACTTGAGGAAGGCATAATTAGTAGATTCTTATTGGATTTGGTATGGCGTAGGTTTTAAACTGCATACCATGGTCAAGACTAAAGTGCCTGAGTATATGAAGATGATCCTTAGCTTTTCCTTTATGCTACGTTTGAATTAAACAGTTATGCTCACTCTGACTGCTTCTAAATGACTTCAAGATGAAAGGTTCTTGAAAAGTGCAGGTTCTGTCTTGTTACCTTTGTTAATTCTCTTGAAAAGACTATTAACTGCATAACTACTTTTTAATCTCTTCTGTTTAGAAGCCAGTGAAAGTTGTTTCTCCTGCAGTTCCAAAAGCGCCACATGCAATTTTTATGCTTAAACTTACAGCAAGTAGTTTTAGTTGTGTAATAGTTTTCTTTTACTCTTTTTTTTAACCCAGAGAGGATCAAAATGTATTTTTGCATCACTTTCAGAATATAGTTTTCCATTTGATTGAAATTCTTTTTATATCACTTCTAGTAGCAACTTACTGCTAAATATCTAAGTGCCTGCATATATAAAAGCAAATGTTCTGTGAATCTTAGATGTTTATTGTGCAAAGAGGAATAGATGTTCATACAAGATCTCCTTAAAATATGGTAGTGGCTTTTTTGTTAGCTACAAAGTTGTTATTGAGTCATTACTGCTGGTATGCCTCTTTCTTCTTCCATAGGGCTTGATCCTTTTCCTTTTTCTTGGCTTATATGCTGAAGTCAAACTGTATTCCTCAGGTGGTCATAGACATTAGATTAGTGCTGGCAGTCTGAGGTGCTTTTCTATGAGGCAATATTAGTGCAAAGCTAAGGACTGTAATCCTTCTGCAGGGGGCTGATAGGAAATGCATATGGTGCTCTGAAAAGAATAGTAATTTTTGGAGATCTAGTGCTGGCTTTTGCTCTTAGTGAAGTCATTGGGAGTTTTGTTACTGACTTCAGTGAAAGTAAGATTAGGTCATTTGTTATTTCATTATCTTTTTTTTTTTTTGACATAGACCAGGTTATATGCTGGGAGACAAACTTTTTTAATCCTGACTTATAGTGGAGAGTTGCTGTGGTTAAGGCTAAGCATGAGTTTGCATCCTGAGGTGTGTATTCTATGTTTTACATCCTATGGGTTCAGAAAATCATTGAGTTACAGGATAATGTTCAGTAGACTTTTAACTATAACTGTGCAGTGGCAGCAACATTGGTGTGGACCAGCAAAATTTCAAAGGGGTAAAAAATTTTGTATTGCTTGGTAATGAGTGCTAAACCTACATTGTAAATAAAGCCTTTGTTCAAACTACATTATTACAGTGACGTGGTGAGGACTTTTGTTACAAGTGCAGAATATTGAAGTTGATAGTCTTTCAGATACTGGAATGCAATGTCTTTGATTATGATATCTTATTACTGAAGGTGATGATATTTCTCTGTTTTTATGTTCTGTGTGACTGACTAAAAATTGCAGTGGACACCATGATTAGTGCATTCTGGGTGCTGTATGTCTAATTTATTATAACTTTCATTGATGTTGGTATACCATTTCTTAACTGTCAGTACCATTAGAGTGTGGTGGGTTTTGGTTGCTATTTATGAGGAGAAAGCTTAGTTTTCTGGTAAAGAGGGTGTGGCAGTTGTGTGTCTTTTACATATAAGCTGGGTTTAATCAGTGTCAGCCTAGATACTTTGGTGCTCAGAACTGTCCATTTCCTGCAGGTCTGTTTAGATCACAACTGGAGATGTTAGAGGCTGTGTGGTGTGATACTTGCTAGGGTGGGACAAAAAGCAGTAATGTTCTTTGCTAGCACATTACAGCTGCGGCACAGTTCAAGGGCCTGTTTTGGATCTATGAAGGGCCAGATCGGCTTCTATTTGATTTTGTTGACTGTTATGCAGAGATGTCCGAATGTCTGTGTAGGATAGTGCCTTCTATGCATAATTATGTGTTTCTGTACTATTCTCATCAGCTGAACCTGTTTCAGTGGTTTATGGTGAAGTTACTCAAACTTGTTCCTTAGACTGATATAGATCCTGATGACTCTGGTGCTGCAACAGTGGAAACATGGGCTGCTGGTTTGTATCTTTGCTGCAACTGTGTTACCAGATGGGAATAGTGTGGTGAATGAACTTCAAATAGCCTCTTCTGCTCTGGCTTGCTGCAGGCTTGTGAAATCATAACAGGCTTGTTTCTTGTTGTGCATCTAAAGTTCTCCTTTCTTGGGGGATGAGGGGGTGAAGGGGGGGGGGTGTTCAACATAGAAATTCTTGGAGATCTTGTTTTTGTTAATATTTGACAGTTAAAAGGGAGTGAGTAATGATTTATTGTCATGAATAAAAGGGAGGTTCACTTTTCACTTTGTAGATCTGTAACCTTTACTGTATTTCTGAGAGTGCTAAAACAAACTTTTATATTGGATACTGCATTCAACTTACAATGAATATATGTAATGGTTTCATTCTTGTGTGAAGTTGAGCTAGTGTAATCACTTTGAGCATTATAAATTTTAGTCAATTCCTATTTTGCTTTTCCCTAACTGTGTGTGTTATAGCACTTCTCATTGTAGAGAGAATGGATTTGATAATTTTTTCACCAACTGTGGTAAACCCTCTAATCTGCAGCAGCAGTGTAAAACAGGGCATAATGATTCAGCAGTATTTTACAAACCTATACAAAACATGAGGAAATGGAGAACCAGGTCTGACATTTTGCCCTTCCAAATATTTAGGAGGAGGACTATCTGAGCATATTCTTTGCAATTTATCAAATACTTAGAAAATAAATATTTTAAAATCAAAATCCTTCAGAAGTGTAGATAGCATTGTTTTCATTAGGGATGCTGGAGATGGCTAGGAGGTTTTGTGGAACTTAAGGATATACAGAAGAAGTTTCAGTATTTCACTAGGATTAGTCAGACATGTAACTTTACACTTCAGCTCTTTATAGGAGGAGCTTGTTATGTTAGACTCAAATATGAAATTCTGTTCAAAAATACATCTTTATATTTCAGTCCTGTTAGAAAATCCATGCTACTAAATATCACTTTTTAAAAAAAACAAACTTTTTAGGCCATGTTTTTTCAACCATATCTAAGCAAGTTGCCCTTTATTATGCTATTTTGACTGTGTGATATGTAATAATTCACTTGAGAATAGAAGTATGCTCAGAAACAGTATGTTTTATTTGTATCTATTGAGTTCATAATGCAATTGTGTTCTTCATTTGAAATAATACTAAAAGTGTAGTGGGGGAGCAAGCCTATGAAGCTGACTTTGTGATGATCTCCAGTAAAGAGAAATCTATGTCTATCATTATTTCATGAAATACCATTAGATCAACCACTTTATCTGGAAATAATTTCTGTAAGCTTAAATAATCTTTCATTGTAAATTGGTTGCCTAGGTTCAGTCTCCATTGTTGCAGGTAATTTTGTCTCATTTTCTTTTTCCAGAGATGTAGAACTTCCTGTAAACATCCTTATTCTAAGAACAAATATTTTCACTTAAACTAATTCTTTTCTTTGTTTTACCTTTATTTTGTATAGGGTTTCTATTTTCACTTAGTCTCCATATCTTTTTTTACACCTATGAAAACCACAGCCAAAACCAACGTAACAATTTGCATCAGCAATCAAAAGACTATATTTAGGTGAAGTAAACAGAAGTACCTACGAAGTGTCTGAGAGATGTTTCCCTGTATTTTATATTAGTAACTTTGCAATATCACTAGGTATCTGGTGCAACAATTTACATCCTATTTTACATATAAATAAGTTTCACAGAAAATATCCTATGAATTTAAATAGTAGAATAGATTCTATTAGTCTATTTTTCTTGCAAAATATTTATATAACCATTATAAACAATGTCTTGCTCACCTATGTTTGAAACTTCCTTCTATATTTTGTTGATGAAAACTGCTTCTTTAGCTGTTAATGTTCATAAGTGTTCAAAACATCCATATTAAACCATAAATTTACTTGCATTCCTTTGTCAAAATATGAAAAAAATGGTGTCCATGTAAGATACTGTAAGAGCATCTTAAAAGGTGCCCTTAAGTATGTAAAACCTAAGGGGTATCATATTTGACTTTTAGCTGTCTGGAGTAAGATTGAGAACTCTCTACTTAGGGTTAATATCCATAGGGTAAAGTGTTTGGAAGTTAGACATGACAATCCATGCACTGAGCAAGGATTGCTTAACTGAAGGATGTGGAAATTCTGTCATGATATGCTGTAAACTACCCATCTCTTCTGGCTTAAGTCACCCTTCTCAGAACTGAAAGGTGTCATGATTATCTATTTCAGACTCCCAATTTGTAGATCTTCTACTGAAGGAGAAAGTAACTTCCCCCCCTTTTCCTTCACTGGCCAAAGAAATAAGTAGGACTTGTTTTTTAAAGAACAGCTGCTGGGGGCATGCATCCTTTATACCAGCCTAGATAGAGCTCAGAAAGGGAGACACCTGAATTCAATTCCTTTCATGCTAAGACTCAGATTGTATTCCCTGGATTTTGAATAAGGGAACTGGGTCTGTCTGAGGGGACTTGGGTACACTGCAAAATTCTACTATCCTTTTCCTAGTTTAATATTCAAAGTTGGTTTTTTCATCTCTTATAAAGCAAAACCATGATCTTGGAGCATAGTCATGAGTGATTTCTTAAGAGATTCCAGTATAGTCAATAAAAAGATGGAAACAATTAGAGCTAATACTTCATAGCCAACAGTAGTTTTCCAGGTTACAGTAATAACTGTAAGAAGAAAACATGGGGAGCAAAAAGTCAAGGTATTAAAATAATTCACAATAGAGCTTGAGACCCTCTTTAAAGAATCTAGGTCTAAACACCATCTGTTAATTAAGTAGTGTTGCTGTTAATCAAGCAAGATTTGCTTCCTGATGTGACCATGCTTTCATTCAGAGGGCCAGATTCCATTATGGAGGTAATTAGTGAAATTCCCTGTACCTCAATGAGACAGTTATAGCTCAAACTCCTGTCTGTTAGGAATTTACATTATGGGTTTTTCATTAATGATATTCCACAGGACATACTAACTTTATGCATTAAAAATTTTACTTTTTTGCACAAATAAGTATAGAATAATAAGAATAATGCTTCAATTTTAAAGAACAAAAAACCCCACCCAAGCCTCTTACTTACAAGGTGGTATATTTACAGATTGAAAATAAATCATAACAGGAACAAATTCAGCAGGCTTAATATGCCTACCTGTGTTGCATTTCCACTTTCCTTGACAACTCATGGTAATTGGTATTTAGGCTGAGATTTAATAACTACTACTTGCTATTGTGAGGTACTGCTTTGAAACAAACATCAAAAATTTGTTGGATGAATAGGTTTAGTTTGTTATTGGTATTCAAAAGAATATCATGGCTGTGGAATTCTGAGCTAACAGGTTTAATTATGTACCATTTGACTTTGGATTTTCTTCCCCTGAGCCTGAAGATACATCTTGTTAATGTTCTTCTTTCTCTGGAGATTAAAATAGCATCCAGTTGGTTTCATTACCAGGTCTGTGAATGCTGTACCTCTTAGAAAAGAGACAATTCCTCAGCCTGAGATGTTAGAGTAGCTCTGACACACAACTTCTTTTAATACATAATCCAGAGTTTGAACTTTATTTAAATGACATACAGACCTTGTATTGATGTCTGTATGATGATTAAGTCAACAATTCTTGATGTGTGCTCTTAATCAGCCTTTCACTCTGCGTATTTATTCAATAGTTTTGTGATCAGGAAGTTAACTTTGAATAATTAAAACTATGCAATAAAACTACTGGATTATTCTGAGATTGCTCTCAAAAAAAATTCGGTCCAGTTTTAAAATCTTATAGTTTATGTTGCCATTATCTTAATTTGTTTAATACTGAAGTGCAACTAAAAGGGGAGGGGGGGAGGTTTCTAAACAGAAGTATTAATTCTTTGAGTTTTAAATCTCTCAATGTTAAGATTCTTACAAGGGTTCAGTCTATATTATGAAAACACAAATCCAAAAATGATGGGAATCAAGAAACAGTGATGGTAAAACTTGCCAAGTAGATGTTTGAGTTACTTTTGGGAAACAGTGTAGGTTCTGAAATTCTGGATCTCTTCCAGAAGCTGCATTTCTTCCCTAAGCCTTATCTGTTTCCTTTTTCAGTTGTGGTGTAGGATTTTTTGAAAGCTGTCACTGTAGACATAGGTGTATCTTGCATATGCAGCAGTTCGTTTGCCTTAAGTATGTGCTATGAATTCATTTACCTACCATCTGTCTTCCATTCCAGCTCTTCCTCCTGAATGTGGAACTTGCCCTTCAGTGACTTAAAGTTCATAACTTAGGTCTACAAGCTCTGAGTAAATTAACACATTCACCTGGGGTGAATGGGGAGAGGAATGAAAGATTATTAATGAATTTCCTGCTAGGGAGAACTCAGTGACTGAGTTATTGAGTCTCTCCACTCTCCTTTTCCTGCAACAAGTACAGTAAGGTACAAATTAGCTTTTGCCCTGGTTTGAGACTTAATATTTTGGTCCAGTGTTAACAGAAAAGTCATTCTGATAGCTTGCCAGTCTTCATTCCAGTTTAATTATACAGAAGTTACTGCCTGAATTATGGGACAGAGAAGAGCATTTTTAGCAAAAAACCCACTTCTAAATGTGTCACTGTTTGAAGGTGTTGTGTTTAAGTGAACCCTATTTGTAACTGTAAAGAAATTTTATTATTTATTTTGGGCAAAGATGCTGAGAAGTAAACATGGACATAATACTGACTTTCGAAATGGATACAATTGAAAGTATAAGACTGTTCTCAACTGGTTTTAATCAGAACAGTTCTATTGCAATTCCTGAAAGAGCATGCTTTTTGCTAGCTGAAAATCTCTCTTGTGGTGTCTGTCTCTTGATATTTTTGATGATACCTTGCTATCTTCTTTCACTCCAACTTCCTCTACCTGTTCTAATTCCAAAGTGCAGGAACAAGAGAGAAGTGTCAAGCTGATCGACCTTTTACTAATCAACAAGTTGATTAACTCTCAGGAAAGGCAAACAGATTTGGCTAATAATATGCCAGAAGACAGGAAAACATCATGTCTAAAATTCAACTGTTAAAGGTAATATTAATTTCTCTTGTGGAGGTACCACTCTTGAAAGAGGTTGGATTTGCAGTAACAATAGCTGTATTCTTAAAATGGATTTCCTGAATCAGAGCTTTCTGAATAAACAATTAAGAGGAAACTGAAATTTTCCTGGTAGGCTTCTGAAATCTAGCCCAGGAAGATGTACAGTCATTAGCAGGCAAAATCACGGTAAGTTTAAAAAAACAGTTGAAAGAAAAGACATAATTTGACTCTATCACTTCGGGTTTACTCTTTCAATTTCAGTTAGCTAAATTCCTTCTGGCTTTGACATTCAAAGGGCAATGTATATAGGAAGTAAAACTTAGAGGGGGAAAAAAAATGCTCTAATTATATGCAATGTACTTTCAGGAGTGTGAGTTTCATCTAGTAATGAATTTGTTGCTGTAAACAAGGCAGGAAAGTGAGATAATAGGATTTAGAAGAAGTCATTGCTCAATGATAGGAGAATATAATTTATCAGTTGTCAGAAATAATAAAGGGTGCACCATTCCTGGTTTATATCACTCAGGCACTGAAATCTGTTGAATCAGTAGGCACACAAGAGTAAAAAATGAAAGGGAAACATTTATTTCTTACAGTTATTTCATGTTTCATCTGGAATGTATAAACTTTGTTCAAACAATGTCAGCCTCTCTTTAAATGCCAAAACTGCTTTTCTCCATTATTTTATATATCCTAATATAAACAACAGTTAACAACCTCCCTCCTGCCTCATTTAATTATGTTTAACAAGTAATCAATCTAAATTAACAGCAGGAGACTTCATGCCATTCATATATTTTTAACAGATGTGTTCATATAATTCTGTGAATATATTTGGCAATGAAGGGAATGTGCTGTGATTCACCAGTTTCCTGGGAGAAGACTTGGGGCACACATCATCTTAATTAAGCATTGTTTTTTTAGGCCTCTGACACTTGTGATGAAGTTAAATAATAGTTCATCAGATTCTATTTATCAAATACTTGTGCTGATGGAGCTTTTTCTTTTCATCTATAAGAAGGTCCTTTTAAATTCTTTCTTGAAAGATTTTTCTGCTAATGCCTTTGGGGGATAGAATGAAAACTACTTTAACAAATGCATAGTAAATAAATCATATGACTCCCAAAATTCATATACCACAGATCAACTTCAATTTTCAGTTAATATACTCAACAATAAATGTAACAGGGATTAGTTACATGAGATAATGTTTGGCTTGTTATGGATTGTATAGCAGCCTTTATTTTAGTGTTTATATAATGTTTTAATTAAGTCTGGGTTTTTAGCCAATTAGAATGTTTGCCCATACTGTCCACCCATGACTTCATTGTATTTGCTATTTCGTATTTCTCTAACATTGGACCCTGCCCACTTGCTTTATGTGAAAGAGTTGTATCTAGAGTAGTGAATCTTGTTTTATTTACATGGAATATTTGAATCTCTAAACATGGTAGAGCACTGTAGAAGATTAACTCTTGTTCTAAGTTTAAATATGTGAACTGACTCTACTATGGCTGAATGAATTTGTAGCTTGAAAACAAATCTAAAACTAAATAAATGTTATAAGTTGGTGAAAGATAGAGCTTACAAGTAATGTACACCAGCAGCAGAATTTGCTCACTGGCTGATTGGATGTCACAGATGTTGTTGCTATGAAAGCCTCACCAGTGGACAGTTCAATCAACCTCCTAGAAAGAGTAGATCCTCAAATGACTCGACAGTTACATATTTATGGCATATAATTGAAATGCCATCTAAGACACAGGCGAGAAACAAAATGAGGAGGTCTATGTGTGTGTTTGTAATAAAAGAATTTACTATTCAAATATATCTTTTGTTTTCCAACAAGCTGAATGGCAGCAGTTAGTAACATTTCTTTAAAGATGTACTTTTGAACTTCATATAGAGAGCAGTTAGGAAACCTGTAGCTCTTGGAGCTACAAGAACAAACATTATTTCTCAGATGGCTCTGTGTGCAAAACCAAGGAGCTCTTTCCCTTCTGTTATTAGGTAATTAGGTCTTGCAATTATGGGTCTATTTGCTTTATTTTTTGGTGGTAATGTGCACGCAAATGGGAATATCAGCCCATGTTTTGCAGAAGGCAGGAATTCATCCTTGCACGGGCCACTTTGGTGACTGGCATCTGTGTGCAGAGGGTTTTCTTGCATCACACTGAACTATGGCAGGAACAGTTTTAGTATGGCTTAGAGCATAAATAATCTAATAAACTCAACTTCTGTTGTGGAAGAGACTTTATATATGAAATAGATAATTTCTGTCACTTACTATTTAAATTGAAATTAATCTTGGGATTGGAACATTATCACAGTGGTAGCAAGAACTTGCTCATAGACCATAGATGGTCAACGTTTCAAGTGTCTTCAAGTCTAATTGTTGAGAAGTACTGTAGCCTAATGTAAAGAATAGATTGTTACTCATGCATTATGTGCAAATTTCCATCCACTGACATGCTGAACTTCTGAAATTAGAAACATTTAAATTTTTGTTTTATGAAAACAAGCTGCATTATAACTTCTGTTGAACTGGATTGCACTGAATGCAGTTCCACTAGCTCCAGTGATTGGTTTTCTAGGAGGCTCAGGCTAGGAAGAAGGAGTACAATTCCCACTCCTAGCTTCTTAGATGATAAAAAAAGCATAGATCTCATGCTGGGCTTCTGCAGATGAAGGAAGTGAGTTTTAGTTGTCACATCCTGGATTTTTAGTATTCCTGTTGAGGATGTAATAGCAACATTCCCTAACAGTGTCCAAGCATCTTCCCTGACTCTCCCTTTTTTTTTTTAAGGGAAAGAATCAAGACTTTGCTTTCCAGCTTTGTCAGTTTTAAAAGGCAAAATTTTAAAGTAGACATAAAATCTTACTCATGGCAATCTAAGATGTCATAAAACTGACCTATTGACTTTTAACACCAGGAACAATTTCGGATCAGTAGAACTATTTTGATAAGCAATTACCTGCATGGTCATACTAATGCAAAGATGCTTAGACATATTAATACAGTAATGTGGTGATGCTGTGCAGGATCATGATAGTATACATGGTTTAATTAAAGGTGGACATTAATGGGGAAAAGCAAAGTGCTACAATGTTCAGAGGCCTCTTAGAGCTTTGTGTTCATATGCTGATATTAGCATTGACCATCTGGAAGGGGAAACTGGACTCTAATTTCTGATAACGGTTTTTCCCCATACCATATGAATTTGTTTAAATGAACAGATAAAAAGACAAACCATGATACTGCTTTAGGCAGATGGGCCAAGCAATGGTACATTTTGCTAGTAAAACCTATTTTTGAGAATTTGTATGTGGAGAAAAGCTTGCACAAATATTAGGCAAGATCTGCCCTGATTTACTGTAGCAGTGCACTCTTGCCCATGAAGAACAGCTGTTGCCTGAAGCTTGCCAGTTTCCTTGGTATGGTGAGATATTTTTTCTGCTACAAGCCATGAATCACTGTGACTGTTAGGTATGTAAATAGCGGGTCATCATTGTTACAATTTTGGTTATGATCTTCAGACAAAACAATTTCAAACTTGGTATGAGCCACTTGGCACAGGAAATGGGTAGATTCCCTGCCATTAAGTGGTCAAGGCATATGGGATGATAGTGATAAGTAGTAGCTCTCACCATTTACAGCTTCTGAAAGGATCTGGTATGAATAGCACTCTTGGGAGTATGCTGTATCCAAAAGGCCTTGCTAAAGCCAAAGTACCTATATATCAGCTCCAAGGTTTCTAGGTGCTCAGAGCTAATGGTAAATTAATTGTGTATGCAGTCATTCTTTAAAGCAGACATTAAGCCACACTCATATTGTGGGCGGTAATTTATCAAACTGAGCTGCTTTTAAATAAAAATGATTCTGTACAATTTGTGATGAATAGGGTTTTTTGTTGGTATTGATATGCTTGGATCTGCCACAGTTGTTATGGATAATTCAGCTTCATTAGAAGAACATTCATTTTTATTTTTTTCCTAATTCAAAATGGATGTGCTTTCAAAATCACCATTTCATGAAAATGGAATTAGATAATTTTGGGCCTGTTTTATTCCTTAGTTTTGACTCAAGTTAGCAGGCCTCATTTCCAGAGGATCTGCTTGCTTTCTTAAAAAAATAAATCCAAAGCAGCCAAACAAAAGCAAAACCCCAAAACACCCTTGTGTTTTCATCCTTGAGAAAGAGCAAGGTTTAAAAAAAAAAAAAAAAATCCCTTATGCGCTTGCCTCAGTTCTGGAAACCATTCTAATCATTCTGAGAAGAGGGATGACACTGCCTTTGAGATGATACCATGCTCTTTCTAAATGGTAAAAATGTAAAAAAATCTGGATTGTGGTTGTGCTGGGTCAATGTATTACTTGACTGGTCTTAAAAAGACAGTGCAGTCAGTTAAACCTAATTACATACAGAAATAAGAACTAGACTAATGTGTAAGTCCAAAATAAGGTGTTCAGTATAAGTAGAAGCTGTCCTTTGTGTGAAATAGTTAATTTTGAAGTGCTCATTGATCTCCTTGAGAGATGGGACAACTGCTGTTTCAGTTTGTGGGAATGTTTCAGGTTATAGTAAAGGTAACTCCAGTTTGCCAGAAACAAATGTAAGAATAGTTCTCCCTAACAGACACAGCCAGTGTCTTATTGTCAGGAATAAATAAATGCTGCAAAATTTTCATCAACTCCAAACTCAGTGAAACTCAAGTTTAAGATTTCTTTTGTAAAAAAAGATGCATCTTAGTCACAAAAATCCAAACTCTCTCAAAATTAAGTATTATTCTAATGAAGCTTAAATTGTACTATTAGAATGCTCTTTGTTATTGAAATACACAAGTGAGTTTAATGTGCTTAAGTCCTGGGTTTATAGTGTTTTAGTTTGCTTTTGCTTTTTTAGAAAAAGATTAAATTTCCACTGTTTTGGTATGTTCATCATGCTGAATTTCTGTTTCTCAGCATCAGCTAAATTTAATCACTCCCCTGAGCAGAGATGGAAATTGAACTTGCCTCCAGCATACTTCAACTTGGTAAATACTGGTGTGATAGGAGTGAGAAAATGAAAAAGGCTGCAAAACCTACTGCACATAATCCCTTAATCCAATATTAAAGATCCTGGGTTTGTCTATACAAATATTGAGTACTGTCTAAGAACATAAAAGAAGCAGTTCAGCATTAAAAGAGATGAGCACTATTCTTTGTGGGGCGAGTATTGGGAAAGAAAATATTTTTCTTCCATAAAAATTAGAGGTGTGGGTGGCCAGATAGTGTTATTTGTATCATTATGATAGGAAAATTTACTTGATTCCACCCTAGTCTTCCTTTCTTTGGTCCACAGCTGTCCTGGTCAGATAACATCTGCCTTACAACATTTACAATTGGTTTAAGTTTGATCTGATTATTTCCTGTTCTTACCTATGTTGGCTATAGTCTTTCAGCATAATTTAGAGCCATAATTCTGCACAGGAGCTGAGGCTGAGAGGAGAGGAGAAGAAAAGGAGAGAAAATTCATTGAGGTTGAAAAAAATCAACTTGTAGGCAGATGTATCCCAATGCAAGCTCAGTTTCTCTGCTCTGCCTATGTTAGAAATCATGACAAAACTTGAAGGTTTATTAGGTAAAGTTATAAAATGAGAACAGAGCCCCTAAATGGATTCAGTAAGCCAACCAAGTAATTCTGAAATTCCTGAGACCCTCACCTAATTTCATAACTGAACATGGAACCTAAGAATGAGTTGGAAGTAGCTTTTGTCAGTCAGATGATGATCCTAAAATATTAAAGTCCAATTCTACACTCATCTACCCAGACATTAATCTGGAGTAATTCTGCTAAATAAAGTCTAGTCACTAGAGTGGCATATGTATGAAAGTGGTGCAAGAAAGAAGAAACTGGCTGTGTGTTAGAGATCCTACTATCTTTCCTTTTACATCAGTACTTAGTGAACGGCAGTTCTTTACTCTGAGAGTGGTCTAGGAATGCCAGGTATGTTTCCATTGCAAAGTCGACCTGTGTGTATGACTGGGGATGTATCTTGTAATTCTTTCTCTCTGGATGTAACCTATAATTCTTTTTCCAGGCACTTCAAAGGACCTGTTTGCCCTTCTGTCAAATACTGGTTAAGATTTGTCCATGTTCTTCCATTTTTTTCCATGATGGGGGATTTGAAGTTCACTCAGGGGTCTCTGAGCAATGGGCTCATTTCCTTCAGGAGTGAGGATTCTGGCCACACATCAGGTTAACTCATGACAAAGTTAAAGTCATATTCTGACTTGCAGGTTACGTGAAGTTAGGATTAAAAGTACTGCCCCAGAGTTTTTCTGTACCTCTTATGTATGTTTGGGGTGTAGGCTGAAGTCTAAGCCTTTGCACTTGAAGAGACTTACCTATTGTTTGGCTTTTAAAATGTCGGGCTGCATCTGTGCCTCAGTTTTGGCAATGAGTTTAATAACTCCATTATAGTAAACTCTGGCATAGCTAAGAAAAGATTTTGATTCTAAATTGGTGTAGAATACAAGAACACTGACAGATCAATATTGAAGAAAGCACCCTTTTCCTATAACTTTTTAAAAAATCCATTCTGAATATGTTCTTCTTTTTCATGCTTTTCCCAGTGAGACCTCATGGAGGACTTCTGTGAAGGGAAATAGTGCAGTTATTGGTTGGGCTTGGTATAAGGTTCATTTGGAACCGCTTTGCTCAGCGCTCTGAGCAAAGCAGTAACCTGAAAGTCAGGCTGAGAAATGGTACTAGCAGTGTTAGGTGTCTACTGTGATTTTTTTTTTTCATCTATAGTTTAAATTCTTTCTATGCATGCTTTAGTTCTGAGCCCTTTTAGATCTGTTCTTTTGGTATTATGGATCCTGATGTCCTTCACAAACACAGTGGATTTCTTAGAATGCTGACTGAAAGAAACCAATTCTTAAAATTTCCTGAGATTCACTTTTGATTACTTATACAATTTCAAAGTTTTTGATAATTTAAGCCTCTTAATATTTTTAATGCTGAAATCTTACTTTGTGCCCATTATGCTGTCTCCTTCTTAGTTTAGGGAAATTGTTGTAGCAATGGATTTTTTCCACAGCTCAATTTTACCCTAAAGTACACAAGCAGATTTTTAGTGGTGATAGATCATGGTGACTGTTTTGTCGAACAGGTCATAAGCTTCTCATCCTTCTGACTGCTTTCTTTGGATGAGAGAGATATTGTTTTAATCCCCCTCATAGGGACGTGCAGCATGTAATTTCTAATAGCACAGAAGAGCATTGAACACTTCTTGAAAGGTAGCAATTTTAAAAATGTAGTTTGCAGCCAAAAGAATGATCAATGCCTTGAGCAAGAAAGCTAAGAGCTTTATGAACTCTCTCAGGAGTGACAGATAGATAACTGTTCAAGACTTCTGAGGAAGGCTTTGCACCTGTAAGGTCTACATGTATGTACAGTTTTGGCTGTGGAGCAAGATGTACCAAATCTAGAGTTCAGATCTATAAGATACTAAATGCTCTAGTCTTAATCTAATATAATACTCTGTAAATGGCATCATTTGGCTTGAGAGATAGTCTCACCTCATGTGCACTTCAAGCTGTCAACAGCTTGAACAACAATATACTTCAATGAGTGTGACTCTGAGCCTGAGCCAGTAACTGTTGTTCAGGAGTATACTGCCTATGGTTGAGCTGCATCCACACAGCTATGTATATTACAATTGGTTGCATGTAAGCAGAACTGCCCAGAAAGCAGGTAGAGCATCAGCCTGAGAGAGATCAGCTAGACACCCCCTCAATCACTTAAATTTAAGCATAACAATAATTCCACTGAAGCAGCATACTGCAATGAATGCATAATGAACCACCATGAAAATAGATTTTGAGTGTTTTACTAGAGTGGTGATAAAGAACATCTGACCCAACATGGTCATTCTCCAGTGACTACCTCATTTTGTTTGCATGGGTTTACTCTCTCCTTCCCTTTTGTAAATAAATCCATCAGCCTTTTTGCAGAAAGTGGTTATTCATCAAAAGGATAGGTGAGGTAAAAATTTCATCAATACTTGGTTGTTAGTCTACCTAAACACAGCCCTGTATTTCATATGTTACCAGGAATCTTGCTCAATCCTTGATCATTGTTTTTGTTGTGTTGAGATAGAATTGCTGTAGGGAAACTGTACTTGTTATCCATTATATGCTATATATTATACTTCATTTTTTCCTACAGAGCAGGAAAGATAAGTCACCTTACTGCTTTTGAGTTGTATACTGTGTGTGTGTGCTGTTTACTTAGCATAGAATAGCCACTTGGAGAACTGGAAGCATGAAGAAAATTAGCTACATAGCATCCTGGAGAGGAGGAAGGAAAGAAAAAGGTATCCTTGATTTCCTAATCATAGTAAATTGGGATCTGGCTTTGGCTGGACCTTAGGCAGGCATGTTACTTATCAAGTTGTTACACTCCTATCATCCAGTTTCTCTATCTCCCCCCCTCAAAAATACTCTGAAAAGGAATGTTTTGTTTTCCAGGATGAGTCTCCTGAAGAGACCTGATGGGTTTTGGTAGTTTGCAGACACAGAATAAAATGGAATGTTATTGAAAGGCAAGGAAGATTTTTCTCAGAGTGGTAAAATGCCAAATAATGCTAATGTGCTTTTATCTGCTGTCAGCATTCAGGTTGTCTGTACTTGCCAAATCACCTTGTGTAAAGCTGGGAGAATGTTTGATCAAATTACAAATTTTGATGTGCAATTTATCAAAAGAGCTCATACAAACCCAACAGGTCTTTTTTTTTTGTCTGTAGACTAGAGTCTTTTTAATTTGTTAGTACTTTGTATTACTCCTATTTATACATATAGCTGAGTAAAAAAACTGTATTCCACTGCTTGCTACTCTTACATAGCTCTGTGGTTTTGGACTCCACACAAGGTAAAAAGTGTTACTAAGTCATTCAGTGGTGTCAGGTCACCTAGAAACATGATAATATTGCAAGACACAGTAGTAGTGATTACAGACTAGCTGCTTTCTCATCCCTTCTGTTAATGAATTCATGTCCAATTATGACATTAAATAAATGGCTCTCAACAAGAGCTTCAAGTGGAGCTGGTAGCTATGATGAGTCTTTAAAATAACAGTAAGTAAACTGAAAAGCATAATATAAAAAAGCCTGTGAGAAAGGGTCTCAAGAACCTTGGGCTAAGTCTATAAGAAAACAGCTATGAACTCTTCATGCCAAAATCTGGTATGACTGGATTTTGCTGTCATGCCTAGCTCTGGTTCTTAAATGTTGTTGCATACCACTGAAAGCAAAGAGTAGGGGATGTCAATAGCTGTGTTAAACTGGCTCAGGTGTTTCCGCTCACCCACTGAGCCTGATTTTATTGCTTTCTCTGTTCCTCCAGCACTACTGTGCTTGACTATCAGGGACTTAGGAAAACTGTTTTATTGCTGTTTCTTGGCTTTCTAGACATATCTCTGTGGAGTCTGTACCAAGATATTGTGAATGTCTTGTAAGCTTTGCTCCAGACTCATGAAAAGTTAGTAATCTTTTACTGTATGTTGTCTTTGTGGAGTTCCCTGGGGTACAAAGGGATAGGAGAGCAGAATACTGTTTTCCAGCAGCTGAAATGCCATATTAAACGAAGTTATTAGGAGCAGGCATGTATCTAACACATTTTGAAAAATCAATATATTGATTCATCTTTCTGTGCTCCCCTGACACATTAAAATTATGGCAGATAAGCACTGTCAGCTTCAGATTGTATTATACTTTGAAGCATGAATGTAAAGTTAATATGCAAATTTGGCTTCTGTTTTTTCCAATCTAGTTTTACTTCATGTTAGACATGGAAATTGTCATCTATTTATCAGACTTGAACTAAATAAGAGCAAAATATATTCCTCAGCAAGATGCCTCTGAAGCCAGAGCCATCTGCTTGACTCTTGGCATGTCAAAGCAGAGTGCACCTAGTCTACTGTGCAGGGTTTTTTTGCATATTTCATTTCCATGTTTGAGTGACTACCTAACACATCTTGACTTTAATAAATATGCAAAGAAATGGAAGTGTTTGAAAACTAGCCATTAGGCTTTTCCCTCTCATTTTCAAGCCCCAATTCAGCTTGATCAACATGGCAATCAGATTATGCCAGATACTTGGTTGGAAATTTGTGTCGATTGTTCCAGAGTATATGTTGGATGTTGTGCATAGTGGTATATTAGTGACTACGGTGTACAAGCAGGCAGCTATCTGACTATATATTTGGTGGTTTTATTTGTATCTGTCCATGGACAAAACAATGTGAATGTTTTATCTAGGTCTCTGTCAGTGATTAATTAGCAATTTTAATACTGAAGTATTTTTTCAGTTATGGCTTTGTATAATCTTTCTCACTAGGTTAGTGAGAACTGATAGACTTCTAAATGTTTCTGTATGCTCACTCTAGGAAAGGTCAGATAGCAGGCAAAAATTGGGAGCTGACTGGTTTGATTTTACTGGAAGGTAAGGTATTTAAGGTGAGTTGCAAGGATTTAAGTGCAGCAAGATCCTAAAATATAGCCAATTGCCACAGCTCTTGCTTTTCTGTCTGCCTGGAAGAGAGGGAGGTATCTTCAAAATTAAACATTTCCAGAGAAGGTACATCTTATTGAAATTTCTGGATGGAGTAATTACTAGGAGCAGAAATGAGCAGACCTGGTAGTAGTTTCTGTTTCCCTACTAGAAAGTTCAGAAATCTGATAAAAATTGTGAAATAAATTAATGAGGTTCCATTAGCTGTACTTGGTAAAACTTTACTCCATTGCATATGTATATAGTTTTACTTTGCTAGTATTCTATAACTCTTCTGCTCTGTATTGCTTCCTGATACTTATCTGTAAACATATATAATTCATAAAGCTTTCAAGAGTATTCTTTAGGAAAACTACTGCAAATATTTTTGATGTGGTAAACTTTCACTGAGTTATCAAGAGACTATACTTTTGATGCTTTTGGCTGTAATTATTTTAACATAGTGCACATTCTGGTTTTTCTTTCCTTTCACCTCACTGTAATTTGGCATGGTTTTATACCTTGAGATGAAGACATTGTTGCTACTTAAATGCACAAAGACTTTAACTTGAGGTTGGAAAGTGTATGAGAATGGTCTCTCCATGACTTTCTAGTCTTCTATCAACAGATCCTTAGTGAGCTGCAGAGTTTTCTACGCTCTAAATTTCTTTTCAGATCTGTAGAGCCCAATTCCTAACCACATTCCCTCTGCTAGTCTGAGTATCCTAAAATTCCCTGCTCTGTACATGGCAACATCTTCCTTAAAACAGTGCCCCTAAAACAGTATCTTCAGATGCATGATAATGCTTCATCCCTGATTTCCTTGTCTTTCTTTCAATTTTTCTTTACTTGAAAAGAGGTGATTTGGAAATTAAATACTAGAAGAGTAGCAGACTAATGATCTATTATATATATGAAAAGCAGCAACAGTATAAAAAAGATAAAAGAATCTTAGAATCATAGAATACCAGATTGGAAATGACCTCAAGGATCATCCGGTCCAAACTTTCTTGGCAAAAGCATGGTCTTGACAAGATGTCCCAGCACCCTGTTCAGCTAAATCTTAAGTGTCCAATGTTGGGGAATCCACCACTTCCCTGGAGAGATTATTCCAATGGCTTATTGTTCTCATTGTGTAAAAAAAAAAAAATTTTCCTCTTGTGTCCAATCATAATCTCCCCAGGAGTAACTGGTATCTATTACCCCTCATCTTTTCCATGTGACTCCTTGTAAAAAGGGAGTCTCAGTCTTCTTTGTAGCCAACCTTCAAATACTGCAACATGGCGATAAGGTCTCCCCTAAGCCTTCTTTTCTCAAGGCTGAACAAACCCAATTCTTTCTGCATTTCCTCAAATGGCAGGCTTCCCAGTCCTTTGGTCATCTTTGTGGCCCTTCTCTGGACCCTCTCCAGCCTGTTCACATCTTTTTGCATAGCAGGGACCAGAACTGAACACAGTATTCCAGGTGTGGCCTGACAAGCACTGAGTGGGGTAGTGACTTTATCTCTGCTGGTGATGCCCTTGTTGATGCAACCCAGCATCCCATTGGCTTGCTTTGCTGCAGCAGCACACTGTTCACTTATTGAGCTTGTTGTCCAGTAGGACCCCCATGTCCCTTTCCATAGAGCTACTCCCCAGCTGTGTAGATCACAGCCTGTGCTGTACTCCTGGATTATGTTTTTCCAGGTGCATGACCTTACATTTGTCCTTGTTGAACTTCATAAGGTTCTTGTTAGCTCATTCTTCCAGCCTATTCAGGTCTTCCTGCAAGGTGACTCTCACTTCTGAAGTGTCCACTTCCCACTCAGTTTGGTATCATCTGCAAATGTAATCAGATTACTTGATCCCATAATCCACATCACTAATGAAGAAATTAACAGTGTTAGGCCCAATATTGATTCCTGGGAGGCCTCACTTGTGAGAGGTTGCCAGTTTGAAAAGGAGCTGTTTACCACCACCCTCTGGGTGCAGTTTGTCAGCCAGTTCCCCACCCACCACATGGATGACTTGTCTAGACTGTAATGCATCAGTTTCTGTAGGAGGAGACTGTGGGAAACAGTATCAAAAGCCTTGGAAAATCCAGGTAGTCAATGTCCACTGCTTGCCCCACATCAACCAAGCAGGTTACTTTGTTGTAGAAGGCGATCAGGTTGGTCAAGCATGATTTACCCTTGGTGGATCCATGCTGGCTTTTCACAATCATGTGCTTCATTTATTTGTGATAGCCTCCAAGAGGATTTGTTCCATAGCTCTCCTAGAGAGTGAAGTAAAACTGTTTGGCTTATTTCCTGGATCCTTCTTTTAGACCTTCTTGTAGATGGGAGTGACATTAGTCTTCAACTCTTCACTGATGGTGGGTCTGTGTTTGCATCGACCTGGATTTTTGTTCCCAAGGCCTGGGGCCCAGCAGTGCTGGTAAAGACATAGGTGAAGAAAATATTGAGAACCTCTAACTTTTCAGTGTTGTTGGTGACCAGTTCACCTCTTCTGATTAATGGGGCCGACTCCTTCTTTCTGTTTCTGCTTGTTGTTTGTGCATCTGAAGAACTCTTTCGTGTAGTTTTTGACATCTCTGGCCAATTTCAATTCAAGCTGAGATTTTGCTTTTCTAACTGAATCTCTGCATGCCCTGGCAATGCCCTTGTAGTTCTCAATGGGTATTCATCTGCTTCTCCCATCTCTGGTATGCTTCCTTTTCAGTTTTGAGCAGACTCAGAAGGTTGTGTGTGGTTAAGCCAAGGGTGTCTCTTGCTCTGCCGATTTCCCTTACCTATAAAGAGGATGAACTGGTTTTGTGCTTCCAGGAGAGTGTTCTTGAAAAATTCCCAACACTTGCTAGTTCCTTTATCCTCCATGGAAGCTTCCCATGCAATCCCTCTCAACTGAGCTCTGAGCAAGCTGAAGCTTGCTCTTCTAAAATCTAAGACATTTGTCTTAGTACTAAACTTCAGCACACTCAGCAGGATCCCAAACTCCACAATATTGTGCTTACTGCAGCCAAGCTATCACTAACCAAGATATTACAAAACAGGTTTTCTTGGTTTGTGAGTAGCAAGTACAGAAGTGCCTCATTCCTTGTTTGTGTGTAACACTTATATGAGGAAGCAGTTCTCTATGTGTTCCAGGAACTTGAGTTAGGACATTGTGTAAACTGTATTTTGAAAGAATAGAGAAGGTGAGGGGGTATGGAGTTGGTGATGAAAGACAGCAGGAAGAACAGATGAATTACCTTAAATTCAAGACCTTGTGCCTGATGTTATAAACCAAGTAAGCATGTACTTTCTGTATGTTGAGGTTACTGGATAATTGCCTGCTATAGAATTTCTTGAGCTGTCTCTGAAGCATCAGGCACAGAACCAATCCGCTAATAGAATTTCGCATGACAAATGCTAAAGCATGTATGCATTAAAAAAGTTATGAAAATTGGCTGACCATGGTTTATATGATGTGAATGTATGTTAGTGTTAAAATGGTCTTACTGTAAAAGCCTGCATTTCACTCGAATCATTTTTTTTTATATAGCTTCTTGTTGAAATCACTGAAGTCCAACAGCTGCAGAAACTGTTTACATTATGACACAAGTCTTACATCACTGAGGCTAGAATTCCATAATGGAAATCGCTACAGAAAAGGAGGATCTTCAGGTGTTTTTTTAACCACCGGAGATCACATAATAGATACTTCTATGCTTCCTGGCAAGAACTTATACTAGTGAGTTATTTCTTGTTTTAGATACCTGGCCAAAGAAGTTAGCAGCTCAAAGAATCAATTAAAAATTGCAATAAAATAGATTACCTCTGGAAAGCCTCTTCATTATGAGATTTGATAGGCTTTGACATCAAATTATCAGTTGCGGAGCACAAAGGTTATAGTAGTGGAAAGTCTTGATTGGTGTCAACTAAGTATCAGCAGACAAATCCCTATGAAGCATCACGTCCTGAAAAGTAGAGCTTGACTCTGGATGAATAACTAGGGTAGCTCTGGTTCTCCTTTCATACTCATTGATGTAACAAGTCTTCTGTTCCTTCATTGCTTGTGTGCAGACAGCTTCCAGGGAAATATGAATTAAGCAGAACTCCTTTTGACTAGCAGTAGCATAACTAAGAGTCACAATTAGAAATATTTTGGATAATTAGCTTCTATCATGCTAGAGAATTCTGTGATTGCATTTGGAAGAGTGCCAGCTAGTAGAATCTATTTAAATCAAACTCTAGTGCATAAATACTTTGTAGTCCATTGGGAAATAATCATGAAAGTGTTTTAAAGGGGATTTTATTAACATGCTTTAGTTCAGGAATGATTCAGAAATTGTTCTTGTCTGGGTGGTACATCCACTTGTTGACAGTCATCAAATAATTTGGGTTTGATTGCAGAAACACTTGTTGGAATTGTAATTCAGTCAGAGGACTAGTTATGGCTGTGCATAAATAATTGGAGGATCAGCATGTAGTATTGTGAATTCTTTAATACAGAACCATATTGTTATTTGTCTGTCTATAGTTTTTCATAGGCTCTAATTGATAATTCCTATGTTTGCATTGGAAGGCACATATGACTCAGAATTCTATATATTTATATATTGTACACATATAAAAATAATAAAATTGTCTTCTCCATTTATACATTAGCAATGATAGGAGCACTTTTCACTCTGAAGTATTTATTCTTTCTGAGCAGTGATGATGTAGGAGAATACAGACCAACAAGGAACTAAGGAAATGAGACAGAGAAGCTCAGATTTTCATTCTTTTAAATATCTGTCTTCCATTAATTTCAATTACCTAAATAACTTTATGTATCTGGATACAACAGCCTCTGACTAAAGAGAAAGTTGTACCAAGATCATGTGTCCAAAAGGCACACTTCAGTTTTTAGATGACTATTTCTCCAAATAGCTGCAAAAATTCTATTTCTGTCAAACTTAGAGTTCATTTCCTAAATAAAATAACCTGTTCTGTTGAATTCTATCACTTCCAAACTTGCACATACATAAATGCAGGATTTTAGAAATCTTATAGGAAAACTACTTCATGACTTTATAGCACCTTTTGCTTTTCTTCCCCGAAAGGTTTACTTTTCTTGAAAATGTTTTACAATAATGTACAGGGAATTTAGAGATATTACCCTTAATGATGTATGAGGATCTTTGTACAATTAGGGAACACAGAATAAGATTCAGAGTCTCTTACTTCTGTCATTAATTTCTCATACCTAACCCAAAACTGAGTGCTCCAAACAGATTGCAGCAAGGCACGTAGTACTGGAGAAAAGACCTGACATTTGAGTCACACAGTAGGCAGGTTCTGTTCACAAATGGTGGATACAGCATTGTCATTTGGATACTGAGAAGCATTGTTAGCAAGCATGCTAGCTAGTGAGTCTGGACAGGTGTTATTTTACAGGTGCAAAAGAATAATATGCTAAACACCTTTGAATATTTTTTTAATTATATATTCTCTTCTGTGACAGCCATTTTATTTAGAAGTGAAAGGTAATAGTCTTCCTGTATTCCTTTCTTGCTTTCTGACCCTGCCATAACATTGTATCAACCATATTAGCTCATGAGTTTTAGCAAACTGCAGTTGTGCTCCCCATACCATCCTGGTTCTCCAACAAGGGATGGAGAAAGCAATAAAAACAGTAACAATATCTAATGAAATAGTCCACTAAGGACAAAGAAGTATTTTTTAATCTTCTTGCAGAGTTACCTTCAGCTGGTAATTCTGCACTTTTTCTTTCAACCCTAAACTGAGCCATAGCGTAGACTAGGAACCCCACTCCATTTACAGAGCTAGCAATCCACAGAGGAAAACTTAGCAGCCCGTTTCCTTTGACAGCCCTCTTCCAGCAACCCTCTAAATCTAGCTCAGTGCTTTCTCTTTTTATTTGTAACTATAACCCTGAGAGGCTGATCAGTAGGCCAGGAGAACCCAGCCACAAGCTTTGTTTCTTACAGGAGCATTCTTCAAGCAGCCCTTACTTGCCCTTGGCAGTCCCTTTAGACATACCTTTCTCCTCCCCACCCCATTACAGTGCTGATCACTTCCCTGAACCTAGCCAGAGACTCCCTTCCATCTAGATATTTCCTTCAAAGGAAAATAACTTTTGCAGCCCTTAAGTTTAATCTTAGTTAAAAACGTTGTAAGAGGTAGAAAGGAGAGATGCTCACAAATGTGCACAGTTAATAAGAGGTTTGCAAATCCCATGGTTGCCCAAGAGAATTTGATACTGGAATAAGCTGCAAGAGAAGGAGGTATTGCTGTATGATACTGCTTTATTTTTGAGAAATACATATTTCTCACATAAGGGTAGCTTTTAAATTATTGTGTTTTCTCCATGGATGACTATATTAGAACTAATAGCCTATGTCTTGAAGCATGTTTTGAACTAGATTCTGAAAGATGAGGGAAACTCTTCTGTTGGATAAGGGTCATTCAGGATTCTGAGTGTGTAACAAGGCTGAGGGGAAGGAGATGGAACTCTAATGTAATTCAGGCTGACCACTTGAAGTTGTCTTCTGTAAGGTAAGCTCTTCTGCTTACCTTGCATGGGTCCCTGTGTGTATGGGGTGAATGAATTTCAATGTGACAAAGGTCAGGTTCTGTGTGGAATGATTTTTGTTTGTCTCAGATTTCTTTAGTCCTCTGAAGCATTTAACTTTTATTTGAATTTTAGCTTTTAAATATTGCAGTGAATCCTGGGCAAAATCTGAAGTGACTTGCTCTAAGACAGAAAGGAAGTCTGAATCAGTAGAAGTTGTTTAAATCAGACTTTGGTCTCACCTTGGGTCCACCTAACAAATGTATTCACTTTGAGAAAGAAAAGTCCTGCTATCTTCTGGGTGCGTTGCATCCTGTCTTCATATAGAGACCACTAAATTATTGAAAACTGTAAGGCAAGTCCTTATTAGATAATGACCAGAATAATCTAAGGCTTTTTGTTTCTTCTTTTGCTTTGGATCTGAGTAAAATCTGATTTGTACTCACTTCATAAGTCTTTAGTACCTTTTTAACCTGCAGTAGATGCAAGTTGTCTGTGAAGAGTATACAGAAGCTGGCTAGTAGGCTGAAGGAGATTAACTAAGCAAAAGGAATTTCCCCCCCCCACCTCCCTTCACCCTTTGACTATTTGGGAAGACAAAGGGATCGACTGGTTCCCACAAGCCCTGCTTCTTTTGAATGAAACAATTTTATCCCATACCTTTGTGCAGTAGGCAGAGTATCCCTTTTCAAATTCTATTGCTAAAGATTGTGCATATTATCTTACAGATAAAGCAAAGTGTCTGTTTTTGGAGTAGAAAGCTTGCCGCTTCTTCAGTACTTAGTGTTGTCAGCTCTTTATATGTGCCTTACAAATTACTAGGATGAAAGCATCCAGTTGCAAACCAGCCATGATATGAAGCAGCAATTGAAGATGGAATAGTCAGAGTCCAACTGAAAAGTATAGAAGAAACTTTTTAATCCCAGTTCAGGTAATTAGTTTTTTCTTTACTGGCCAACACACTAGAAATGATAAACCTGCATTTATACTAAGTGTTGTCAGTTGGTTGCTAGAGTGAAAAAATACTTGACAGATGATAGCTCTGTTGCAGTGGTCTCAACCTGCATTTCAGGGAATGGGTACTTGATGTCAATACATGTAAAGTTGTGTATAGGGAAAAAGCTCAAATGCATCAGTTTCTGGAGTGCCGACATGTTCATGTTTCTCAAAGATTTCCCAAATGGTTATGAGAAATTATTCTGAAGCATGGTGGGCTGCTGCTGCACACTAACTGTATAGCAGTGTTGTAAATGCTGACAGGTATGTTGTATGACAGGTATGTTTGAGTGAAGAAGGTATATTTTTTTCTGTCTATAGTTCACCCTTCATGGACAGGCCAACAGAAAAAAAAAATAGCAATTTGAGCCCATGAACTACTAATTAAAGTCAAAGAAGTTCTCTTCTGTATTGCAGAATATTATTTTGTGGGAAATGTTACAAGACTATTTACTAACTCCAATCCCAATCTATATTAATAAACTTACTAGCATAAACTAATTTTTGCTGTGGAAGTACAAAAAAAAAGACTGAATTGAATTAAATTATGGACACAGATGTAGTGAAAAGGAACTTCTATTCAGAAGCTGTGAGGTCTGTGAACTAAACGGATGGTTGAAGCAATCGTTCTGCCAATGATATGTTCTAGCAGTTTGGCCTATGTTTATTACTGCACTTTGAGTATAAGTAAATATCTCGATGGAAGTAATGTTCTAATGAAATGCAATGAAGCAATATCTGGTATATTTTGTTATAATCTTTTAGCAGAGACTTTGTGTTTGGTCTAATTGCAAATTACTTAGTGGAGAGGATATTATCTTTTGTGAAGTTTGTTCTAACAGAAAAGTCAGAACACAGGTTTTACATATAAAATCAGCATGAACGTTGGTCTAGAGAAGAAAGTGGACAAAAGACTGCAGTGCAACTTTCATTCTGTAGGAACTTTAGTTTGAAGACTCAAACAATATGATATTGCAATTTGACCTGGTGCTTAAGGGCCGGAATCCTTCACTTTTGGGGAATGGAGAAGCTGCTTAAAAGTAGTGGGGCAATAGGTAGCCTTGAAGCACTAGTGTAATAGAATACTAATGCTTATTCAAAAGAAAGATCAGAAATTTGTTAATACAGGAATACAGCATACAAAAGGAATCTTCACTTAGCTGCCTAGAAAAGTCAAAAGTATGATGTATAATGTTAGGTTTCATGGTTTGTGGTGGCAGCTGAGGCTTGCTTTTTTGGCTTTTCCTTCTCTTGAACTCTACTGACCATGTTTCTGGGCATGATAAGCTAGTTATCCATTTCAACTGATTCTACTTGTATACAGTGCAAAATTCAGTTGTGATAAATATTTAGACAACTTGTTTTTATAGTAACACCTAGTCATGACTGTCATGCCTTGAAAATGTGTCTGAAATACCATATTGGTAATTAACACTGGAAAATAAGCAGCAGTCTCAGTGGGAGACTGAGTAGTAATTTTTTTTCCTGTAGTGTTAATAAATGAGAGTAGTAGTACCAGTACTATGGTAGGGTAAAAAATTACTGGAATGAGAGGGTAAAGTAAGATAGAAGGAATGGCAAAATGGAAATAATAATTCAGCTAGAAGAGATTGTCAGAAGATTAATGGAATACAGTGGTGAAACCTGAGCCTGGTTTTGTGGAATGCCTGGGGATTCAGTAATTCAATTAGTAGTAGCACAGTAATTAAAACTTTGGGCAAATGATAGTTCTACCATTCAAAAGGTCCAGCTGAGAAATGAGGCAACTAAAATCCTGGCAAATATGATCATACAGGGAGCCTTGCTGTCATATGCAAGTAATGGTTTTTACAAGTGAAGCCCTGGAGCCCTTTACAAGAGTGAGCGCAAGAGGAATTTGTCAGCTATGTAATGAGCCTTTGGAAAATTTATCAGGTGCATGCATGTATGAAAACTGAAACAAAACCCATTATTTTACTCTAGACTTGTTTCTACTATAACTTTAGGGGTTTTAAACCATGTGAGCCTGTGTCACTTAACTTTTTCTCAAAGGCACTACATGTAACCTATAAAGAATCACATGCTTGAAAGACAGACGAACTGTAACTAGCCACCTAGCAAAGCCTTTGCAAACTGAAGTTGTCTGGTGTTCATTATACTGCTGTGTAGAGGGAACTGCTCAATCTCAACAGTGGGAAGGTATGGTTGAAGTTACATTGTATTAAGCTGCCATTTCAATACCTAAGTGGAAGCTTATAGCAACACAGATAAACACAATTTGCCATTTTGATTTGCAGTTGAAATCTGGTCTTCTGCCTTTTACATATATAGAATAATTCCTAGTTTTTCATTCTATTCAAAGCCAATTTCTACTTCAGCTAAGCAGCTTTGTGCCTTGTGTGATACACATTTTAAATTATTTTGCTTATTATCTCTTAATAGACTTTTCCTCATATATGTATAGTAATGTGAAACAGTCATGAACTGATCCCTGAAGAGATAAGTTAGATGGCCATTGGTTTATTGGAAAAAAAATAAATTGATAATTCATAGAAGTCTGATCTGCTCTTCCAGAAGAGAATTGGATGTAATAACATCCATTTTTCAGACTTTCTGTATCATTCTGCAACGTCTAAGATAACAGGTCTGCAATAAGTCACTTTATTATTGCTGTAATGTAATGCTGACAGTTTGAGGTAGGACATTTATAAAAGATGATTTAGAAGAATATGAAACTGAGAGAAATGCTGAAATTTCTCACACCTGAGCATTCTGTGGTAGCAATGTTGCCTGTGTTCTGAATAAAGATTTAGCCTTGATCTAGTTCCAAATTACTATTAGTGTTTGCTTTAAAGTGGAGAAAATCCAAATCCCTAAATAAATGCACCAGCATGGCACCAGGTACAAGCACATTGATTGTAACAAGCTATTTCTCTCTACTGGTTTGTCTTTCTGTATCTGTTTGTCCATTTTACTATCTTTATTCATGAAGAAAAAGCTTTAACACATATATTCTCCTAGCATTAAAACTTGAAAGAATATACTTTTGATTATTACCCTTGAACTATTTTGAAGAAAGCAAGGGAAATGTGCATGTTTTTACTTAACTTTAGTTTGTTGTTGTTGTTGGGGTTAGAAGACCCTGAACTGTGATTTGCTTTTTTAAAGATTTTTTAGAATGCTTAAATAACTTTTTTCTTTCTACTGTCTCAAAGGTTGAATTTCCTTTCCTTCTCATGGTTGTTGACACTGTGGGCATAAATTATTTCCTTTGAGGCAGCTTGAGTGACATTGTGTCTAGGAGAAATTTCATGCATGTCTATCAAGGTGCTTTTCTTTTTTTGAAGGCTGAAGGGAGGGCTAAAAGCTTGGCCATATACTTAAAATAGTGAAGTTCTATTGTGCATTAAGAGCAACTGTCTATTCCAACTCAAGATGTAACAAAGTACTTGAATACAGATTTTTCTGGTGAAAGGAAAATAAAAATTATTGCTAAATGAAGTATTATGTCTTATGGCACATAAGTGGAGATTTTGTGATGAGCATAGTCTTTACTTAAACTGTATGATCCTTGTGATTATGCATAAATCTTAAATGTGAGTCACTGATGTAACATGCTCTGTCTGTATCTGTAAACTAATGAATAATATCTCTGTGATAGCAGATGCTGACTTAGAGCCTCAATGACATGTCACACTTTAGTATCAGTATGACTGTTTAATTGCTACTAACTTATAGGAAAGTAGAGAATTTATCATATTGCATATCAACAAAATACCTAGGGAGTGTTTGCTTGCAGCACTCCAGATGAAGCCAAGGGGAATATAATTTCTTATTTCCACCTTTCATGATGAAGAAAGAGCTCAAGCTAAAGTGTGTGAGATGTATGAATTCTCAACTCTTCTTGAGAGCTCATAACAGATACACAATTGTAAATAATTCTCAGTTTGTCAGCTCAGGTAAGAACTGAGGCCATCTTCTTTTTATTGACCCTTGTCTGAAATACTTGTGAAGGAATAGACCTTTTGTTTGTTACTTGGTCTACAAAGAGCAGGTGCTGGAACACAAAAGCTGGTAATTGTTCCATTGTTTGCAGCCCTGTTAGTCAATTCCTTAGAAGCAAAGAGGCTTGTCATTAATACTGAAATTTGAACACCTGCTTAAAACAAAGCTTTGTGTCTTAAGGACTACTAACTGGTATATGTCAAATCCCACCCCTCAAAATTCACTATAAGCTTCATAGTTATGAATAGGGGTATGTGATTTATTGTTGCTGCCTAACAGGGCAACAGAATTCTTAGTGTTATGGGCAGGAATGCTTCCTACTGACAATAAATTTAATCTTTGAAAATAATTCATCTAATTATCTCTGTAAATACAAGGAAAGCTTAGCAGATAAACTATCTTTGTAACTAGAGGTTTGAATTAGTGCCTGTATGTGGATCCAAACAGAAAGCATGTGGTCTACACACTTGTTAAATTAATACAGAGCCTGCTCACCTCTCAAAGGCATTGAATAGGATTTTATTCAAAAGTAGCTTGATAGAAAAAATCCTTCAAAATTAAAGTTCAGCCTGTATGCTGAAAGACAACACAAAGCCTAAAAGCTCGTGACAGAGTTAATCTAAAAATAATTCTAAAGTTGCTGGATTAAAAATATATATATATATAGACTTTTCAAAGACTACTGATATGACTGAAGGAAAACAGTCTTTACAAAGAAAAGGCAGAGAGGAAGACAGGGAAGTTCAAAGTCACTCATCTCAATTCTGTCCAAACATGACCTTTCAGGCTTAAAAGAAATCCATGTCTGATAAATGTCCCCTTCACATCACTCTTACAATGATAAAAAAATGAATTATATTACTGATACTTTCCACACCAATTAGAGCTTCTCCTGAGCTGTTTCATGCTGTGTCTACAGGGAGAAATTAAGTCCTTTTTTCAGGTGTATATTTGGGTAAGAGAATGGGGGTAGAGGAGCGGAACACAAGACAGCTGTTATCCAGAGTCCTGGATGACTGAGGAGATAAAGTTAGAATCCTACCTCTGATAATAACACCAAGCTTAATGTAGGCTAGTGTACTCTGCAATCTCACATGCCTGGCAAATGGAGGGTGGTGGTGATGTAAAATCTGCAGCACTACACAATAGCATGTTGATCTAACTGTGATCCTGTTGGCATTAACAGGATTTTGAATGGATCCTAGAAGACCACCATTTAGGCATTTATATGTCCTTTACTGAGTACTTGCCTGTATTTTTTTTTTTTCCTTGCAGTAGTACGTATGTGGTACTGGCTTTAATCCCTATATCCTCTTTTTAATTTTTGTTTTCAGTTTACTTCACCAGCATAGTAGAGAACATAGTTTACCCCTTGGAATTTACACTGATAATACAGTAGCTTCTCAGGCTCATCTCATGAAAGTCAGCAAGGAGTTCTGCATAAGAAATTGTGAGTTCCTTTTTTATTTTCAGCCTTTTTCCTATTGGATTTCATCTGTAAATGGCAATTGATCATGGTCAGAACCAGTCTCACCTGTATCTTGACAAATTCTGTTAGGAAAAAATTAAAATCAAATATAGTAACTGACCTTATGAAATGAGTTACAAATGTTTTCTGATTTTTTCCCTTTGAATCTGAAAGTACAGCTCAGTTCTAGTTCATATCAGTTTTGGAGATCTGGAAGTTTTTTCTGTCTTTTAGGATGTAAAATTGATCTCGAATGAAAGAGGATTTATCTCTTTCAAATATGTAGTCATTCCTGTCCACTCGAGCCTAAACACGGGTAAAATAATTTTAACCAGGCAATCTGGCTACTTCAGTAGTAAAAAGGCATACACAGGTAATTGTCCATGAGATTTAAATGTTAAAATTAATGGATAATGGATATTAAACCTTAATAAGTCAATACATTATACATATTTTAGTGTAAACACCCCCCCCCAAACACCACCACTAACATTCCTCACCCCCCTAAACAAAGAACCACAAACAAATCCCTAAACTAATGGATTATTGTTGACTTGAAAACTTGAATTTGATTTGCTATCCTCTATAAACGAATATTTAGGTAATTACTAGTACTTATGACAAGTTTTTGTGAATTTGTCATGAAAAAATGAGTCAACATAGAGCACAATTTTCTGCTCATCACTCAATATTGATGACATGCCAGTCATGCAACAAATAATTCTGAGAATGATTATTTAAAACCTTTATTGCCAGAGTGAACAGAAAGCATCTTTAGCAGGTGGAATGATCTAATTTTATTTGGGGATAGCTCAGAGCATAACGCAAAGACTACCTCTGTAAGAACTTGTCCCATCTTATATCTGTATACTATATAAACATTAAGAATGGCCATACAGGGTAATGATCGTATCAGAAAATAAGTGTTGTCATATAAACTATAACAACTGGAATGGTCTCAGTCTAAACAACTGTGGAATTCTTCTGAGAATTTATGTCAATGTATGTCAGCAGTACTTTCAAATCGGTGTATAAGCTAGTAAAAGACAAATGTACTGCCAAATATTCCATTTTATGTAATAACTTAAGTATCTTTTCTAATTAGGTCACTGATACCGTTTCTAGAAAAAAAATCTAATTTTCTCCCTTGGAGTCAAACTTACTGAACGCTGACCAATGCTGCAGTGGTGACCAGGCCTCCTTCAAGTGAGTTCCACAGATTTTTGTGTATGAGGGTGCTGAAGGGTAAGAAAATAGAGAATTTGTGTTAACTGAATAAATTCCATATCTACAGCCCGACTCTTAATATGCATAGTTTTCAAAGGCTAAAACTCCATTCTTAAAAATATCTGTGGAGTATACATTTAAAAGACTGCTTACATTATTGGGAAGGATACTTCACTCACTGCAGGAAATGGCACATGAAATTCCATGGGGTTTGCTGTTCCGTAAACAAGTTGAGAAATTCACGGGAATCCTCTCCCTGTAGAAGTTCTGGAAGTGGGCAGTGGAATAAACAGGTAACAAACATCCCCAGAATCTTGCAAATAGATTAAAATCCATGGAAGCTCTCCCAGTAAAGTCCACCTCAATATCTTTTCACGCTGCAGCCAGAGCAGCTCTGCAGAAGTTACATTAAAATGATGTAATAGGTGAGAGGGAAAATTAAATTGCTGCTTTCCTTAGAGTTTCTTCAGGGAGCAAGGGCTGGAGTATTGGGTTGAGTTTCCATAATTGAAACATTCTTTGTAAAGCTATGCCCTTTCATGTGACCTGTTTTGTTATATTGTTTTAACCTCTTTTCTGGATGTGATTTTTATTATACAGAAAAATTTTACTTTTTAAATTAAAGCAGCAACAACAATATAACTTGCCTGCTGCAGACAGAAATATCACATAAAAAGGAATTTGTGTTGTTAATATAAAAATGCAGTAGAAATAGTCTATATTCTTGCTCTGAGTGCTGCTCCCATGGCTCTACTCTTAGCATTTTTAGAGTGACATTGAAAATCAGACATTATGTGAAAAGTACTTTATCAGGTATAGATACAGATTTTTCTTCAAAAAGTCAGTTAATCAATATTTGAATTTTTACAGAAAGAAGGCTGGAGACCTTTAAAAATATGAGCAAAATAAATTTCTAACTCATACTCAATCTTTACATTCACATAATTTGTTCTCAGAATATTTTGTAAACTCTGAATTTGGACTTCTAGTGTTTTCCTTAAGGAGGGAAATACAAATGAAACCATCTTCCATAACAGTGGAGGATGAAATGTGCTAGGTCTTCTGATAGCTACAAAACATGTAGAATAGCTTTATAGAGGGAGCAATGGTTTTACAATGCACCATACCATACTATTATGCACTCTCCAGGATCTCTCCTGAGTTACTGCTTTTCTTATGCCACCTTCCCTCCCTATTGCCAAGGTGGTTTTATTTTGCAGAGTTGATTACAATAATTCTTTGCAATGTCAATAGAAGGACTCCCAATCTGGGAATTTAACAGGTGTGACTTTTCAAATATGATGTTTATGAAAAAGATTAAGTAAGAAAATGGGAATATAGAACTTCATAAAGCTGAGACAGGCTACAGATTTTGGATACTGGCATAGCAACAGTTTTATAGTTGTTGGATAAGGAATTTTTTTCTGAAAAGCCTTTGAACACAAATGTATCAATTTAGCCTTTAGATACTGATTCACCAAAGCTAGAAATTATATTTTTTAATAACAAAAACTTGACAATAGATGAATCATAAGGATTAAAGCTAAGATTTTTTTAAATGATAAAATTTAAAATGATAGACTGGAGGTGACAACTAAATTGTTCATAGACAACTGTGAGTGTTTTTCAAAGGCAATTTACGCAGGAAAATTATGGATGTTCAAACAAAGTAATTCAAATCTTATCAGAATTAATCAGCAAAACCACAGAGTGATAGTATCTTAAAGTAATTCAGTTACCAACTGATCTAATTTAGTATGAATCTAAAAAACTCCCCGGAGAAGGACAGGAGCTCATATTCCAGAAGACAATAGTTTCTATCTTTATTTAGCAATTACATGTTTTAGTCAAGTTTTTCTTGCCCTTTTTCATGCTGACATAACACTGTATCTACACAGAACTGACTTTCAGGGAGAAGAGAGTAAGATGATAGTCTCTTTTGAAAGCATCTATTGATTGTAGTCTATAATATATGATTTTGTGGGGAATAGTGAAATAAAATCCTTTTCATCTTTCATTAGAATCAATGGAATAGAAATAAAAATAGTCTGATTTCACTTTAATCTCTTCATGGTCAAAATGATGACTGGTACAAGGAAAAGTCTGGTACAATCAAATTGGGGTACACCAGAAAACAAAAGGAGTCAGTCCTTGTACTTTGAGTGTAAGGTAATGTTAAGACAAGACAGAATTGTCACAGGAGTTCACTGAGTAGAGACTGACCAGCAAAAGGTAATGTCACTGTAGAACCAGTGTCTTCATAGTAGCTTGTACGGGGCTATGTTTTGGATTAGTGATGAAAACTGTCTTGATAATACAGGGATGTTTTAGTTACTACTGAGCAGTGCCTACACAGTGTCAAGGTGCTTTTCTGCTTCTCAACTGCCCCACCAGTGAGTAGGGCTGGGGGTGTACCAGAAGTGGGGAGGGAACACAGCCAAGACTGCTGACCCCAACTGACCAGAGGGATATTCCATACCATATGATGTCATGCTCAGCATACAAAGCTGGAGGAAGAAGGGAGGGAGGGATGAACATTCAGAGAGATAGCATTTGCCTTCCCAAGTAACCATTGTGTGATGTGCAATCAGGAGCCCTGCTTTCCTGGAGATGACTGAACATCTGCCTGCTGATGGGAACTAGTGAATGAATTCCTTATTTTGCTTTGCTTGTGTGCACAGCTTTTGCTTTACCTGTTAAACTGTCTTTATCTCAACCCACAATTTTTTCACACTTTTACCCTTCCAATTCTCTTCCATGTCCCACTGTGGGGGGGGAATGAGCAAGCAGCTCTGTGGTACTTCCCTGCCTACCAGGGTTAAACCACAACACACTCCAAGCATAGAACTTCATTCTTGAGGGAAAATAATTTGAAACAAACTGCATTTTCAATGACAGGTTGTAACATCCTGCATAATTTAGTAGTATGAATGGATGTAAATAGGATTTAAATTATGGGAGTAATGTAGTGTGATGTACTAATACAAACAAAACTACAAGCTCATGTCATTAGAGTCTGACTAGAGGGAGTAGCATGTTTGGGGCTTTTCCAAGTCCTCTATGTTTCAGTATCTCAAACATGGTGCATACTAAGATACTGGTAGATTAGAAGTGTTTACATTCGTCCAGGATTAAATGTTTGATTACTTAATCAAATTGGAACTATTTGAAGAATTTTCTTTCTGAAACCAGTATCAGCATTGACTCCTTATCTTACGTCTGCATGTACAATTAAATATTTGAAGCTATTTGATAATTTTTTATTCTTAAAGACAGCCCTTGCCACTCTTTGCTTTTGCACATATGGATTCAGTCTTCTGTTACCTTGAGATGGACTAAACCAAGAGTCACTGAGAGAATTTGTGTAAAGACCCAGCTGAGAGAAGCTAGGATGACTCTTGCATCCTGTGCTCCAGGAAATCTCAAACCTAAGTATTTTAACTTTAAAATTTCAAAGGCTATACAGTCTTAGTGAGATATTTAAAAAAATAAGCACAATCACTGAGATTATAGCAGATAAGAGAAAATGCTAAATATAAAGTTCAGAAAATAATATTCTAATCTGAAGGTTGCCTGTTTATGAAACTGTTTTTCCATGTTTCTAAAAATCTAAGTTGCATGAAAAGAAAACAATTTAAAGCAATTATTTCCTGGAAGCTAACTATATGGTTGTTTTGTTAATAGCAATGGTTTACTGCGGGTAGATAGGCTGATAGCAATGTTCTCACAAATGTTTCTGAAATGGATGTTGTTAAGCATAGCCATAATGTTTGGGAATGCGGGGGAAGTTGTTGGAGAGATGCAGTCTTAATGTGGAGAGAGGCACTCAATAGGGCATATGAGTATTTCTATTTTGTAGCCATAAGATAATTACTGATAGTGCAGTGTAACAGAGGTTTTTATTAAAAATTGATATTGTGTGTGGAAGACTGACATTATATTGGTTTGGTTATATGTAAATGGAAATTTGCTGGAGATTTATCATGGAATGGTTTGGGTTGGAAGGGACCTTAAAGATCACGTAGCTCCAACCCCCCTGCCATGGACAGGGACACCCTCCACTAGACCAGGCAGCCCAAAGCCCCATCCAACCTGGCCTTGAACACTTCCAGGGATGGGGCAGCCACAGCTTCCCTGGGAAGTTCCAATGCCTCAGCACCCTCACAGTGAAGAACTTCTTTCTTATATCTAATCAAAATTGTGTGCTACAAATAAGAGGTTGCACTATGTTTGTTATTGTATCAAAAATCTTGCAAACTTTAGCTACATTTGCTTTGTGGCCAGGTTGTCCATTAGTAGAATCCTAAAAAATATGTATCTACAGAGCTATGTCTTTGTTATTTCAGAAGATGATGCACCAAAGTTTTTATAGCAACAAGATGTCTCTTATTTTAATGAGGCTGAAGCACGGTTTTGTAAGAACGAGCACTTAGTTGGAAGGTTTTGGAGATCATCTAGCTGTGGAGGTGGATGTATTTCCAACTGAACAAAGACTAACCTCCTACTTTTGAGGGAAGAAAGTAGCTCTTGCAATAGAGTATTTTTAGACAGTATGCTGCTTTTCAGGTATTATACACTAATGAATAGGAGTGACATCTCAAATATTTTCACAATTTAGAAGTGTAAATGGAGTGAGAACGTAATGGAGATCAGATGTTCACTGTGGCAGCTTTGTATTATCACATAGCTATTAAAAGATTTTGAGGGGACAAGAGCAGAAGCCAAATCCCAATCTTAATTTCTTCTTATTGGTTAATACCGGTGTAAGAACACCACTGTGATGCTACACATTCTCCTGATGTAGGGCATGTCTATCCTAAACCTGCACACCTGCCTTGTTTACTTTCTTAAGCTCGTGGCTCTCTTGATCTACAATACCTTGTAAGTGCTATGGAGAGTCTGAGATTTGCTTGTCACCAGTCTTTCACTGTAGATAAATGAACAGTGAGGGAAATTAAAAGCTCATATGAGTCTGTTGCTGTGATAGCTATAAAATTCCAAATAAACACTTTTTTAATACTTCTGTTGCATCTTCAGTTTCCACTAAAATCAATCAGCATTGAGAATGCTCTGCTCCTTATGGAAATACTGTCAGAGCAACAAGCACATTATCAGGAAACTTCCTGCATGGATTACATGCATGACTAGTTTAATATCTGCTATTTTGAGATAGGCAGGAATGAATTTTGTGAAATCCCAAAAAGCTAGGATGAAGACCTGAGGTATTGGTTAATGAAAAAGAATAATAATGTTGCTCTTATAGTTCTATTTTGCATCTTTGGAGAAAGGGAAGCAGAGGAGCTTGTAAGGGAGAAGGAAGGTGGTACCATTCTTCTTCCAGCTCTATTTTACTCTGCAAGGTGATATGTCTGGAAGACAGGAAGTGCCAGCAGAAGGTATTTAATGACAGGCTCAAACTTTAGCCCTGAACATCACCTGCTGTTTAACAGTAGGATAAACATATTTATAGTTTTGTACATTTGAAGAGTGCCTTTACTAATAGTTGTTTGTCCCAGTGGAATAGTTTCAGGTGGGGGAATAGGTGTTTAGAACCATGTGAGTTTGTTTTCTGGCTCACAGAAATAAATGAAACTTTTTGCTAAATTTAGGATGCATTACTACATTTGATCTCTTCCAGTTACAGGCAGATTTAATTCTTTTGTATGGTTTCAAAGGGAAGACAAACCTCAGAAAAACATCTGTTGAAATTCTTTACACCTGATTGCTCATCTTCTGTGATTCTGAGGGCAACTCTTTCTTCAGGGGAGGTTATTGTTATTTTTTGTACTCTGAATGAGATGGGAAGCTGACCAAATCTAGAGAACCTAGTTCCTGCTTCAGTCAGTTCAGTCATCTCATTTTAGGTGTGACACAATGAGTAGGGGTAACAAAAGTACGAATGTGTGAAAGGTAAAGCTAGTTTCTTTTGGTATTTTTAATAATAAAATAAATGGCAAAGAAAGTATGAGGTTTTTCTCATTTCTCAGTTCAAAGTGCCTTGCACTGCATACTTCTTCACCAAACATTTGTGAGTGGGAGGCAGTATATACATACTCCGTTACAGAATTTTCCTGTGAGGTCAGTTATGGCTCAGGCGGACAGCATAATCTCCCTGTTCTTCCTTTTGCTCTAGCCTTTACCTATTTTTATCAGTACACACAGCTGTAAAACAGGTGTCAGAAGATGGTCTTTAGATTGCAAATCATGAATTTTCATTAGCTAAGCTAAGGGAAAAACACTGACTACTTTTAACCTTGAGTTTCTCTAAACATGTAATGGAACAGGGTATTTTGTTGGTGAATCTTTCCATCCAACTCCATGTTGAAGAAATTTGTGACACCTTTCTGGGAATGCAGTTGTTCTCAGCCATTCTCCATGGAGAAATAAAAGGTCTCTGGAGAGCTCCTTCTGTCTGTCTGAGGTTGATCTGGTAACAATGTTCTGATGCTGTAACATGTACTGAGTGAATGCTATGACTGAGGCTCCTAAGCACTAGAATATAAAGAGAAATTATTTTTTTAAATCAGATCAGTCTTGAGGTATGAAATGAAAAAAATTTGGATAATACAGACATTGTTTTCTTTCTAAATGGAATTTTGCTTTCACTAGTATTGCAACATTTGACACCTGTTGTCACTCTTACCATAAATTTGTTACATGAGCCAAAAATCAGATGATGTTACAACAAAATATGCTGTACTTATCAAAATTATGTGGAAATCGTCTGTAAATAACTTGTTTTAGAATTTTAATATTAAAAATTAAGTAGAGATCAGCACAATGTAACAAAGTATTTCATGTTAGAAGAATTCTATCCACCCAAAATGTAAATCATCCCTGATTTCTGAAAACCAGCACTTAACTCTTATGTAGAGGACCTGGAAGCTCATTACTTTATGTACTATCAAGAGTTTTCAGTTTACTCTTAACCCATTTTTCAGGAAAAGATCTCATGGATTATGTGCCTGAATCCTTGGCATTTGTCTAATCTGTGAAATATTTTAAAGTACTATGTCTGTGACCACTCTAAAATCTACTTTTTCTTGAATAGATATGTCTTATATCTTTTTTTCATTGCAACTTCTGCACAACCTTACATTTCTTTAGAAATACAAACCCTTTCTGGCTTTCCACAATAAAGCTGACTGTCAGGCTACAAATATCTTTAATCCTCTCTGACTATACTTTGTCACCCTCTGTTCTAGTTTTCATAAATGTCTCAAATAAGACCACGTAAAACTGCAGTAAGATGTCCACATACAGTGCAGAAGTTAACATGATTGGATGTAATGTTACACAGTCAGGAGTTCTAAAGGGCTTTCAATATTTCTTTTTCAGGAGTATTATAAGACAATTCTGCCTGAAAGTGCCTGGATTTATCACCAATCTAAGCTACATTCTACTGAGTGATTTTCAGTTGCATAACTTATGTAAAGGTCAGATAATAAACAGGCTGCCATTCAGCAGACATTGCTTATGTCTACATGAGCAAGAGATCCGTAGAGACACATTACTGGCACTGAGGACCTGATGTTCATGCTTTCTTTTTTAAGAGGTGGGGGGCTGCTTTGGAGTAGGTTTAATCTAGTCCTGTTGCTGGGATGTCTGCTAGTCTTTGGAGTGTGTCTTCGAGTTAGTCTTCTCTGGAAGATAAAACTAAGATCGTTTGGAGGTGTGCTGCCTGATGGGGAGTGGTGAATGAATTCTGTGCTTTGCTGGCATGCACAGTTTTTGCTTTACCTATGAAACTGTCTTTATCTCAACCCATGAGTTTTCTCACTTTTGCTCTTCCAATTCTCTCCTCTATCCTGCCGTGGGGTGAGTGAGTGAGCAGCTGTGCAGTGCTTAGCTGCTGGCGGGGGGTTAAACTATGATGCACATGGCAAGTTTTTTTATTTCATAACTTGTTCATGTGTCTTAGTACTTAGATTAGCCTAACAGGGTATGATTTATATGTTTTAAAGTTGTATTGCTGATTGTGATATAAATGTTAATGACAGATTAAAAAAGGCCTGTAGGCTCAGTGATTTTAAAATATTTTCATGGCATTCACTTAGAATTCAAACACTTTGAAGCAAGATAAAAACAGTCATCTAAAACAAGTGAAACAACAAATTCATGAAAGTAATTCTGATCAGAAAGTCCATTCAATAGTATTTCTTTCCAAGTTTATCTTAAATCTACTGTGCCCAATTAAAAAAAAGCACACAACAAAACAAACAGATGTGTCAAGTTTCATGTTGTGAGAGAAATTGATGCTGAGGCAAACACAGATATGAAAAGAAGTAACAGTTGATGTACTATCACACTTTTTGGGGTTTTTTTGACTGAAATGACTTTATGCTATGTGACTTTCCTCTGGTCATTAGACTTTTCCTGTTGTAGGGCAATATATGTTTCAGAATTTATCAGGCCCCTTAAGAGCTAGATTGGTATTGGTTGTGCTTCTGTCTTCCTGTTCATTTTCAAGCTAGTCCTTATCTCCATCTCAGTATTTTCTATATTTCAGACAAATATATTTTTCTGATTTCCAGTCACTGTGTGGTTTTCCTCCCTTCTTCCTCAGCTGTATATAGCTTTCACTAAGACAGAAATAGCGCTATTCAGCTTTTTCCCAGCGGAGTGTGCTTAGCTATTTTGTTTAAATATAGATCTTGACAATTATGTTTCTGAAGCTTATGAGGTGGGACAAAATAGGTTTTCCTATACATTTGTGTAACAGTTTTGCAGACTTTTTTTGATAAAGATGACTGATGTGTTTGCCTGCTACATGATGTCAAATACCTTAAATGTGATACTGGAAAAACTAGAGGTACAAATAGAAATATTTCAAGCCCCTAATTCAGCAGTAATATGTACATATGTGTATGACACCTGTAAATGATGATCTGCTAATATATCCAAATATATCTGCTAGTACATCCAAAACTGTTATATAGAACAGTCTGATTAATTTGTTTCAACAAATGCTGTATGTCTATACTGTGGAATTCCATTCCAAACATGCCAGCAGCTGACAGAGCATTTTGCAGCAAGGTGGAGGCAGATGGAGAAAGCAGTGTCTTGCACTGATGGGTGGTGTTAGAGAATGCTCAGAGAAAAGGCTGTGGGTCAGGGAACAGCTGATGGAAGCTAAGTCTTGTTTCTAGTTCTGCTGCAGTCACTGAAACAGAGCAAGGGAGAACTGACACTCCATACATGACTGTACAAACTTAATTTCCCCATGAAACCTGCTACAAAGCCCTGGGAGACTTTCCATCGCTTTTAAACTGTCTCTAGTTCTAGACTTTGAACAATATTTTAATATTGTTCAAAGCAAAAAGGATAAAATCACACTTACTATATAGCAGTACAGCCCTACTAAATTAAGAAGTAAATTCATCATATACACCAGAAAAGGCTCTGGCCAAAGTAATTTCTCTATTCTAAACTGTTCTTTATATGAATATGGATAGAAGCTGAAGTCAAGTTAGGGCTGATGGGAGTTAATTCACAAAGAGCCCTCACCAGGGATGTTTCTGGGTTTGAACATAACATCTACATCAATCTAAAATTATTGAGAGAATTTTCATAGACTAAACCAACTACATGTAATATTATTGGCGCATCTTTATGAAAAAAAAAAAACAACTTCTAGTGAGCAGATGCAAACCAGTTTTTTACAGGCTTTCTTTGACATATATAGCTCAGTGGCAAAGCTGTTGCTGGCAATGATTCTTACAGATTTTAGTAAAGTGTTTATACAAACACTCAAGATTGATTATGTTAAAACAAAAAGCTGAGGGAAGATTTTGGTCTGTTTTTACTCCTGCAAAAGCAACATTGTTTTGAGAGTCTATTTTAATAATTGCTACTCCAATTGCAAAATAAATGTCTGATAAATATTAAATATCTTGCCTGAACATTCTTGAATTGCATCAGGTACCTTGGACTCCACTCCCTTCTAACACACAGACAGTATGTCCTGTCCTCAAATAGACTGTATTTACTGATAGCCCTAAGAAAGCTAGAAGTATTAGACAAGATGTAGTCTCAACCTTGATTTCAGAAAATCTGAACATTTTTAATACAGAAGGTATCCATAGTTAAATATCTACAATGTTTTAATGAAAGACTAGCAAATTGTTTCTTCAAAATATATGTTATAAATTTAGATTATTTATTTAGTTATTTTAATAATTTAGTATTGTCCTTTCGAAGGATGAGGAAAGACTGCACTCCAAGATGGCCTTATCTATATATTGCTTGAATAGAATTGAGCATAAGCAATGTAAAAGTCTCTGGAAAGAATGTCAGAGTTTGCTGACAATTATTTAAATTGTTTTGCTTTAAAGAACTCATTGCAAAAGTTGTTTTCGATCTGACATTTTGTCACACTTCCAAATCTCATGATGAGAGACTGGTGAATATATTGATCATATATACTAGATTTTTTTCTCTTGATATCTTTAACCTTTCTTTGATCTACTGATGAAAAGAGAAAAAGTAAACAGCATATTAAAAGCATCACTCACAGGAGGAATTTTTAATATTGCAGCATGCAGACAGGAGCTGATCTCACTAATCAGGTATACTACTATGGGGCATCTCACTCAGGGTGCATCTTTCTTTGCAGTTAATTATTTTTGCTATATTCAATTATTCCATGTGAAATTTAGACAGATTCACTGCCAGTAGCTTTTCTGTAGTCCATAGGGAAGAGGCTTGTGGAGTTTTTCTTTTTGTAATTACCCTTTACTCCCTGGTCTTGAAACACTTGATGTAGCAAATGGTGGGGGGAAAAAAAAAAATTTGTTAATGAAGTTTCTATATATGCAGATTTTGTGACAATCCTTTAGCCCTTCTTCTGTGCTATGATGAGTCTAAAGGCAAGCTTCATTTTTTTTCTTCATTTTGATTTAAATATTTCAAGCTTTATCTCTTTTAACAGCCTGGTGAAAGTTCTGATTTCTTCATTTAAATGATAAAGCATTGCAACTAAATTCTGCCTTTTTTTATTGCTGTGCTTGCAGGACAGCATATCCTGGAGAAACTTTTGTCAAGTTAATGTATTTGTTCCGTCTTTTAGGCTGTTACTTGTCTGGGAAATCTGGAACAAAAGCAAGAAAGAACTTGCTACTTTTAGTCAATGAAAATATATTTTCCTGGAAAACTAGCCTTGAAGTTATGGAAATAATTTATTCTCATGGAGATGCTTTATAACATTTTCTCCTGTGCATTATACAGGAGACGTCTATAGGAATTTCTTTGCTGTTTTTCTTAGAATCTTTTTCCAGACAAATTACTGAACAGCTGTCTTTGCTATGTGTCTGTGTTCATTCAAAATAGTAATGTACTAATATCAACTCCTTGATCATGCATTAGTTTGCAGTGTAATTATTTCTATCATGTTATAGGGAGTAAGAAAACTTTGTGGTTCTCTAGAGACTGTAATACAGAAACTAAGCTGTGAAGCAAAGAAGAAAAATATAGGCAAAATGTGTTATGACATGGAACAGTCCAACTATAGTAGTTACTGAAGTTTTGTAAAGAAACAAAAGCCTCAGACAAGGGCACAGACCCAAGTCAGTGCTCAAATGTATCAAATATGTTTGTTCAAAGGAACTCAGGAGTGTTACCAGCTTCCAAACTGCTTTTTGAGGAAAAGTAAATAGGGTAGAAATTGAGAAGCCAAGTGGCATGTGAAGATGCTGTGTATATTTTTAAAATCATGTTATAATTCTTAATCCATCCACCACTATTGTATCAGTGCAGTGCTGATCAGGGGCTGTGATGTTGGCCTTATTCGATGCCAGAAGGGAACAGTCATACATCTGGTTTATGTGGTTCATGGTGACAGAAGTGGGTTACCACATTAACTCAAGGCAGTGCAAAGCCTCAGTGCTTGGCAACACAGATTTTATCTTTTGTTGATGAGTAAGAGCCCAGAGAACTTTTGCCTTATGTGTCCTAACAGTTCTCAACTACTCTACATGTCCCTGTCACCTCCTCCTGCAGTTTTGAGGATGTATGATTTCTGAGACACTGCATTCATGTGGTACCATTCACCAGCAATCTCCATTCCCATCCCATTTGCCAATCTGTTTTACCCATTTCTGCACTGCCAGCTCCTTGTCTGTAGTTCTTGATCTCAGAGTAGTCCTGCCTGTGCTCTAAACCTGGTATCTTTTCTTCGCACTATGTTCTTGCAGTTGTATAAGCCCTATTGAGGCTGAGAGTTAACAGTTACATCTGATAGCAAACCATACAGGGCTTTACATATGCAGGGTTATCTTTCGGGCTGGCAAACCAACAGGATTTCCTAGCAGAAAACAGATTTGCTTTAAAAAATAGTCCAGGTTTTGGTTTCCAAAATCAAGCAGTTTGTCAAGAATAAACGTGTAGCCAGTGAGTCAGAGAATGACATTCACAGCAGTGGTAGATACTCATTCAATGAATTGACTTGTCAGTGTTCTTTTCTTTTTAATCTTTTCCACTGATTAATGTATAAAAGCTGGACAAACTAAACATGAAGTAACCTCTAAAGTAGGAAGCCATATTTACAGAAGATACAAGAAATATGCAAAAGGAACAGTTTTAATAATTTAACTATTCAGGAAAAAAATGTGGACTTGACTGACTACAGCAAACACCAAATTTTGGTTTAGAAGGTTACATTTTCTGTCCCTCATATCTCAGATGTACTTTTTACCTGGATAAAAATCTGGAGTAAGACAATCCTAGGGATTTAATGGAAGCATGGTACATTAGTGTGAGAAGATTTAGACAGCAGCTTTTCAAGGCTGACTTCTAGGAACATTGACTTGGCGATTGTGATTTGAGCTTTGACAACAGTGCTACTTCAGCTGCCTTAACCCTGTATCTGCTGTTCCATGGCTTTTGTTCCTCTGTTCCATGACCTGTTTGTTAATGGAACTAATCTTTCCACAATGACTCAATCTTGCATTTGGGGAAAAAAAATCCTGCTTTTTTTTTCCAATCTGATCAGTTCTCTAGTACTGCTTGTTTTAGAAGATGTCTGCAGAAATATTCCTCTAGAAGAGGCATCTAGAGGTAGGAGCCACTTTTTTGGCAGTAGTGGTAGCTCAAATCCAAGTCAAGCATTTAGTACCAATGATACAAGTTATTTCTTGGTTGGAACTTGACTCAATGAAACAAAAGGATGATCAGGAGTTTTTCCATGGTTAGACATTGGAAATATAATCCATTTCTCTTACATTTTAGTATTTCCCCAACACTACACAATGAAAGAGGATAAATGGAGAGTGCTGCTAATTGTGACTATGTAACCACAGCAGTATAATTGCAACAGTAACTTAAGTACTTTAATTCAGAATTGCAAGCTAAGAGGAAATAATGAAAAGGTGGTCATTCCTTCATTTGAACTAGGATTTAGAAGCTGAAGCCTTTGAATGCTTGCAAGTTTTCTGTCAGGTTAGGCTGGATATCAGTCATTGTCAGGTGTCAGATTCCAAGTTTGATATGGTCTTGACAAGTTGGCTTGTAGAATGCAGTACGTAGCAAACTTGGTTAAGATTCTGTGATGGAAATCATTGTAATAGTTTGTAAATAATGTAAGCATTTGTAGTAAATTGGTTTGTTCTTTGTATAAAATTCCCTCTCTTCTAAAACCCAGACTTTGGAAAAAAAAAAGTGTCCAGAGATGTATGAAATTAAAGACAAAACTTTAAAGAAAGAAATGTTGCGGGTATGCTTCTATTTATTAACACTGATGAATTCAAAGCCCTCATTTATATGGATAACATTTACTTGTCCTGAGGAGCTGCACTGACATCAATTTATCCTTGTTAATTAAAACTTCTTGTAAGACTGACTGGGCCCTTAGGTGCATCCTTAAGGCTATATTAACATGGTTTTACTATTGATTTTAGATGTCATCTAGGCTCAGAAATGACACTATAATATAAAGAAATAATACAAGGAAAGTGAAAGGATTGCAATTATGGATTGCAAAGGAAAAAAAAAGCTCTGGAACACAGCAGAATATGATTTTTCTATATAATTAAGTTCTGTGGACTTCAGGTTTATTGTAAGAACATGCCTTTAATTTTATGACAATCAATACACAGTAAAAAGATTTCGATCAGTAATGCATTAACTCCGATTGTATTGTTGACTAAGTCTTGTCTCGAGGGTTTGGATTTTGTGTGTCAAAATGCACTAAAGACATTTCTGGGGGAAAGCCAGTGATAGTGGATGCTGAGATATAGAGAAGTCTTAGAAGTCGTTTTCTTTACGTTTGAGGAAAAAAAACAAAGTTGGAAGTAATCTCAGCTTTGAAATGTTTCCTGATTGAAGTTTATTTACGCTCTCCAACAATGAGACTTAACTTTTCCTCAGCATAAGCTATTTAGTGACAGTTTTAACTGATGTTTTCGTATTATTTTAGAAAACAGGGTTTGAAGGCATAAGAGGCTGCACATCTGCTAGCTGGTTGGAGTCTGCAATTCACTATTAGAGGCAACATATTGAGGAAGATGCTGTTCATGCAGGTTCAAACTTAAAAAAGATGTACCAGATAGGAAAAGGCTATTTATAAGATTTACATGTTAATTATAAAGATTATTTACGCTATGGGAGACAGTATTGCCATTAGTGGTCTACTGCAGAATTTCTTTGGTTTTACAGTAACACAAAGACATAATTTAAGAAGCTTGTCTCTAAATCTGACTTTTATAGGTAATTTAATAGAACTCACGTGCCCTGGATACGTAGGGTATCCTACCCATTTTTTTGTTAGGCTGTCTGCCACATTTCCTTCTTCACACACTTTTCACTTTTCCCCTCAACAACGATATTTCTGTATTCTGGGATAGCAGGCTAAAGTACTTGCTGGATTCACCATTTTTTGCTTTCTATTCCATAATTACTATTGTTAAGGCAATTACTTTTCATAGGACAAGCCCTTTCCTACTTCATCACCATCAGCAATGTCTTTTTCTCCACCCTTCTTGGATGCAAACTATCTGGGATGTCAGGTCTTGCACATCTCATCGTTACGTAAATTCATAAGCCAAGATGCAGTTCTCCAGTGTTGTAGATGGTACAGGACAGAACAGGTCTCTGAAACAGAACATGGTAGCTAAGCAGAGGTAGCAAGGGAGTCTGCAGAGTGTGGGTTCATACTCGAGGGGAGTGGGTTACAGTAAGGTGGTGAGGTAGAAAGAAACTTTTTTCTTGTAACTCTTCTCAAGTGTGTTTTGTTAAGTAGTAAAACTACTTTCTAGAGAAGCTTGTAAGGCACTTCTGTGGCAGTATTTGCATACTTGTTTCTATTTCTTTGGAAAACACATTAGCTAGATCTTCTAGGATACCTTCCACTCTATGCTACTCATTGGGATCAACTTTAATCAGCATACAAGAATATTCTGGCAGAATTCTGGAAATGGAAACCAGGAATCATTACTATCCACTCTGTAAAGATGTTGAAACTTGATTAGCTTAAACTTTTACACTGCTCACTTTATTCCAAGGGCTTGCTTTGAATTCTGATAAGGGCTCCAACATTTGCTTGAATTCTTCCTGTGTTTTGCTTATTTACTATTTCTGTAAATATTGGTCCTCTTTCCAATTTCTCCCAGGTGGGGCAAGCTCATGTAATAGCTTTTTCTTTTCTCTTGGAAATGAAATCCTGGCTTTGTAGGAAATTCTGGCTTCATATTCAAGAAAATGCTGTTACTTATGTTCTGTTGATTGTGACTATGTAATTAACATAGTCTCTAACAAAAGAGAGGTTAAATTTTCTAACACTTTTGGAGGAGGAGACTTTCAGGTGCTTTATATGATTGTGGTCACAAAGGCTGTGCCTTGATGCTTTGTACATAACAAGTGGGCCTGCTTCTAGTGTCAATAGAAGATTTGATGTGTCATTTATGGGCAGTCACAAAGCCCTAGATGAAGATATATTTCCTGAACACCTGAATAAGAAGCACTTGCTGAATGGTCATGCTTGTGATTGCTCTTAAACAGGAAACAAAACAAGCTTCAGCCCATCAGACAGTGGGAAGCAGTTCAATTATGAACTGCTACTTCCTTCCAAACTGTTAATTGCTGCACTATTAAGTTACCAGACTGTCTAATATACCAACCATGACTTACAAGTTCATTGAAGAAAATGGGATATGTCTGCAGACTTTGAGGCTTTTTTGCTGTTGCTACCATTGTGAAGGTCACTTCTGTATCCTGACAGGGCCTAACAATGCTCAGAATGTGTGTGGTGTGCTCCCCTACTACTCCTGAAGTTTAGGCACCATGCAGGTGCCTGGCAACTAGTCCAGTTAGCCATAGCAGTAAGCAGAAGGCTTGGAAAAGAGAAGATATTCTGACTTTAGTCAGTTATAATACACTATTCATTTTCTTGGGAGTTTATTTGCAATACATGACTAAAGGAGAAACAAGCCTTAATGTGTATTTATTATGCAAATGCTTATAGAAATTGTCATGAAACAGAAAAGCTCTGCTTTAATACTGCAGCTTCAGATGCCTCGAAGTAAAAGCAGAATGTGAATCAAATCTTATGAAGTGTTTAATGTAAGTCATTTTTTCTAACTAATGAAGGAACATATAATATACAGTAATTGTGATCAGGCCAGTCATGGGGTGATAGTAATTTCAGGTAGGAGCAGTAGGCAAACATAAGTATTATAAGCTTTATATATCTGAGTTTGAGTTGGTATAGAGATAATATTCCACTCTAATGCTGATTATCAAAATTAGAACACACAAATTGAATTTTTAATGACCTTTTGCAGAAAAAAAGTTTAAATGATGAGATTGGGAGACAGCACATTCAGAGTGCCTATTGCAGCAAGAACAAGTATCTTTTTACATGTGTGTATATGTGTATATATAAAATCTTTTTGAGATAGAAGCATGAAGATGCTCACATGAGGTAAAATGTACTGTCTAGTCTCATACTGATTTCTTGGAAGCAGACAAAGCCAGGTATGGATGCCAAAAAGAGAAATAAGTGTGTGTAGTTATATCAAAATCCATAAGTGTAAAACTCCATAGCTTTAATGACTTCCGTAGGCATTAAAGGTGAACATTTTATGTCCTGAAGAACAAAGATTTTATTAGGTCAAATAAGTACAGACCATGCTGTTCTACATACCCATTTCATAATGTTCAGCACTTAGCTTTTACTTCATGGTTTTAATAATCATTGTGGCAAAACCTGCAGTGTTAGCTTAGGCTTTAGCATTGCTGACAATTTTGCCTTACTTGTGATTTCCATGTTTGCTCTTTATTGAATGACTAAAAATTATATTAAAAACAACTTTCAACTGTAAAATTCACTTAAGAATGAGACCTCAGGCACAGACTTGTGCCTATGTCACAAAGAATGCAAGAGAATAGTTATTCTGAAGCCAAGATGAGTGGTCAGCTCATGACAACTCTTTCAAACCACAGAAATTTAATGTTTGAGAAGTTGATGCCTGCCCTCACTCAGCCCTTACACAGTTCTCATCTCTCCCCAACACTTTACGAATCTTGACAAAATGTTCCTGACCAACATCTCTGCACATGCACACATACCTTCACACAGAAACACAGTAAATTATTTGCTAAAATTGTCCCTCAAGCTGAAAAATGAATAGAAATTCCTTTGTGTCCTCCACAGCCTCTCTTATCCTGCATGCATTCAGTAGGACCCAGCTCCTCCTTTTTTGTAAGTCAAGGTATTTTCTCCTCCTTCAGCATAGTTATAATTTCACGGAAGTTCTGCTCTGTTGTGACTGCTGCTGTTGCTTTTTATTCTAAGTCCTGTTTTATACAGCTGCTCCACACTCGGAGTCAAAACTGCCAAGATACTGCTCTCATATCAGTTTCTATATCTTTTCCTACTGGTACAGCTATAATTTGAACTCTTCATTATTCTGCTAATCTGTTTACTTTTAACAGTATGTCACATTCAAGACAGCTGATAGGAAAAGATTTAAAGATGGCACATGATAGAAATGACATAGACTTGTCTTAATGTCCATGTAAAGTTTTTTTTGATGCAAGTCAGAATCAAGTGAAAACATGAAGGATAGTCAGGGGAAAGCTTGTAAACAAAAGGTGATGAGATGGTATTGAATGGAGATTGAGTCCAGTTTTCTTGGGAAAGGCTTGCTTTGCAGAATAATAAAAAGTATTTTTTTGTTCATTTTTGGTCTAGAGATAAATACTTGACTGTCTGAAGTACTGCCTAAAATATAACTGAAGATATGTCAACGCAATGCAATTCACTGCTTTGCAGAGATGTGCTGATTTAGCTCTGTATGTGTTATCTAGTTTCTGGCAGCATTACAATTGTGTGTTTTGCTATTTATAGTAAAGCCCCTGCCCAGGATCCCGGGTGGAATATCACTCTGCAGTTATATCAACTAAGCAAAAAAAACTCTGGTGCATTCAAACTGGTTTGAGAGTATGTGCTTGGCAAGATTCTACTTGAAGGGATTTTCAGAACTTTAGTTTGAAGAAAACAAAAGAAAAACAGGTGAGGCATGAAGAAAGCACAAAGATATTTATTAAGTATAAGCAAATGATCATGTATTTAGATGCCTACCCTTTGTATGCATTCTAACAGAATGGAAGGAGGTGTTCAACAATGATATTAAGACTAGTTCAGGGCATTATATGGGGGTAACATAATGCGTAAGGGAAACATGAAAGAAACCATAAGATCACTCTTGGAGGAAAAAAAACAAAACAGAAAGCATTTTTCACAGCAAAGATGAGCTCTGATTTCATGATAAAAAAAGTAGATAATACACTCTGTAAATGATGTAACTAAGGAGTGAAGCCAGCAGGCAGATGTTTGAATCAGTAATAAGCTGAAACTGCTAGAAAAATTGATCTTTGGAACAGGGATAGGAAGGAGTCTGTGTTCACATATGGGAAAAAGAGTAAAATTCCAGCAACATGAGAGAGAGTACTTGAAATCTAAATCTGATAAATTGATTTTGTAAAAGAATCATTATTGCTACTCAACATGCCTCATAAATAATGCTAGTCAGCTGCTCTGTTTGTTACTTTTAGGTAATGCCATATAGGTGTTCTTGATATGATCAGAATAGCAAAAGGAAGTTTATAAAATCAAACTTCCAAAAATATGTTTTGCTTGGTTAGTGGCTTTGAGAGAAAGTCTAGCTCGAGACCCATTTTAGATTTAAGCTGGAAAATTCCTCAGTGAATGGCAGGGGGAGAAAAACCCCTCAAAACATATGTTTTGCCTGCATTTAGGAATTTCTAATGTTCAAATTTTTGTGGATTAGCTAATGCTTGTTTTTCTACAATAGACTATCATGATTTTCTGCAAGAAGAGGAATAGGCAAGTAAAATATGTCACCATTTTTAAATTAATGATTTGACAAATATTCTTTGTTCTAACAGCTGAAAGCTAAGCAAAGCCTATGGAAGAATAAATAGGTTCTTGTTAAAAACCTGCTTGGACAGTATATATTCTCCTTTTGCAAACTGGACTGTGTATTCATCCAGGCAAGGAGAAGGCGGAAAAATATTCATATGAATCTTTAAAACAAAAAAATCCTATGTAAACTACATTGATTTTTTTTTTGTGATAGCTTGAAAGATCAGTGGCTTTTTTAGTAACTTTGGAACATGAATGGCTTTTTTTGTTATAAACAAAAATGAAATTTCTATTACAGAGAGGCAGCCAGTTGATGCAAGTGGAAAACAATGACATTAGTACAGAAATTTTGACTTTTATCTTTCACTTCCGCTCCAAAACTGCTTCTGATATTTTCTCAGTATTCTAATGTAGTCTAGGAATCCGCAGGTAGGTGATTTTTCTAAGATCTCTCTAGTGATTTCTATGTTCATATATATATTTGCCTATTTTCTAATGCAGATGTTAATTGATTTTCATGTGGAAAAAGATCCCAAGTGCATTTGTTGCCAACTGCTAGATCAGCATATATAACTAAGGACAAAGCTGTATACTGGTAGGGGAAAGCCTGAAGGCTGGATATAGTGGACAGTTTCCTTCTGTGATACTTTATTTTTAGTGTCCCTGTTGAGTAATATTAAGGTATGCATTAACACATGACTTAGTAGAAGTGTCTGTGCCTCAGCAAGGAAGAGTTTTCCTAGCTTCACTGCAGGAGCAAATGCAGACATATGCTTGTGAGAGTAAGATCTCTTACCTGTACAATTTCTTTCCATTTATAGCATGTCTGACTGAAACCTTCTTGAAATCATTATTATCACCTAGGAAGTGAGCTAGTTGTTTTGCAGGAGTGAATTGGCTTAGTAGTTGAACAGTAGTTAGAATTGACTCCTGCATCTACTGGAGATCTGGCCTACTGTCATCTTACAGATGCATTCATTATCTTTGATCTTTCTATTCAGAGTAAGTTCCTGCTGTCCTTCACATATACACACCTTAAATTCAATTGAAAGGAAGAAATTTCTTGTTACACTTTATCACTTTTCTTATGTCTTTTGGTTCATGTTAAACAAAAGTGCATACTGACAAAAGCATTAGACAATACATTGTATTAGTTTCATGGTTTGACAATCTTAGTGTAATTACCTAGACTAACATATGTACAACTTATAGTTGGAAATAATACATGGAAATAAATGGAAAACATAAGACTAGCCCTTAGAAATCTACCTAAGACAGTAGCCTTCTGTACACACCAACCCTTCCTGTTTCCCATAGACTGTTTGCCTCAACTAGTTCAACTAGTATTCCTTTTCCTGACCATCTTTCCTTCTCATATGTCTAGCTAGGCTTGATAAGTGACACACAAACCCTCTCAAAAAAGTGTAAGATTAACAACCTTGAAGTATATACTGCTATTTCTCTTAGATATGAAAGGTAACAAAGGCAACAAACCATAACAATGCTTTGCCCACTTCAAATATTCAAGTTCCCACAGGGAGAAGAGGCATTCTTCTTGATGTGGATTTAATGGAAGCTGCTGGACAGATGCCACTTTATGTAGCTGTGATGGGTTGACCCTGGCTGGAGGCTAGGTGCCCACCAGAGCTGCTCTATCACTTGCCCTCCCTCACTAGACAGGGAAGAAAAGGTATAACGAAATGCTTTTGGGTTGAGATAAGAACAGGGAGAAATCACTCACCAATTATCACGGGCAAAACAGACTGAACTTAGATTCATCTGATTCATTACCAAGTGAAACAGAGTAGATTAATGAGAAATCAAATCTTAAAACACCTCCCCCCACCCCTCCCTTCTTCCCAGGTTTAACTTCACACCTGGTTTTAACCTACTGCCCCCTCAGCGGCACAGGGGGACAGGGAATGGGAGTTAGTCAGTTGATCACATGTCTCTGCTGCTCCTTCCTCTTTAGGGGAAGACTGCTCCAGCATGGGTCCCCAGCGGGGTCGCAAGTCCTGGCAGCAAACCTGCTCTGGCATGGGCTCCTCTCTCCATGGGTCCACAGGTCCTGCCAGGAGCTTGCTCCAATGTGGGCTTCCCATGGGGTCACAGCCTCCTTCAGGTGCCTCCACCTGCTCTAGCATGGGGTCCTCCACAGGCTACAGGTGGAATCTCTACACCCCCTCATCCTTCCTCCATGGGCTGCAGGGGGACAGCCTGCCTCACCATGGTCTTCACTATGCGCTGCAGGGGGATCTCTGCTCTTGTGCCTGGAGCACCTCCTCCCCCTCCTTCACTGACCTTGGTGTCTGCAAAGTTTCTCACATCTTGCTTCTCTCTCTGGCTGCAAAAGCTCTAACTTGTTTTTTCCTGTCTTAAATATGTTATCACAGAGGCACTGATGGGCTCGGCCTTGGCCAACGGCAGGTCCGTCTTGGAGCTGGCTGGCATTGGCTCTATCAGACACAGGGGAAGCTTCTAGCAGCTTCTTGCAGAAGCCACCCCTGTAGTCCTTCCTGCTACCAAAACCTTGCCATGCAAACCCAATACAGTAGCTCAGGTTCCATGTAAGCTTTCTGTTTGTGTCTTTTTGATATTCAAGTGTGAGTGTGGGGTAGTCTTCAGTAATGCAGATAGGCTGCTTGAAAGAATGAGCAAGTGCTCACCATCAGTGAGAAACAGAGGAGATAATTTCTGGGATCTGCTGAAGAAGCCTTTGGACACCAAAAGGGTTTCTTTCACTATCTAGCTCACAATGAAGAGAAGTTCAGCCTCTTTTTATCTATCAAGTCTCTGAAGAGAGGCACTCTACTGACTAGATGAAAAGCAATTACTGCTAGCAAAAATGTGAATACATACCAATAGGAAAGTACAGTTCAGCTAGAGTGCTTAGTCTGTGCATCTCTAATAGACATTGAGACAGTATAAAATTTTCTTGGAGGCAGTCAATGATCTCCCATTAAGTAGTGCCACCCAAAGTCATGAGTCTTTTATTAGCACCCAAAAGAAAAAGTAGTAAGGAAATAGCAGTGTCTCACATAGCGCCCTTGGTTAAGCCAGTAACACTGGAAGATGATTTTGGCTTGCTGTTTGCCAAAGCTAGATCATAAGGGAAATCCCAGACCAAACGCTTCTTCCTGTGTATCCAGCCAAAAGCGTAGATCAGTAGACTGTTTCCACTGCACAAGGAAAGACTTCCTTTTAATTTCAGAATGCAGATTATTTTGTCAGAGTCACTTAACCTGAAAGTCAAAATGTTTGTGACATGAGTTCTTCCCCTGGCTACTCGAGTACTGTATTATCACAAGAGCCTCACTATTACGCGCACTGCAAATGTGACGTGGGCATTGTTCCCATTTTCTTTTAGAATCCATATGGTGTGCTGTTTTACTTCACGCTCTGCCTGGTACAGCAGTACCTCTGCATTGCTCAGTGTGGTCCAACAGTTGATTTATTTCAAGTCTCTTTATCACAACAGAATGACAGTCCTAGACACTGATATTTTAGTTACTGCTTTTTACGATAGCACGTGTTTACCGTAGCATCTGTCTATGAATTAATGAGATTAGGGACTCAAGCAAAGCTTTCAGTTGCTGCAAGTTATATTAAACATCTGATGGTAAGTTAAATATTTAAAAATAGAAGTTTTCCAGAGGCCGTAATCACTGAACAGCAGGACTCCCATTGAAGTTTAGTGCCTGATGCTGATTTCTGAATGATATTTTAGCAACCCTTAATGACAGCTTGCAATCTATGACATTAACAATTAGACATCTCAGTGAGTAAACCACTGTCAAATCTGCTAATGTTTGGTTCACCTGTTGCAAAATAATAACAGCTTGATGACATATCTAATAATCTGTGACATGTATGATTATAAAAAAGCCTCATCACTGGGTACACAGTTTATTTCTCAATTTGCAGAGACATCATGCTTGACTATTTTGAAAATAACTAATTATATGGATATGCATTTTTTGTGAGAATTAAAATTAAACATAGATATTTGTTAGAAACAGAAATAAATAATTGGTGTGTTTGCAACACATCCTGATATATTATATTCCACAAAAGTTCTTAAATATTAAATGATAACAGATGACTTAATTTCCTTCAAAAGAATCTGTAAAACCACCTCAACAGTGAAGACCACCACCCTCATAGTGAAGAATTTTGTCTTAATATCTAATCTAAATCTACCTTCTTTCAGTTTAAAGCCATTACCCCTTGTCCTATCTTTACATGGCCTTGTAAACAGTCCCACTCCAGCTTTCTGGAAGTAACTTTTTTTTTTCTAGCGAAGCTATTAGGTGGGCGATTTAGTGGCTCTATAATATATATTCATAAATCAATGAGTTTTCATCATAATATTAATTCTGCTTCTTTTCCTTGTTTTGATCTAGTGTGTATGAAAAATCTGCATTACCTTTTGATTTTGTTTGTAGCTTACACATCAAAAAAAAGAAAAAAATTGTGAACCAATCCAGCCAGGTTGGGTAGAACTGAATCTAAAAAGAGATTATTAAGAATTCATTTATTTTTCTCACTATTTATTACCTGATTCAGGCACATTTCTGTGGTAGAAAACCAGCAGTGGTCATCTGTAATGCATTGCAGATAAAACTACAGTATTTGTTATTGCTAGGGAGCCTGCCAATGTGTTCTTTCCCATGGAGTATGATACTGTTAATTTGGCAGGGGGACAAATGAAGTGCAGAGGGTGAACAAGTAGCTAAGAAGTGATGTATGGTACTTCACCTCACCCACAAGCTTTGTATTTCCTTTAGCTCTGTGAATCTGTGTCGGGTTTATTGGTCTTTCATCTTGTGTGCTTAAACTTACAGATCTCTGTGAAAGTAATGTACACTTCAGAAGAATTCCCTGAGTCCTGATATTCCCTGTAGTACTTTAATCAAATGCTATGGGAAAGTAATTTATTTGGAACAGCAGAACTTTTAATGGGTGCCGGTGAAGTTTCTGGTTCAAAGCCTCTGAAACTTTTGTATTTGCCTGTGGTAGGTCATTTTAATTAAAAACATTGTTTTAAAGAGTCAATATGTTGCACCAGCTCCTAAGGGAAAAGGGAACAACTTTTATAAATTGTCCTTAACTTCTGTCCCCAGTTTGAGGACAAAAATTTTTGGTTGCAATGGGAAAAATGAAGATGTTCTAGTTAGTTATCTAGCTACTTAGTTGTGTCTCAGAGCACCTAGCTATGTGCCCAAATAGTTACACACACACATGCTTTTAGTTGGTAGATGAATTGAAGCTTTATTAGAAACATGGAAAAGTCTAAGTCTCAGATTCTTTGGAGGTATTTTGTGCTTCTCTAAGCTGGTTTGTGATTTGATCCTTATGTTTTTTTCATGTTCTTTTAGTTGCATTGTAATTGTAAGGTGTTCTGCTACATAATACTCTGTAATGATGACTTCTTTGACTTTTGTTTAGTTGTGAAATGATGCCCTGACCTAAATGGTGAACACTGGCAATCATAAGGGAATAGCTGAGGCTGAATAAATGCTTTCTCTGATGCTCATTAGCTAGAGAAGTATGTCCCAGACGTACAGATGTGAACTAATAACTCTTGGTACATAAGGGAAGTGAGTGATTGCTGTACTTCTTGTTCTTATAATGATGATGTGTGTGCATTTTGTAAGATACCTGCTCAAGAATAATTTTCAGTGATACTTTTGTTAGAGAGCTTTTTTCTTTTGTGCCTGTGATTCATCCATTTCAGTATCTGAGTTACTCAGAGAATGTGCATTATACTGTTCAGCTTCCAAGTTTCACATTTAGATTAAGATAGCTTTCTGCCTTGTCTTGTGTGATATAGTGGTTTCCATTACACGTACTTACAAGTTTCTGATTTTTTTAAAGGTGGTATTGTTTGGTGAGCTGCTCAGACACCTTTAGGTACAGACATAGGTAGGCACATCATGTTTTACACTCTCCTATCTATGGTGGTGTGAGAGAAAGCTGGGATCAAATCTTGATTAAATTAAAATTAAAATGCAGGTTAGGAATCTATTCTTGCACCATATTGGGCAGGTTTATATCTGATGGAAATATTAAACTGTTAAGCTACTTGTAAGCATTGTCAAAGGAGCAGAACTGTTAAAACTTCCTGACAACTATTCAAGTTACCAGTTATACAGTTTGCCTTATAAAAATACCGTGTAATATAGAGACACACGGCAAACGAAATACATGCATGATGTTCACAACAATGTGAGTGGATAAAAGAAGAACCTTTTTGCAATGAATGAAAAATATAATTATTATATCTCAGATTTTATTATTTAGTACCTTGTTATGCAAAAATACCTGTTTTGGTTTTTTTTTTTGTTTAATCAATCCCCTTCCAGTTCTTCCTAGGGCAGGCTTTCCTGCACACAGGCTTTACAGATGTTCATAGCCTTCCTGTGTGAGAGAGAAGGATTCCTTTCAAAGTTTTTCCAATTCTCTCTCTACTAATGAACTTCACAGCTCTATGCTTCCATATTATATCGATAAAGTGCCTCTTGAGGAATAATAATTTTTAATCAGGAGAAGCTTCAACCAGTTAAAGAGGTTAAGAAGCTTAATTTATGTCATCAGCTGAAATTTTAGTTATTTTAATTTCAGATTAATTTTTTTCTTTCATCTTTTGGTTAGAGAAGGACAAAAGTTTTATGTCAAAAGTATTTTGAGAAAACTATTTGTTATAAGCATTCTAATTTAAAATTATTGAAAAGAAGTTTTGAAATGTGTAAACCAGGTATTTCTGTCAGTAAAATGTGATTTTTTTTTTGTCAAAATTGCTTTTTTAGAATTATTCATATCTGATTAAAAAATCCTAAAAATGTTCAAAGGTATCAAGCAAGGCTTTTTTTTTTTTTTTTTGCTAAGCACTATTAAAATATTTTTGGGAAGGAAGGGATTTTCATCTTGCCAAGATTTTTGATTGACAGCTCAGTGGGGCTGGAATAAAAAACCGAAAGGTTTTTGAGTAGTGTAGTACTTCTTCCGACCTACTTACATGTCTCTTCTGACCTTCTCATACTCTTTGTTTGAAATAAGAGGTTTTCCCCACCATTAAAATTAGTGATTTTCTTAATGGCCCAAAAGCGTTGCTTTGAAAAGAATAATCCGGCGTTTCAGAAGCTCATTCTTTCCTTCCCAGAAAAGCGGACAACATTAATCTTAATGGATAACCTGAGCACTGGGTTTCAATGGGTATTTAATTGTAAAATCAATTTCTCTTGCTGTCTCTAGAAAGAGACTTTATTTTCATGAGGCTTTCATGGCTCTCTGGTCAGAAAAATGGAAAAGACTCTCTCATCCTTCAGACAGGAGTACTTTTCCAGCTTGTAGCATTAGATGAGTTGTTTCTCTTTGTTTCTTACTGTGGTGCTAGTGGTTTTATCACGTGTAGTAGTGATTTTTTTCTTCCTCTGAAACGGAATGTTCCAGTTATGATGGTCATTCAGGCAAGCCATTTTTTAGGCTTTATACAGCGAGAAAACCTCTCACTCAGCCCTCTTTCTATTTAGATACTTTTGCAGAGGAACAGTTGCGTGGATGAGAATAAAGAACGAATGGCTCCTTGAATCCATTTTCTGACACATGCACCTGAAAGCTGTTTCACAGAGGTTAAAGCAACTATGTTATGACTTTCCAGTCTAGAGCCAAGTCATTGAGGTAATAGCTTACTTTCTGTGTGTTTGCCTCATATTTGCAAAATATCTCCATGGGCAAAAAGCAGAGTAATCTGAAATGTTTTCCTTTTCATCTCTATTTCATAATGTCACAACTTGCACCACTTTTTAAGATCAAGGATGTGCAGTGTCAAATGTCTATGGCAAGATGCTGAACTATTTTACAAGCATCCCCCTTGACTTTGTCAGGAATTGGAGCTTCTCAGTTGTCCTGGCTCTGGCTAGGATAGAGTCAATGTCCCAAGGAGCCAGGCCAGGTGAGCCAGGCTGGCTGGGGGGCTATCCCATACCAAGTGACGCCATGCTCACCATAACAGGGGGCTAGTTGGGGAGGGGAGGGTTCAGCGGGGCTCCAGGACGGGCTGAGGGTCCAGTCAGTCGTTTGGATTGGTAAACTGTTTTTTTTTCTGTTATCACTCATTGTGTGTATCTGTTATCAGTACTGTTGTTGATTGTTTCCCTCTCCCTTGCTGTCCCAGTAACCTGTCCTTACCGCAACCCAGGAGGCTTTTGCCTTTGTTTGTCCGGTCTCCTCCGCACCCTGCCGGGGAGGGGTGAGCGAGCGGCCGCGTGGTGCTCGGCTGGGCCTAAACCATGTCATCAGTACTTTAGAGAATGAAGCTCTTCCGTAGTGTGAATAGACCTTCCTTTGTGTGAACTAAACAACTCAAATACACAAGAAAGTGTGTGATGGTTTAGACCTTTTGTTTCAACCCTTGGTTTCTCGGTTGAGGAGAGGCTAGTGAGTTCCAGCTGTAACGGTGGGGGTTGCTGTGTAAGTTCAGCTGTAGTACATCAATGTCACTTGAGCCACTAAAAGTGCTCTCCCATGTCAGCTGTGGCATCAGGGGTACTTTGAGAAGCTGTATATCTTCTTAATAATATCAATGCCATACTGAACTCAAAACGCTGGAGACCATTTGCAGAATAATGCTTATTAATAGCTTTTAGAGTACATAGAAAAGCAGGTTTCTTGCTTAGTAATACATTCAATGTTTTTAGTTATTTTGTCTAAGACATTTTTTTGCCTATTACATGTTCATGCTTTTATGCAGCTAGGAAGCAGGGCTTGTGTTTTTGAAATATTAGGACTGTGGCTGTGTTGCCTTGCAATCAAATTTCCATGCGTAATGCCAGCATTAGTATGTACTGAAGGATAAATACCTGATAGTTGTAGAACAAAAGTCACTTAAGAAAGATGATAGAACTTCTAAGGTTTCTCTACAAACACCCATTGTTGCACATCAGCAAAAGCCTTTCCTCTTACATTCAGTAAATTAAATAATTTGAATAGCTTAGTGGAAATGCCTGAACTCTCATTAATGATTGGATGCTAGCAGTGCTTTCTTCTTTCATGTTTCAGAAAATCTTGTCATTTATAGCTCTATAATTTTAACAAATTATCAATTTCCATGTAAATGGATGCCGTAGGAGCAAAACTAAGAAAATAATGCTTTATGTTTTCTTCTTTCTACCTCAATGACTACAGATGAAACTCTATAATGAAAATATCTGAGCAGATTTTTCTCAGTTATATCAGAGTGAACCCTGTGTAATTTAATTAACTTTGTTGCATGTAATTGAAAGGAATACAGTATTTGGTCCCCGATTCTCTCTCACAGATTATCTTGTGAATTCAGTGTTAACCTTGCAAGGGGAAGAGGCATTGTACTTTTCCACTGAGAGAACCAGGAGACATTTTGAAAGCCTTTTCTAATCAAGTTGACTAGTATTATTAGCAAACCTATTTTTATCTGCCGGTCATTTCTTGTGTTACATTTAAATTGTAGGCTCATTGAAGTAGCAGATGTTTTTGTTTTCTGTTGTGTGAGGTATGCAGCACAGTGGATCTTGCTCCATTGCTGGAAGTTTGGCAGTATTATGTTACTGATGTAAGAGAAATAAGTACAATGCCTATGTATTATGATTATGAATTAATAATTTATCATGCTACCATCTATGAAATGAGACATATCAATTCCCTACCATAGGTTTCAGTGTCATGTTTACCCAGTGCCTTCTGCAGGTATGCAGTTTGATATATGACAAGAAGTATCTCTGTTAAGCATTTTTTGGGTTCCTACTGATTTTCCATATTAGAAGAATATAGACATGTTTGTACTTTGATAGTATAAGGCCATAGATGACCTGGAGGGGGAATAAAAAAAAAAAACCTTTATTGACATTTGTGGGAAAGCAAGTGGTCCTAATATATGCTTTTTTTCTTATTTCCAGTAAAAGCTTTTCTGCTGTGTTCACTGAGGAAAATGCTGAGCTTTAAAAAAATGTACATTTAATGATTTCTATAGCTTAGAGACTGAGTGCTTTCAGAGTAAGCAAGATTAATACCCTTTTTTCCTACCCTGTTCTATCCCTTTTCCCACGTTTTTCTTCCCTTTTTTAAAAAAAAATCTCTGAAATAAAATGAATAAGCAGATATTTCTTGAAGTCTTATTTAAAAACTTTTATATTAATCATTTAAGGGCACAATGCACTTTGGGAGAAACAGAATACAGATACATGACTATAATCATCAGCTGCTCTTTGCTGCTTTGAGCCTGTGTTAGAGTAATGTTTTTTTTCTTGTTGAGTACCAAACCATCTTCTGAAATTCTCATGTTTAAGATTATGAACAAAGATACCCTTTCCCATCTACAGAGTTTGAGACAAGCCTCCTTACCAAGGAGGAGGAAGAGCTGTAGACTAATGTTTCTCAGCTATAGTGGCCTGACTGTAGCACACTCTTCTTATGGAGGCCCCAGTAATTCAGTAGGACCACTTTCAGGCTGCCTTACCAATACAGTCTATGCATAATAGCCAGCTAGTGGAGCAAGATAAAACAGGAGGAATTTAGATACACAGGCAGAAACAAGAAACTGATGGCTCTAACGCTATTTTATCCGGTGGAGAAATACAGGAAACCAGATTTTTGCAAGGGTTTGAATTTCATCAGTTTTTTACACTGCAGGAGTGTGATTTTGTGAAGCACTCAGCCAAGCAAAATGCAAAGAGAAGAGAACAAAGTACACTTTTGATTATATCATGGTAAAGTCCAACCCTGTGCATCAATAACTTGTGGTAACAAGTTAATTGCATATGCTAATTTAATTTGTGTGCACAGTGCTGAGCTTTTAGAAGCATCCAGCTGATGTTCAGCTGTTGCAAGTGTCAGCTGCTATCAGGATAGTTGTGCTGCTTGTTTGGGGATTGGCTGGCTCATAAGGGCTGATCCTAGCACAGACAACAAAATTCTGTGCCTTCCTCTTCAGTCTGATTAAGTATTCCCAATGAACAGATAGCAGATGAAGTTTCCTGTTGGTTTGGGGAAACTCTATATCACATAAAAAAAAAAAGAGAAAAGGCTCTGTAAAAACTGGGAGAACGGCTTGAGAATCGGTAGCAGTACTACAGCGGAGAGCACCAGCTAGAGCAGTGGGATTGCTGGGTCCCTGCTGGGGACACACAAGTAGTTCTAGCTGAGGTTCCTCCATGGTGCAGAATCTGGCTCCTCACCTCATGATTTAGCACTCTGCAGCATGTCAGTGTGCAGGCTTCTCATTCTGAGCAGGATGTTAGAATTGCTACTGTTGGTATTCTCCAACACCCATGTACACCTGTCCAGCAGCAATGCTTTTCAAAATTTCAGATTTGTGGCTGGCAGGCAAAAGATAGCTTTTTATTCCTATCTATTCTATTCCATTTTTCACTACCCTCACCTTCAGGCAGGAGCTGTGGGCCTTGCATTCCTGTTGGGTGTTCATTATATCACTCAAATTCTTGTAAAGATCTGAGGTCTGTGAAAGGGCCCCAGAGCCACCCCTGAGAGGCGGAGGTGCATTGAGAAATTGCATAGTTCTTTCCCATGGATGAAACCCATAGATTTCATTCAAGATTTTTTTCCTTCCTTGGAACTTGTGTATCTATATGTGCATTATTTTTTCTATTTCAAAGAATTTCTGTGTAACACCCACCTTGGTATGTCACTGTGGCAGGCAAGGCAAATGGAATTGCTTGGTAGAAAGTGATTAGAATTAGGACCTATTGCTCCTGCCTCATTCAGGTCTCTAGGTCTGCATCGAGGTGAGTCATAGAGCGCTCTGTGTCAGAGCTTGCAGATGTGCAGCCGTGCTGGGAAACCTGTCAGGTTGCGTTGCAGCTCCCTCGTGGTCTCAGGGTCAGGCTTCTTTTGAGTTGAAACACAGAGAGGTTCCCCAAAGATCTTGTTATGACAGGAAGGTGGGAGGTGGGTAGGGTGTGTGAGGAGTTTTTCCATCCCCTTTGGAACAGGCAGAGTCAAAGGCGTTTAAAATATAAATGTTAAATGTAATAGTTTAATAACAACTTACGTTGCTGTGTACTGTAACTGGCCTTTCATTTGCTGGCTTTCATTGTAATGTCATTCATAACTCAACCTTTCCATTCATGCCTGTGGGCATATCCTCATAAAGTGAACAAATAAATTGTAACTTATTTTGGTATTTCCACTAGCTCCTATACAGACTCCAATAGTAGGGTAATCCATACTCTAATGCTCATTGGTTTTTGAATGTACTTATACCAAGATTTTAAAAGGAAAACAATAAATAACCGACCACATGTAGTCAGGATACATAGCAAATTGGTTAAATCCTCCTGAGCTGACCTGTGAGCCTGCGCCTTGTATGGAGCTGTAGCAAGCAGAGTTCCAGTTGATCCCAGTGTTGTACTGGGTCACATGGTGTGATCTGGGAGTGGGAGCTGGCCAGGTGTAAAGTTAGCTATGTATCTTCCCTGCATGCTGCTGTCTACAGAAACTGGCATAACTTAATCATGTTAGCCTAGTAGGACAGACAGCCTTGCTACAGACACCTAATTAAAGATAATTTCTTAATCACAATGCCTGATACTTGGGAATACAGGTCACTAGTGCTTAGACTGTTTGAAAAGGAGTATCTTCAAAAATAAATAACAGAAACACATTAGAAGCTTTTTTTTAGGCTGTTGGATTTGTTTGGTAATAATTTTCTATTTTCTTCAGTTGCTCATGCTATTTTATTTTTAAAAACCATTTATTTAAAAATGTTTTCTGTATGGTAATATACTTGTAAACTGTTGTTTTTAAGCTGCTTCAGTGTTTGATGTTCATCGTGGGTGGTTTGCACAATTGGGCATGGAAACACGCTTCTGATATGATCTTTCAGACATATAATAATTTGTGCCAAAATTTAGACTATTCTATGGTTTGCGAATTCAGCATTCAGATAACAAAAAATGCAATTCGTAAGAGCTAGGACAATTATTTTTCCAGATTTGTAAATAAATTAGTGGAACTCTTTGACAAATTCTGTTTATCAGTCTATTTCGCTTGCAACTCTGCTAAATCTGAACTCTGAAGCTGGACAATTTTACTGGATATTTGGCATGTTAAAATAAGATTTTTTTTCAGGAAATTAGTTTTCCACAGATTTTTTTCAAGGGTAAGATATAGTCCAACTAAAAAAAAAAATAATCACTTGATACTCTGTGATTAATTTATTAAGCTGTTTACTTAAATGCTATCGAAAAAGTATTACCATCAACCTTTTCTACTGGAAGAGACAATTATTGTTCTTGGGTTATTGCATTTTAACTCATCTTTGACTACTTTGAGTGACAGACATTGGTTTGCAAAGACAAAATGCATTATGGTGGTTTTCTACTAAATGATTTTTTAGCCTTTCAGGGCCAAAGAGTCAAACTTCACAGACATATATACCTTAGCCATTTGATAACATTTTTGAATTTCTGTACAATGTATAAAAGATGCTTTAGTCCGAGATATTGCAGAATAGATCAGTAAACTGCAAAAATAAACTTGCAAATTATGTCTGTCAAACCCATTTACCTGAATAGTTGGTTTTGAACTTATAGTTGGAGTCCCAGTGGGGGATACTACTCTTTATTCTTTGGGGCGTAAAGCCATTAGTTGTCTTCCTTGGACAATGTTACGCAGCTGTAAACACCACTGCAGCCTATAGCCAAACTGATCATGGGTATTGCTACCAGTTATCCCTTTTTAGGTGCAGTTTGATAAGCTGCCATGATGACTGAGAAGTCAAATGAACAACATCCTCTGACACTGATGGTCTGTAGTTTCTTTGGTGAAAGCTTAATCCATCTTTCTGTGATGTCTTATCAGGGCTTGTGAGGTAGTCCTAAGACGATGTTTGACCGGTGGCACCAGAGTATTTTGAGGGCTGATCTCTTTTGTGATAAGGGAACATCTACCGTCTCCTGAAACCATCCAATGTTTCCAGAAGGCTGAGTACTCTGATCACACTACGTGAGAGACTGACATAGAGCAAACTGGGCTAAATTTTGTGCTAAATAAAGGCTACCTCAGAGAAGAGTGCCCTTGGTGCCTCCTGTGTTTTGCCTCAGGATCAGACTAGAAAGAGGGGATTAGGAACTGGGATCTTAGGATAATATAGGAAAACTATTGAGGAACCACAGGATCTGGTGGGGAAAAAAAGAGGCTTATAAATGGCTGCTGTGAGAAATATGTCTATTTTATGTAACACAATTTACAATAATTAGATATAACTGTAACCAAGGCTTTCTCCGATTATTCAAGTTGTTCAGACAAGGAGAAGCTATTTAGCGGTGCTTGAAAAGGGAAGTTTGAGGGTTTTACTTGTTCATTTGACTTGCCATGTTTGCCTGGAGATCAGACTGCTGTGGTGCTCTTTGTATGAACCTTCTTGGGCTCAGGATGATCTGAACACAGTGAAAGAGGAAGCCTTTCTCTTAAGAGAAGTCATTGGATGAGAGAGATGTTTGCTGAGAGAGAAGTAGGGAGAAATGGAAGTTTTTGAGAGCATGGCAGATGGTTACACTGATTTTTCCTTAGTATATACTAGGACAATGACTGCTTTGTTACGTGGAGGTAGCTACACATATTATGAGGATCATGTGTGTGATTCTGGATACTAGAAATGGTCCATCCTTGGCAGCGTGGGCAAGTTTACCCATGGTAATCTGGTAGTTTGGTAATTTCAAGGTAAACTTTAGCCCTCACAAAGCTCTGTTGACATGTCTGCGTGACTGTTTTTGTACCTAAGCTCATCTGCTGCTAGCTCTAAAGTTTCTTTATGTCTTACTAGTTTGAGGGGGATTACATGCCCAACAAGCTATCCAAAGTAGTTTTGGACTCAGGGACAAACTCTTTGGCTTGCTCTTTCCTCTGCCAGTACTGGTCCTGCTGCCCCTCATGTATTACCTGGTTAGGTGACAGCAAAGGCATTGGTTAGTAGCCCAGAGGGTGCTGGGGTGCAGAGTATAGGGACAGAAGTGAAGATTATTTCCTTTCTGCCTTGAAGTCACCAAGCCCCAGGAGCACTGCTCCACATGGGTAGGCTCACCTGGCCCATCACTTCTTGGTGATACACTTGCCAGGCTCAAACAAAATGAATGAACATTGTGAACATATTAGAACACACTTCTGAACACAAATCTTCCTTTCTTTAGTGTAAGGCCCTACTGAGTATAGCTTCAGACCAAGAAAAAGCAGTACCTTTGACCTTTGAGGTGTTGCTGGCTGCCTTGAGTTTTTCAGTTAACATCCAAGAGGTAGGTTTCAGTATTGCAGACCGGAAAGAGCTGCTGGCTGGGCTGGTCTGTGAAGTCCTTTGACACTGGAAGCTTTCTCTGTTCTCGGCTTGTCAGACCTCATCTGGCAGAACCTCTGCCAGTCTGGGAGCCGCTCTGCAGGAAATTTTCCCTTGCATTCAGAAAGGAGCTTGCCTGAAGGCTTAGTGTGCGTAGTATCTACAGACTTGATCTGTTGTTACTCTCACGTGCATGTGAGTTTGTGGGCAATGTTATAGAAGAGCTGCTGAGTATTTCAAGCGTTAACAGATTTGTAGCGTTCAGTTGGTGAATGCCTATAGATTAAATGATTAGATTTTTTAATAATTTAAAGCGTGTAAATCCAAGCAGGCTGAGCAATGTGAATTTTCAAAGTGAGTGTGCTTTGGAAATACAATTCATATGACTGCTGGTGTCCTTTTTTGTTTGCATCACAAATATTGCAGTCAAAAACTTAATGTTGGGAAACTTGGAAATAGTGAGTCCAGAGGCTATGTTACAGACTACTCATAACAGGCAAGTTTGATATTTGTAAATGTAACCATTTGCATTGGGAAATCTGATTCCACTTGTAATTCAATATGCATGTTTCAGTGTTAGGAGAGAGGCAATCCCATTAGCCAATAACAGTATGTCATATGATATATGAACCCATCTGAAACAATTTGGATTTAAATACCCGCAGCAACTGCTTATGGACTGATAAAGAATTATCTTTGACTGCACTCCACAAATAATTTTGAATTATGAACATAGAACCACTTGAATCTGCTCATGAACAGGAAGACTTAAATTGAACTGAATGCATTATTTAGTACGAGAAACTCATGCACCATTTGTAAACAGTGGTGTATCCTAAGCAGTATCTCCTGCATCTTTTGCAGCAATATGTGGAGGTATTAATTAACAACCAACACATAGTAATTGGTACTCTAAATTTAAACCTCATCTTGAACTAGAGGAAGTCCAGCAGATTTAAACTTCTACCTGAGCTGGGGCAACTTCAAAAGTCTTGAAATAAATGCAACAGAAACAAATGTGTTTATAAACTCTGTAGTTCCTGGAGAGAACAGCCTGAAATGTTTTGCAATTTATGTCAGTGAAACAGGAAGGTTT